>CM042177.1:56890704-56926922 GCA_023376005.1 Doryteuthis pealeii
ATTTTTGCTTTTATAATTAGTATGTCTATTTCTATAAATTGTCAAAAAAAATTTTAAGAAATTAATTTTTAAGAGATTTTCATCTTTGGTGTGATTAAAATATATTTTATTTTCTGACCGTGGACAATAAATTTAATTTTTTTTTTCCCTGCGTCAAAAAATCGAATTTTTCCCGGATATTTTAAAATATGAATTTAGAATTCAGGTGAACTAACATTGGTCCTATACAACGCTCGATTAAATATTTTAATAAGAATTTGTAATTTTTTATTGTTTGATATACGTAATTTATGATGATGCCTTAGAATATACGTAAGAGCACTAGCTGACATATTTGTTTTACAAAGAAGACGAGAGCTTCTAAGTAACCAAGTTTGTTCCTGTTAGGCTGACAGTGTTCGCGTGAAAAAAAATTATTTGTATTAACTTTTTTCTCAATAATTAAAATAATAAAGTAAGTAAATAGATTATTTTATCCAGTTTTTCTCTTAGAAAAAATATTCCAATTTTCCACTTCCATACCTTTTACTGGTTAAACGGTAAAAGGGATATAATTAGTAACTTTTCTGTCTTATATTACGTCCTGAAATACACTTGTCCCGCATGTAATACGGGCAGGTTTATTTATTTTTTAGATAAACGATGTATTTTCCCAATCCGGAATAATTTGGATCTTGAATTATAGGTACCACCAGACCGTTTATGGCCATCTTGAATAAAAAACGGAAATAGATATTTCCGAAATTTTGTTTATCCCAAAATGCTTCGTAAAAAATAAAAAGATGTACAGGGTTGTTACAAGAAAGAATAGTTAATTCAAAGATCAAATTATCCGATTGGGAAAAATACTAATATAATATTTTAGAAAAAAACTATTCAGCTTGATTTTTTACATCCAATGTAAACATTTATTGGAAATTTTCGAGGAAATCAAGATTAATCATTGATTTTTCATAGAATTTTTTTAAAATCCTGTTATCGTAACTGTTTTTAGCTACATTAATTTCAGTTGATTTAACCCAGTGCAAAAATGAAAAAACATTGTTTTTCATCATAATTTTTCATTAATTTTCGATAAGCTGATAAAAAATTTAAAAATCATCAGAATTTGGGTATTAATGTTTTTTCTTTCGAATGAAAAAATCTTTTCAAGAATATCATTTTTCTGCAAGTTTCATTGTGTTAATATGTAGGGGGGGGTTAAAATTGCACAGGGTCAAATTGGTGGTACCTATTGAATTAACTATTTTTCTTTGTAACAACCCTGTACGATCTTTTATTTTACGAAATTTTTGATAAACAAAGTTTGGAAATATCTATTTCCGTTTTATTCAAGATGGCCTAAACGGTTTGGTGGTACCTAGTGATGCAATTCCTTCCAAGCTAATAACTTAATATTATAAAACTGTTTGTTCATTAGTGCCTAACAAAATACGTTTGCACGCGCCTGTAACAAGGAAAGAAAAATACAATTTCAAAAATTACTTACAGTCAGAAGAAAATTCTGTTATTTCACTGAATATCAGTTTCTTTCTCCTCTTCGATGTCAATTTAATATCTTTAACAAGAATTACGAAGGAATCAAACTTTAATAGTTGAAATTTGATGCATAACACAATAATAGTGACCGAGTCAATTTCGTTCCTTCGTTTTTAGTCATTCCGTTTTCACTACCGGTGTCCAGATTGCCCGTTCCCTGGTGACTGTGAAACCTGCATGGAGTTCGAAGTCACCACATTACTTTTCGACATTTCCAATAAGGAATGACAATGTCACAATAATCGCCAAAGCAGACAATAAATAATATGACTATGTCCATTTTATCGTCTGTCTTAACTAGACGTGTGCAATTTTACTAATGAGAATTACCAAAAAATCAGGGAATCGTCCAATCTTAATACAATTTTTAGTACTTTAGGTATCACCAAAAAGGTCACGTGATCAGTTTAGGCCATCTTGAATAAAACGGAAATAAATATTTCCGAACTTTGTTTATAAAAAAATCTCGTAAAAAACAATTAAAAGTCTTAGAGGGTTGTTACAAAGAAAAACAGTTAATTCAAAGATCAAATTATCCGATTGTGAAAAATTACATCGTTATCTTAAAAAATAAATAAATCTATCCGTATTACATACGAAAAGGTAATTTTCAGACCGCAATTTAGACAGAAAAACATTACTTTTATTAAATGAATAAAAACTTGAAAAAATTAGTATTAAAATTTCACAGTGAAATTGACTTTTAAAAATACTAGCAAATATATGCACCCTCCGGGTGCAAGTATTTAAGTTTTAATATAATAAAATATCATATTAAATTAGAAAGGCTAATGAAACTGACTAAGAATGCAGATAAAAAGATCTGCAACAGAGGGGGTATAATCGAAAAATAGAACAACTTTGAAACTAACTATTCCATCATTTTCCATTACTCCCCTGTTTCATTGGTAAATTTTCCTAATTTAACTATTTAGTTAAAATAGGAAGTAAAGGATAATATTACAGTTATTTCTTCTTGTAAATAAATTTCTTTTAAGATTCATCTACGAGATTTTTGTTTATATTTCTTAAGATAAAACCAAACAATTAGAAATCAATAATACCAAGCACATATTTATTAAAATAAAATTTTAAATATCAATATGCAAATTAGCCTTCTCGTTCAAACTGTAAAATCGCTATTTTGTTGTATATATAAATACAATTGCATGTTATTAGTACGTAGATATGATCAACATTATTAATAAGGAAAAACAATTTTTATTAATAACTGAAGGTTTAAAAGAATGAAATCATGGAGAATTTGACGTAAATAATTAAAGGAATTGTGACTTGAGTAGTAATATAGTTTCGGCTTCAGACAAAAATGCAGTCTATCTCCATTATATATAGCGACGGTTTTGGTATTAATTTTTAAAGTCGAAAATGAAATTAAATGAAAATTTGAATATTTTTTCTAGGAGAAAAACTAATACTTACTTTTTATTCTAATAGGTCAAAAAAGTTGAAAAATATTTTTTTTTTTTACGATAAGAAGAACAAACTTTAGTTACTGAGAAGCGTCTCGTCTCTTTGTATAATAAGTACACCATTTATCCAGTGAAATTATCCCCCCCCCCTATATTTAACACAATGAAACTTGCAGAAAAATTAATATTTTTTAAAAATTCTTTTCCATTCGAAAGAAAAAATACATTAAACAAATTCCTGATGATTTAAAAAAAAAAAATTTCAGCTTACGGAAATAATGAAAAAAATGACGCTTCAGAAATGTTTTTTTAACTTTTTTTCTATAAAGATAAGAGTCTGAATAACTATATCAATGAAATTGTATGAATGTACGATAGGTACCACCAATTTGACCCTGTGCAATTTACCCCCCCCTACATTTAACACTTCATGAAAGTAAAATAGCTCAAAGTTGAAGACAGGTTATATTTTATTGTCTTTCTGGATGTCATCTCACATACATTAATAAAAAATAAAAAATGAAATAATTTGAACATCTTTCAGGCTAAAGTTCAACATACTTTGGATACAATAACTCCGACGAAGGTTAATAGACAAACATTTAATCATGGATAACAGTAGAATACAACGTTCATAATAAAGAGTACATTAGGTACACCAATTTGACCTGTGCAATTTACCCCCCCCCCCTACATTTAACACAATGAAACTTGCAGAAAAAATAATATTTTCTTGAAAAGATTTTTTCCATTCGAAAGAAAACCATTAAACAAACTCCTGATGATTTTTTAAATTTTTTATCAGCTTACGAAAATAATGAAAAATTATGATTGAAAAACAATGTTTTTCATTTTTGCACTGTTAAATCAACTGAAATTTAACGTAGCTAAAACAAGTTATGATAAGAGGATTTTTTAAATTCTATGAAAAATCAATTAATAATCTGATTTTCTCGAAAATTTCCATAAATGTTTACCATTGATGTAAATACATCTGAATAGTTTTTTTCTAAAATATATTAGGGGAAATATTTTTACGAGGTCTATTCCCCCCCCTATTTTATTTTATGAGATAAAAAAAAAATGACGCGTCAGAAAATTTTTTTTTTTTTTTTCTATAAAGATAAGAGTCTGAATAACTATATCAATGAAATTGTATAATGTACAAGGTCTAGTTTTTTTTAAGGAAAATTAATGAAATCGGAAATAAAAAGTGCAAAAGAATGTCATAATATTAATATTTTAAAACTTTTTTTTTTGCTTTTGTAATTGGTATGTACTATATTCTATTAAATTGTCAAAAAAAAAATTTTTTTTTTAAGAAATTAATTTTTAAGAGATTTTCAATCTTTTGTTTGCTGAAATATTTTTATTTTCTGCGTGAAATAAATTAAATATTTCTTTTTTTCTGCGTCAAAAAATCGATATTACACGGATATTTAAAAATATGAATTTTAGAATTCAGGTGAACTAAAAGTTGGTCCAATCGAGCTCGATTAATATTTTTTAAAAGAATTTGTAATTTTTTATTGTTGAATAGTAATGTGTTCTTAGTTGGAAATCTCTCTCTCTCTCTCTCTCTCTCTCTCTCTCTCTCTCTCTCTCTCTCTCTCTCTCTCTCTCTCTCTCTCTCTCTCTATATATATTTATTTATTTATTTATTTATTGCCATATTTATAAATTGTTTTATTTATTTTATTTTATCTCCGTCTGTTCGTATCAAACCATTAACATTTCGTACATTGAAAACGCTTTCATAATAAAAGAAAAACGCTTAACGATTTTCTGTGTAAACTTTCATGATTTCAATTCGCTTATTTATTCGATTAATGAATTTTTTTTAAAGTGTTGAAAATAAAACTAACATTAAATCCTTGCCAAAGTCTTTTTAAAACAATACTAGTAGTATTGTTTACTTAGAAACGTCTCTAGCCGAAAGCAAGCAATCTCATGATCAGAGTATCTAAATAATAATGCATTTTAATCTAATTTGAATAGGCAACTAAGAATGAATAAAAGAAAACGTGAGAAATGAGATTGGTTGTCACTGACGATAAATACAACTTCCTTTCTTAAAGGGCGCGACACTTGGGCACGAACCTCGCAATCATAAACGACACCGATATTTCAATTTTAATTCAACCGGATAAACATTTAGTTTATTTAAAACTTTACATTTTTATCACTTTTCAATAAGATTGCATTTCTCTAATGAAAAAAGAAATCAGACGAATTAATATCGAAAGAAGTAAGTATCACCATTTAATTTCTTTCTTTACAAATAAAATTACGTCTTTATTTGTATTTGTAGAGAAAACTTATTTTTATTATTCTATTAAAATTTGATTTAGTCGTGAATGTTTTTGAGGGAATATATTCATTGTGAATGTTTGTTTGAAATTATATCGTTTTAATGTGTGTTTTACGAGAAATGTTCGGTTTCAGGTAGTTCAATCTAGGCCTAATGATAAACTGAACCCTCTTTTTATGTCCATCTTTTTTCAATAAACCATTTTTTCTTACACACATAATTTAAAATTTAAAGATTATTATTAAAGAAAATATTTAGTATTATTAATTTAAAAGTATTAAATAAATATTTAATACTTTGATGATTATCTTAAAATTAATTATTTTATGTATTTTAATATTCATTTTAAAGTGTATGTATATTTTTTCATTTTTGTGAGACAGTATAGTTTTAAAGTGGGTGTTCGATTTACAAGGTAGGTATAATGATAAATTGAACCCTCATTTTATGACCGTATTTATGTTTTTTCATAGTCCCTTATGAAAACCTGACGCCTGCTATTTTAGAGTACGGAAGCCTAAAAAGAAGGGAAAAAATAGTGTATATAATAGGTACTGGCAATTTTGTCGTCTGCTACGAATTTTAAAAGTGAATTAAAAATAATTAAATCTATTATTTAAGGTAAAACTTTGTCTAAATCGATAAGTAGTAACATAATAACCATCATTAAAAAAAGAAAAATATAATTACATATGCAGTTTATTTTTAAATAGATTTAAAACGATTTGTTTTAGTCAATTTCGACGCGATCCGCCATTCTGTCTATTTTTCAATGGTTTTACACGCTTGTTTACAATTTTAAGGTAACATTCGCGTTTGCAAAAAAATTTACCAAAAATCAGGTAATTATCCGATTTTGATGAAATTTTCAGTATTGATTTATCAATTAATACATTTTATAATGCATCAGTTATTTTATTTCAAAACTTTAATTTAGTATTTTTGTTATGAAAAATCAATATATACAATTCATTTAAAATATGAAAAGCCTGATGTTAAGTTTAAAATGTTATATTTTTAGATTCTAGAAATAAATATCTATTTAATGCAAACCTTATTTTAGATACGTAAAGTAATAAGTTTTGAAGAAAAACTCTTTTGAAAATGTACCACCCCCATTTTTTTTAAGCAGAAAAAATAAATATAATTTTTTCTTTTATAAGATAATAGCCAATTAAATAATTATCAAAATGAGTAAAAAAGAAATCTCCGACAAATTAATTAAAAATGAAATATAAAAAAATAATAAATTTTTTTATATTTCATTTTTCAATTTTCAGTACTTATTTTCTCATAGAAAAGCCACATTTTTTTTTCGTTTCTATTCATAACTTCGGTCTTTTATCTCATTATTTATACTGTAATTAGTACAGTATAAGACCAAACCAAACAAAATGTTACACCCCCAACATTAAGCGACCTGAAAAAAATGAGAAAGTTTTGAAATAAAATAAATGATGCATTATAAAGATCATTCATTGATAAATAAACACTGAAAATTTCATTAAAATCCGATAATTCCCTGATTTTTTGTAAATTATTTTCTGTAGATGGGTCTAAAGTCATTTTGTCAAAAAAGCATTTTAGGCTCATTTTACCAGTACCTAGTATATAAAAGTTAATTTTTGTCACTTTTTGTAAAGTAGGAGTTCGATTTACAATGTAAGCATTATCATGAACTTGATCCTGATTTTATGTCTGTCTTTCTGCAAGTAACAGCCTTTTATTTTTCATTAGCCGTGACTATAATCTGGAAGCCCAAAAGGAAACAAATTTATTTAAGTTGCAGTTCCTATTTATCTCTGAAAAAATACAACTGATATAGTAGGAAAGTAGTCTGAGTGGCCTATTGTTAGCATCAAATATTTAGGCTAAGATTTTCACTTAAAGAATGAATTAGAATAAATTAAATTGATTATTTAAGGTCAGATGTTTGTTTTAGTTAAAAAGTAGTAACATGATGAGCATCAGTAAGAAAAGGAAAATAATATTACATATGTATTTAATTTCTAATACATATTGAACATTAAATTAGTTTCAATTTAAGAAATTCGATGCTTATCTTGTGTAACAACTTAAGCACTTACCAAACATATTAAAATAAAATAAAAACTTATAAAAGTTTCTTCTTAGAAATCAATAACAAAATTAAATACACTATATATAAAAAAATTATTACCTTGTTGATATTTTATTTAAATGTTGCAAGATTGACTGTACAGAAACTCACAGACTTGGGATACGAGACCTTACCACATCCTCCATATTCTCTCTACCTTTCACCTACTGATTATCATTTTTATATGCACTTAAGCACATTTTTAAATGGTAAAACTTTTCGATCAAAAGAAAAGGTGGAATCATCATTTAAAGATTTTGTTGCATCACAGCCAATAAATTTTACCAACACAGAATAAATGACCTCGTAGATCGATGGCAGAGATGCATAGCTGCCCAAGACTCGTATTTTGACTCATTTTAACATTTCTACTGTTAATGCTTCAACAATAAATGTGTGGCGGACCGGAAGTTCTTACTACGACGAACAAAAGTCAAATGACAAAAATTAGATTGCGCACCCTAGTAAAAGAAGAAAATTAGAATAAAGATTTGTACATTTTCAACCAATCAGAGACGTTCGCGCCTAAAAGGAAATCTATCAAATAGACCCCTTTCGGAGCCTACCCTCGGACTATAAAAAAACAACTTTTCGGATCCCAACCAGAAAGAAATTCTTCTTCTAACCAAATCCACGTCACTTTAAAGTAAGACAAAGCAGATTCACTTATAAGAAGGTATGAACTAATATTATCTGTCTATCTCTCTTTATCAACCTTTTACGAGATCATAAGTATTATTTGCTACTGACTGCCGTGTGACTTTGAACTCTTACCCTTTCTTTCTCACTTCATAACTTATAACATTTTCTTACATGTTATAATGAACTTTTAAAAAAACAAAATTACCTTTTGTACACAAGAGTACTGAAAGAACTTTGCTCGGTATTATGCGTTACTTTTGTAAACTATTTCTCAATACAAATTGTTTGTTTTAATATTGAGTCTTGTTATTTATGCCATGTGCCTGCAGTAATTGAATGTTTTATGGTGTTTTTAAATGTTTGAATATTTTATTGATTATTGACCTCAAACTGGTGACCTTAATACAAAAACATCAAACAGTCCTTATATCCACCATAAATGTAAGTATTTGAAATCGGCCATTATTTTTGTAACAACCTAATAGAAGCTATTTCAGCGTCTTTTAGCTGCTGGTAAACGTCCAGAGCGCCTCCCATCAGTTGCAGGGGGATGACTAGATCGACCTGCTTGACCCCACATAAGCGACACCATTACTTAAATCATAAATTTCTATATGGAATTTTTTTAGTAAAAAAAAAACATGAATTCTAAATTCTGCTAAGAGCTGTCAATAGTATGACATTTGTTTAGCAGACACAATTTTGTAAGTATGTGAAATCCAGCAAGGATTGAACTCACTATTCAATCGTAATGGATTTACGAGACTACCTTGATAACCATTACACAATGATGGGACCTCATTTTCTTTACCCAACCTGTTGGTCACATTTAGGATATGGTACAAGGTTGAAATCAAAGGGCATCTAGCGAGTATTAAATTCACTATTCAGTGATAATGTGAGTCTAACTTGCAAACCCTTACACAATAATGGGATTCTATTAATTTAAAAAAATGTAAACATCAAAAAGAGACTATTACAAAAATAAACTAATATTATAATATACAAACTGTTAGCTTTGTTTCAATATCCAATAAATGAGTAATTTTTGTTCTAACTTTTTAAAAATAATAATGCAATTATAGCACAATGCAATAGTGCAGTGTGCATATGTGTGTAGGTTAGACCTGTTCAAAAATCAACTTTTTCCTTTTTTCATACTACTTATTCAGTATACTAGCTAGAATTATATATACACACCTACACTAGACATATTCAAAAATCAACTTTTTCCTTTTTTCATACCCTCCTGCTCGGTTTCCCATGCTTTTTGACCTGGAAAAGCCGAAAATGACAACCATTTTGAGGTAAAATGTCAGGAACCTTTGCTTCATTGGACCTCAAGATATCAAGCCCGCGATGGTAGAAAAGGGCCAAATTTTGCCTTCTGCCAGACAGTTTTTCACCTGTAACTTTTGTTACAATTGGGATAGAACAACAAACTGGGTATCAAATTGAAGCATTTGTAATACTCTTTCTGTAAAAATAATCCAAGTAAACATTCAAGAAAGAAGAGACACATCATATTCTGAAAAATATCAAAATTTCATAAATATTACAATCTTGACATCAGAAAATGTGTGACAAAGACCCTAAAAATTATTTTCAAGAGGCAGAAAAGTCTATTGTCCATGTCAGAAGGACACTTCACAGTCATATATTCAGAGTTTGCTTCTTGAAGCTATCAAATCGCTCATGGTTGTATTCCACAGCTTGAAGAAGATACTCTCTGAGAATCTGTGGTAATGATGTTTGCAAAATCACTCATCATCTTGACTCCCCGCTCGAATTATCTCTGGATTCATTTGCAGGTTTCAACAGATCTGCAGCAGACATGGTAAAACCATTGTGAATTTGTGACTAAAGTGAAGTAAATTATTCAGATTGACTAGACTGCATGTTACACTTTTTCCTGTCGAATGTACTCTAATAGAGTACTAGTACTCTGTCAACACAAACAATTTTTACAGGTTTTATTTAAATTTGTCTGTAAAAATCACGTGATATTTCCATAAACGTTTCTATGAATTTTGATGTTTCAGTCAGCATCTAATTACTTGCTTTATCCTGCTTATGCCAATTTATTAGTGGGAAAATAGGTGAAAACAAACCTCAAAAACGTGTATATAATAGAACTTCATGCTTCATGAGACAAAGGTTCCCAAAGTTTTAGACAAAAATGGTTGTGATATTCGGCTTTTCTAGGTCAAAAAGCATGGGAGACTGTTCAGGATGGTATGAAAAAAGGATAAAGTGGATTTTTGAACAGGTCTAACAATGCAGCCTTTCATCAGGCCAGGTGATTGGCCAGAAACTTGTATTCTATGAAGATGTTCATGTTTGCTGAACAGTTGGAGTACGAGGAAACTGTTATGAAGCTGGAATGCCTCAACCTCTTCCTAGGACTGTTCTATACACCCATGTGGATGACATCTACACTTGCTGCAGATGCTCCTGCAAGTGATCTGCAGTTCATGAAGGACATGATGAAGTTCAAGAGAATAGATCCAGAGATTGCTCAGGCAGTGCTACAAAAAACTTGAAAACCACCGGTACCTGACACAGAAGGTTGTGACGTTCGCTCTCTTCGGTAGCAGACTCAGTGACAAAGAGAAGCAAGACATTGCTACCAAGCTGCTTGCTACTGAGAAGCCAAATAGCTTCAGACAAGGAAATCTGTGTTCCCTCAGGTTACAGCCAAGACGACTCTGGCTGATCTAGTTGGTCCAGAGTGTCATCTTCTGCTTGACACCCTTGGCATTGAGTCTGACTGACTTCTGTAACCTGTAGCAACATGTCCAATGAGTGATAACTACAGCAAGGCCCTGGAATATGTCAGCAATGTAAAAGTAGTAAATGACATCGCTGAGCGGGGAGTCAAGATGATGAGTGATTTTGCAAACATCATTACCACAGATTCTCAGAGAGTATCTTCTTCAAGCTATGGAATACAACCATGAGCGATTTGATAGCTTCAAGAAGCAAACTCTGAACATATGACTGTGAAGTGTCCTTCTGACATGGACAATAGACTTTTCTGCCTCTTGAAAATAATTTTTAGGGTCTTTGTCACACATTTTCTGATGTCAAGATTGTAATATTTATGAAATTTTGATATTTTTCAGAATATGATGTGTCTCTTCTTTCTTGAATGTTTACTTGGATTATTTTTACAGAAAGAGTATTACAAATGCTTCAATTTGATACCCAGTTTGTTGTTCTATCCCAATTGTAACAAAAGTTACAGGTGAAAAACTGTCTGGCAGAAGGCAAAATTTGGCCCTTTTCTACCATCGCGGGCTTGATATCTTGAGGTCCAATGAAGCAAAGGTTCCTGACATTTTACCTCAAAATGGTTGTCATTTTCGGCTTTTACAGGTCAAAAAGCATGGGAAACCGAGCAGGAGGGTATGAAAAAAGGAAAAAGTTGATTTTTGAATATGTCTAGTGTAGGTGTGTATATATAATTCTAGCTAGTATACTGAATAAGTAGTAGTAAAACCCATATATAAGATAAGTATATATGTCTGTGTGTTCAGGTAGATAATGTGTGTATATATATGTATAGATAGATAGATACATATGTGCGTATGTATACATACATGTGTGTGTGTGTATACATATATGTTGTATGTGTAAGTAGGTGTATTGTTTGTGGATGTCAATAGTTCAGTCTGCCCATTAAAACTTAAGTAAAGATTAAGAATGGTGATATCCCCCCCCCCCAATCAGAGACAAGAAGTCTGGGGTTTTAACAACTTTGAGAGTTGACTGTAGACAATAAAATGTGACCCATATTAAACACAAAGACAACTTTTCAAATCACGTGGGGGTTAGGCACAAATCTCATGGACGAGATTTAATAGCAAGAATTGGGACCTCTGTGAGATTTTTGGAAGTTAAGTCAAGTTAGTTTTCTGGACCCCTGGGAAAAGTTGAGCTCTGGAGACCGAGGAAGTAAGATGCTAGTTGTCCACTAGAGACCAGCCCTAGCAGAGGTCCCCAAAGAAAAGGGTGTGTGTCCCCCATCTCGACAAGCGAGAGGAGTAGATAGAACTGTAGCCGATAGGAAGAATGAATGCGAACTATATACCTCTTTGGCCATTTTAATGTTCACCTGAAATTGTCTTGTCTCGTCTTTATTCTCTCTTTGTTGTTGATTGTAAACCCCTTGGATGAGCCCTGAGGCAGTTACAGACACAAGTTGAGGTCCTAGATGAAAGTAGCAGATGATCATAGCCAGTAAAGTTGCAAATAATGCAGTAGATGCACAGCAAAAAGAGACAACAGGTGCTCACACCCCCAAGGGAGGTTTACAAAGTCAAAGTTATACCAATTGTAGTTGGCGCACTTGGAACAGTCCCAAATGGATTGGAAAAGGGTTTGGAAATCAGAGGAAGGATTGATACCATCAACACGACAAAGAAACTGAGATTTTGTCTTGTCTTTATTCTCTCTTTGTAAACCTCCTGGATGAGCCCTGAGGTAGTGTTACAGACACAAGTGGAGGTCCTAGATGAAAGTAGCAGATGATCATAGCTAGTAAAGTTGCAAGTAATGCAGTAAGATGCACAGCAAAAAGTGACAACAGGTGCTCATGGCTCCGAGGGAGGTTTACACAGTCCATTTCTTTCTAGATAAATTTGTACAAAGTAAATTAATTGTATTATGCATTAAGAATGAATTTATTTCACAACTTTGTCGGCATTAAATTACCCACCGAGGTGGTTATGCCATAAAACAAAACAAAACCAAACCCAATGGTTGACCTGCTGTAAAATCCAACCAACCAGAGTTCCAGAATTGGAACCTCACCACTAGTGAGATGCAGTTTAACATCTACTATTGAGAGGGCGTTGTAAGTGCTGCAATGTGCACCTCCCCCCCTCCCCAAAGAGCAAACCAGCAGTCAATGGACAGATGCAAAGATTGACTGCTGAATACAAAAACAATTCAGCAAATAAGAAATATCTAAGATTCAACACAAACAAACTTCTATCATAAGAAGAGTTCCTTTTCTTACAGAATAGTATTGCATACATCTAAGATTACAACTTACAAGAGGTACACATACACAGATTCCTAATAACAGAAATGCTTCAAGAAACAATTCTTTCTGCATACATTTGGCCAAAGATAGTAACCATGGTGTCATGTACTCTATAATTGTATATCTCTAAAGGTCACAAAAAAAAAAAATGGCAGCATCAGATGATTTCACTTTTGTCCACTTGTTTTGTTTTGTTTTACAGTAGTGCTCGATATTATTGATAGAGCGTTTATATTTGTGTTAAGGACATTATATATATATATATATATATATATATATATGCATATATATATATTTGAGTTAAGGTAGCATGTGCATGTAATACACACCTGGTTAACCTTAAGTGTGCATGTGTTTACACATACACACACACACATACACACACACAAACACACACACAAACACCCATGCACACACACCCCACACACACATGTATAAATATATAATATATTCATTTTCCTTATTTATTTGCTTTGTCTGTTTATATGTTTTTGTTGTTTGTTTATATTTCTTACGTCAATTTTTATTTTCCTTCAAAATTATTTAGCATTTTTTTACTTTTGGTTTTCTTTTTAATGTAATTTATAACGTTTTATCTTTCATTTCTCTTCTTATTCCATTAAAGGTAACTTCATTTTCCACTTTCCTTTTAGTTATAATTTTGCTGCATGCACATTGGTTAGGGTGACATTAGATAGATTTATTTTAGGATTTCAAACAAAAACACACTCATATGTAATATATATATATATATATAGTGGGTCATTTAATTTATTTAATCATGTTTCTGAAATTGTTAATTTTTTATGTCTCAACATAAATGACAAAATACCCTGAATAAGGAGACGTGTTAGATTTTGAAATCACTGACCTTGGCTTCTGGTTGGCCAAGCCAGAGCAAACAGTGTGAAGAGTAAAAGGGAGATAGAGAGGTTTGAGTCTGGATTTGGATTTTAGAGAATACAGACACAAGATGACTGTCCTGAGGCCATTTACATGGGTTGATCTAATAAAGAGCTCAAAGAAAAACATCAAGTCTTGTGTTCGTTATTAAAATCTACCAATAGACACAAAAACAAAGAACCCAAAAGGACTCAAGTACAGAGTGATTGCAAAGTTACTCCCTTAAATAATAATAATAATATCTTTTCAGCTAGGTCTGAGATTTGTCAGCTATTCCTTATAAACATTCATCTTAATTCCACAGAATATTTATAATCTTTCCACAGATTATCTAACATTGCCTTGAAGGAGTTTAGAGATGGGGCATTCACTATTGATGATGGTAGTTTATTCCATGCATTCACCACTCTGTAAGTGAAATAATTTTGTTTTGCATTACAAAATTTTTTAAAGAGTTTTAATTTATGACCCCTAGTATATCAAATAAAATCTATGTATTTGACAATTTTTTTTATATTTGAACATAAATGACGGATGTCTCTATTAATTGAAACACAAAGTGATTTATTCTAATTTACTCATTTCAAATAAAGCATGAGTCTCTTATTTTCTTTAATGATATCTTTTCTTCATTTGCAGATATTGAATAAAGTGGAGGAAAAAAAAAGACTGAAGAGAAAATCTATTCTTGCAAAGTGGGTGAACCTATGCATTAACAAAGTTCATGTTGAATCCAAAGAACGAAGAAGAGAATCGGTACTCTTGAAAAGACATTTTCACTAATCCCTCATTTCAAATTATACATTCATCTGGAAACAGAAAAGAAACACTACTCTTTTCAAGTGAGGATATCAGTTAGTAAACATGATAAAAAATAGACATGGAAAATCACAGGCAAAGATGCACTGCAGTTTCTTTATATACAGTGTGTGAATCAGCAATTTCAGTGTGTTTCAATTGAAAAGCTAATACACAAACACACATTGGAAACATTTTCTTGTGGAGTGTATGAATCACCATTTTAACGAATGTGCAATTTGGAAATTCACATACACACACTGGAGAGTATTTTCACATAATTTTATAAAAAGACATGGAAATACATATAGGAGACAAACCTTTTTCTTGTGAAATTTGTGAATCAGTATTTTCAAGTGGTTCACTTTTGAAAGACCATATGCAAACACACACTGAAAGGAAACCATTTTCTTGTGAAGTTTGTGGATCAGCATTTTCAAGGAAGTCATATTTGGAATTACACATTCGAACACATACTGGTGAGAAACCATATTCATGTGAAGTTTGTGGATCAGCATTTTCAATCAATTCAAATTTGAAAAGACACATGCAAACTCATACTGATGAGAAACCATTTTCATGTGAAGTTTGTGAATCAGCATTTTCAATGAAGTCATATTTGGAATTACACATGCAAACACATACTGGTGAGAAACCATTTTCTTGTGAAGATTGTGGATCAGCATTTTCAGTTAGTTCTCATTTGAAAACACACATTCGAACACATACTGGTGAGAAACCATATTCATGTGAAGTTTGTGGATCAGCATTTTCAGTGAATTCAAATTTGAAGAGACACATGCAAACTCATACTGATGAGAAACCATTTTCATGTGAAGTTTGTGGATCAGCATTTTCAATGAAGTCATATTTGGAATTACACATGCAAACACATACTGGTGAGAAACCATTTTCTTGTGAAGATTGTGGATCAGCATTTTCAAGGAGGAATGATTTAAAAAGACATATGCGAATACATACTGGTGAGAAACCATTTTCCTGTGAAGTATGCGGAACAGCATTTTCAATGAAGTCATATTTGAAATTTCACATGCGAACACATACCGGTGAGAAACCATTTTCTTGTGAAGTTTGTGGATCAGCATTTTCAGGGAGAAGTGATTTGAAAAGACATATACAAATACATACTGGAGAGAAACCATTTTCATGTGAAGTATGTGGATCAGCATTTTCAAAAAAGTCATATTTGAAATTACACATGCGAACACATACTGGTGAGAAACCATTTTCTTGTGAAGTTTGTGGCTCGGCATTTTCATTTAATTCAAATTTAAAAAACCACATGCGAACACATACTGGTGAGAAACCATTTTCTTGTGAAGTTTGCGGATCAGCCTATTCTCTAAAAGAACATTTGAAAAGACACATGCGAACACATACTGGGGAGAAACCATTTTCATGTGAAGTTTGCGGATCTGCTTTTTCCCGAAAAGAAAATTTGAAAATACACATACGAACACACACTGAAAAAATACCTTAAAACAATACCAGGGAAACCAAGTTCCTATGAAGTACAAATAGCAGCTATCAAAGGAACATGCTCCATCCTAAAAAGAACCTTAAGATACAAATTCTATTTATAAAGAAATCAAGTGTTAGCCCCAGGACCGGGGCCCCTTGACTTATGAATAGACCAAGATACATAGGTATATAGATTGGTAGATATATATATATATATATATATATATATATGAACAAAATGAGATAGATAGATAAGAATAGACCGAGATAGATAGATATGAACAAACCAAGATAGATTAGTATATAGATTGGTAGATATTATGTCATAAATGATGAGGCTCAAACCAGATATTGCCATTTGGAATAAATCTGAAAAGACTGCATTCATTATTAACGTAACTGTTCTGAATGATGATGGCCTTAATAGAGCAGAATGTGAAAAAGTGAAATACCAGGATCTTAAGAATGACCTAAAAACAACTCAGTCATTGAATCAAGTAGATTCATAAATGACAAGGTTCATGTTAAGATATTTTTATGAGCTCATATTTCTATTAATAAATATATTTGATGTGACATCAGCAGGAGCTTAAACTCCACCCACTTCCGCCCAAGATATTTCCCGCTTTTTTAAAAACTTTCTTGTAAAAACTAATCAGTTTGTAATAAATCTTTATTGAATTTACCTCGTGTGTTAACCCTCCTCATATTATCTTTTACCTATTGTAAATTCTGTTTTTTTTTTTCACGCATTGTTTCCACTATGCAACCCGACTACTCAACCTCAACAGTTCAAACCAGATATTGTCATTTGGAATAAACCAGAAAAGACTGTATTCATTATTAATGTAACTGTTTTCAATGATTATGGTCTTAATTGAGCAGATTGTGAAACAGTGAAATACTAGGAATTTACGAATGACCTAAAACCAACTTGGTCATTAACAGAAATTTGTAATATGAATGTTGTAGTTGGAACAATCTCAACCCTCAAAAGAACAATAGTATGTAAGTACAATACATAAAGAAATCAAGTGTTAGTCCCAGTAAGGGTCACCTTTGGTTTCTAAAAAATAAGATTTTTTTAAAGAGACAAACCATTTTCTTATCATGCATTTTCAACGAGTTCCAATTTAAAACACAAACACACAAAAGATTTAAAGTACTTTCTGAAGTTGAAACTAAAAATATTCTGTAGAATATATACACACACACACACACACACACATATATATATATATATATATATATATATGTGTGTGTTCTTTGTTAAAATATATTCTATAAGATTTTTTTGTCAAGTTTTACTCCATAATCAACACTTTCATATGACTGATGATACCTAACAGTTTAATAGACTTTCTATTTCCTCTTTATTGTCGTAATTCTTATTTATTTATCGTAATTTTTCGTAATTTTTTTTTATTTATAGAAATTTGTCGTAATTCTTTTTTATTTGTCGTAATTCTTTACATTTACTTGTCGAAAATATCTATCTATCTATCTCAGTCTATTCCAAACTATATATCCATCTTCATATCTAAACAGGAATTACGACAAATTATGATAAATAAACAAGAATTACTTTTAAAATGGTTTCTAAAAAATAAGATTTAAAAAAAAAAAAGAGATAAGTCATTTTCTTATCATGCATTTAAATTCAAAACACAAACTCACAAAAGATTGAAACTATTTTTCAAAGGTTGAAATTTTAACTTTGTTAAAATATATTATGTAGTATATATATATATATATAAGATAAATCTAATGAGTCAGATAAACCTACTCATTAGATTTATCTTTATTATTTGCTCTACTTAGGTATTGAGCACTTTTTACTTATTAGCTTTAGTTTCCTGGCGGTGTTGTATGAATATATATATCTTATATATATATATGCATATAAATTGTTTTTTCTTTTAGCCAAATATTGTACCAATAGATTATTTTTTGTTGGTACGATTATCTTGGTCTTTTCTTTTTTCCAAAAAATTTTTTCTCCCCGTGTGATGTTTTGTAGTATATTTTTAAAATCAAACTATTTGCAGGGTTTTTTCTCACCACGAGGATTTACCAACAAGTTTGGTATATTATATTATATATATATATATATTGTAGTAGTTCATAGGGATCAGTGATTTTAGTGGGTTTTAGTATATGAATTCTCAAATGTTTTAAGAAATATTTGTCCTGCATATTTGCTGCATATCTTAAAATGCTGTTCATTGTTAAAATATATTCTGTCAAGTTATATTGTCAAGTGTTACTCCACAAGTCTTTTGTATGGCTTTTATTTTCTGTTTTATATATAGATTCTGGAGTATATAGATATAGAGTAGGGGTCTGTGATTTTAGTTGGTTAATGTGAATTTTGAAATGTTTTAAGAAATATCTATGTGTTGTGTATTTTCTATATATCTTGAAATGAAATAGTGTCAAGTTTTACTCCACAATCAACACTTCTGTATGACTGATGATACCTAACAGTTTGATAGACTTTTTATTTCCTATTTATTGTTAAATGTTGTACCATTAATATATATGGGGGAGCACACTCCTAATTGAATCCAGTAATATGTTGAGTAATGAATAAACAAATTTACACCTATCCTAGCACTGTATATTGCCTTGGTACCATTAATATATATGGGAGAGCACACTCCTAATTGAATCCAGTAATATATTGAGTAATGAATATCCACCAAATTTTAAAAAGGTCAGATCTTTATCATCCACATTGCATCTATCTCTGAAGAGCCCATTGATGGCTCGTGTACATTTGTCTCTATGTATTCAATACTTCTTTGATGGCTCATGTACATTTGTCTCAATGTATTCAATACTTCTTTGATGGCTCGTGTACATTTGTCTCTATGTATTCAATACTTCTTTGATGCTCGTGTACATTTGTCTATGTATTCAATACTTCTTTGATGGCTCGTGTACATTTGTCTCAATGTATTCAATACTTCTCTGATGACTCGTGTACATTTGTCTCAATGTATTCAATACTTCTTTGATGCTCGTGTACATTTGTCTCAATGTATTCAATACTTCTTTGATGGCTCGTGTACATTTGTCTCAATGTATTCAATACTTCTCTGATGACTCGTGTACATTTGTCTCAATGTATTCAATACTTTCTTGATGTACATTTGTCTCAATGTCGTGTACATTTGTCTCTATGTATTCAATACTTCTTTGATGGCTCGTGTACATTTGTCTCAATGTATTCAATACTTCTCTGATGACTCGTGTACATTTGTCTCAATGTATTCAATACTTGATATGGCTCGTGTACATTTGTCGTGTACATTTGTCTCAATGTTTCAATACTTCTTTGATGGCTCGTGTACATTTGTCTCATGTATTCAATACTTCTTTGATGGCTCGTGTACATTTGTGTATTCAATACTTCTTTGATGGCTCGTGTACATTTGTCTCTATGTATTCAATACTTCTTTGATGGCTCGTGTACATTTGTCTCTATGTATTCAATACTTCTTTGATGGCTCGTGTACATTTGTCTCAATGTATTCAATACTTCTCTGATGACTCGTGTACATTTGTCTCAATGTATTCATAATTCAATACTTCTTTGATGCTCGTGTACATTTGTCTCAATGTATTCAATACTTCTTTGACTCGTGTACATTTGTCTCAATGTATTCAATACTTCTTTGATGGCTCGTGTACATTTGTCTCAATGTATTCAATGTACTTGTCTCAATGTATTCATACTTCTCTGATGACTCGTATACATTTGTCTCAATGTATTCAATACTTCTTTGATGCTCGTGTACATTTGTCTCTATGTATTCAATACTTCTTTGATGCTCGTGTACATTTGTCTCAATGTATTCAATACTTCTTTGATGGCTCGTGTACATTTGTCTCAATGTATTCAATACTTCTCTGATTTCGTGTACATTTGTCTCAATGTATTCAATACTTCTTGATGACTCGTGTACATGTATTCAATACTTCTCTGATGACTCGTGTACATTTGTCTCAATGTATTCAATACTTCTTGATGGCTCGTGTACATTTGTCTCTATGTATTCAATACTTCTTTGATGCTCGTGTACATTTGTCTCAATGTATTCAATACTTCTTTGATGACTCGTGTACATTTGTCTCAATGTATTCAATACTTCTTTGATGGCTCGTGTACATTTGTCTCAATGTATTCAATACTTCTTTGATGGCTCGTGTACATTTGTCTCAATGTATTCAATACTTCTCTGATTTCCTAAAGAAAGTTTAACCAATGAATGGAGTATTGGAATGTGAGGCTTACAAGAAAACACTTGGGGAAACATTGGGTTTTGCCAAGTTTCAGGATTCTTTTTTATTGCAAAAGTTTTCAATGGTTAATAACTTCTTTTCTTTTTGTAATCTCTCAATTTTAGTGCACAACTAATGATGTGTAATGTACTTGTTATTAATGATATTATATTAAAATTAACATCAGTACATTTGTAGTGATGAGCTGACATCCTTAATTGCTGCTCATTCCTCAATGTTTTTCATTAAAGTGGAATATTCTAAGTCAACACATTCTTTGTTAATACTGGACACAACATCAAAAAATCTAAAAATTAACATCTGTACATTTGTAGTGATGAGCTGACATCCTTAATTGCTGCTCATTCCTCAATGTTTTTCATTAAAGTGGAATATTCTAAGTCAACACATTCTTTCTTAATACTGGACACAACATCAAAAACTCTAAAATTAACATCTGTACATTTTTAGTGATGAGCTGACATCCTTAATTGCTGCTCATTCCTCAATGTTTTTCATTGAAGTGGAATATTCTAAGTCAACACATTCTTTGTTAATACTGGACACAACATCAAAAAATCGAAAAATTAACATCAGTACATTTGTAGTGATGAGCTGACATCCTTAATTGCTGCTCATTCCTCAATGTTTTTCATTAAAGTGGAATATTCTAAGTCAACACATTCTTTCTTAATACTGGACACAACATCAAAAACTCTAAAATTAACATCTGTACATTTCTAGTGATGAGCTGACATCCTTAATTGCTGCTCATTCCTCAATGTTTTTCATTGAAGTGGAATATTCTAAGTCAACACATTCTTTGTTAATACTGGACACAACATCAAAAACTCTAAAATTAACATCTGTACATTTGTAGTGATGAGCTGATACCCTTAATTGCTGTTCATTCCTCAATGTTTTTTTTTATTGAAGTGGAATATTCTAAGTACATTTGTAGTGATGCAGTGTAGTGTCCTCAAATATTCAAGATGAAAGATCTCTGTCCTATTTGATCTTATTAAGTCTCATGGATCTTGGTGAAAATTTTGCAAAAAATACAACAGGGGTCATAGTCGGGTTTATTGACCCTGAAGGTGAATGATGGCTGGACTAAGCCTTTGTTTTTGTACTGTTCATTCAGGAGCTTCGGTATGTGCATTGATCCTCGTGTTAAAATGACATCAAGTCAATCCTGATCTCGTGAGAATTGACAATGTTTACAAAACCAATCCTGAGCTGGTGAGGGTGGGTCTGGAAAATAAATACCTTCAAGTGACAATGTTGCAGATATGTTTACAAAACCAATCCTGAGCTGGTGAGGGTGGGTCTGGAAAATAAATACCTTCAAGTGACAATGTTGCAGATATGTTTACAAAACCAATCCTGACCTGGTGAGGGTGGGTCTGGAAAATAAATACCTTCAAGTGACAATGTTGCAGATATGTTTACAAAACCAATCCTGACCTGGTGAGGGTGGGTCTGGAAAATAAATACCTTCAAGTGACAATGTTGCAGATATGTTTACAAAACCAATCCTGACTGGTGAGGGTGGGTCTGGAAAATAAATACCTTCAAGTGACAATGTTGCAGATATGTTTACAAAACCAATCCTGACCTGGTGAGGGTGGGTCTGGAAAATAAATACCTTCAAGTGACAATGTTGCAGATATGTTTACAAAACCAATCCTGACCTGGTGAGGGTGGGTCTGGAAAATAAATACCTTCAAGTGACAATGTTGCAGATATGTTTACAAAACCAATCCTGGCCTGGTGAGGGTGGGTCTGGAAAATAAATACCTTCAAGTGACAATGTTGCAGATATGTTTACAAAACCAATCCTGACCTGGTGAGGGTGGGTCTGGAAAATAAATACCTTCAAGTGACAATGTTACAGATATGTTTACAAAACCAATCCTGACCTGGTGAGGGTGGGTCTGGAAAATAAATACCTTCAAGTGACAATGTTGCAGATATGTTTACAAAACCAATCCTGACCTGGTGAGGGTGGGTCTGGAAAATAAATACCTTCAATTGACAATGTTACAGATATGTTTAAAACCAATCCTGACCTGGTGAGGGTGGGTCTGGAAAATAAATACCTTCAATTGACAATGTTACAGATATGTTTACAAAACCAATCCTGACCTGGTGAGGGTGGGTCTGGAAAATAAATACCTTCAAGTGACAATGTTGCAGATATGTTTACAAAACCAATCCTGACCTTGTGAGGGTCGGTCTGGAAAATAGATACCTTCAAGTGACAATGTTGCAGATATGTTTACAAAACCAATTCTGACCTGGTGAGGGTGGGTCTGGAAAATAAATACCTTCAAGTGACAATTTTGCAGATATGTTTACAAAACCAATCCTGACCTGGTGAGGGTGGGTCTGGAAAATAAATACCTTCAAGTGACAATGTTACAGATATATTTACAAAACCAATCCTGGCCTGGTGAGGGTGGGTCTGGAAAATAAATACCTTCAAGTAACAATGTTGCAGATATGTTTACAAAACCAATCCTGGCCTGGTGAGGGTGGGTCTGGAAAATAAATACCTTCAAGTGACAATGTTACAGATATGTTTACAAAACCAATCCTGAGCTGGTGAGGGTGGGTCAGGAAAATAAATACCTTCAATTGACAATGTTGCAGATAAGTTTACAAAACCAATTCTGGCCTGGTGAGGGTGGTCTGGTGACAATGTTACAGATATGTTTACAAAACCAATCCTGACCTGGTGAGGGTGGGTCTGGAAAATAAATACCTTCAAGTGACAATGTTACAGATATGTTTACAAAACCAATCCTGACCTGGTGAGGGTGGGTCTGGAAAATAAATAAAGTGACCAGATATGTTTACAAAACCCTGGTGAGGGTGGGTCTGGAAAATAAATACCTTCAAGTGACAATGTTGCAGATATGTTTACAAAACCAATCCTGATCTGGTGAGGGTGAGTCTGGAAAATAAATACCTTCAAGTGACAATGTTGCAGATATGTTTACAAAATTCAATAAAATTAAATTGAAAAATGATAAAATTCATTAAAGGTTGTACCACTTTTGTTATTGTTATCAATAACATTTTAAACTATATGTAAAGAACAGTCGACGGGGCGGCCTAAAGTCGGTATCCGCCAGTCAGCGAGGGAGTCTATCCTCTTTTCAATAGCGCTAGACCAAGGAGATTGTTTTAGCATCTGAGGTGGAGTGCTACACCTACCATCTGCTCCTTACTTTACCGCACAGATCCCTGTGCTACTCATACGCTGAGTTGGCGAGGACTGGTAACAAACTAGTAACCTTGTGGTTTCTAGCCGAACACTCTACTTGAATATTTTTAGGAAAATTAAAAATAAAAGATATGTAAGTAATAGAGTAAATAAATTTTAGTTTAAAAATAAGAAGGTGCTCAAAATTAAGTGACCTGGAAAAAATCAAAAAGTTTTTTAAATAAAATGCATTATGAGTAGCACAAGGATCTGTGTGGTAAAGTAAGGAGCTGATGGTTGGTGTGGCTCTTCTCCTCAAACGCAAAAACAATCTCCTTGGTCTAGCGCTAGTTAAAAGGAGATAGACTTCTTCGCTGATTGGCTGATACCGACTCAAGGCCACCCCGACCACTTTACTTTTTACTTTACTTATATAAAATTATAAAATGCATTATAAAATTCATTCATAGTTAATTTGATAAATCAACACTAAAAATTTCATTAAAATCGTATAATTCTCTAATTTTTAGAAATTTTTTTTAATCATTAGGGGTATGGGGTTGAAATTTATTTTGTAAAATCCGTCTGATACATCGAAGTCGGCAGTACCTACAATACTTACTTAAATATTAAATACCAACCTTCAGCATTTTACACAACAAAAATTAATTGAATTTTAATTGGCGAATTAGGAAAATAAAATAAAAATTTTAATTACCGAATAATCAAAAATGAAATAAACCTTTTAATTATTGAATAATGAAAATAAAATGAATTTTTAATTACTGAATATTGAATAATGAAAATAAAATAATCTTTAAATTGCCGAATAAATAAAATAAAATTTTATAATTGTTTAATATTCATATTTATCTCCCTTTCTCTTTAGAAAATATTTCAATTCCATTTACCATCAATTATTAACGACGGCGATATTTAAATTTTAATTCAATCTGATAAAATTTAGTTTATTTAAAACTTTACATTTTTTATAACTTTTCACTTAGGTTACATTTCTGTAAAGAAAAAAGAAATCAGACGAATTAATATCGAAAGAAGTAAGTATCACTATTTAATTTCTTTTTTTCTTTACAACTAAAATTACGTATTTATTTGTATTTGTAGAGAAATTTATTTGTTTAAAATTATTTGTTTTAAAATATATTTTCGGGTATGCTAATATAAAATATTTTTTTATAAATTCTAAAGAAACGTGTAAATTTTTTTTTTTGATAAATTTTATTAATATAAAAACAAACAAACACTTATTATTACACATTTGGGTCACCATACTTTAAAAAAGAAAAGTTCGGTGATATTGTGCTTTTTAATAAACATTTCCCATCAATTATAAACGATTTGATTTAATCCTGTAGTGATTTTAAAAAAAATATTTATTTCAATGTGTATTTTGTGAGTAAGGTTTCACTTAGTTCTAAAGTGGGGGTTTGATTTTACAATGTAAACAAACATTAAACGGAACCCTCATTTTATGTCCGTCTTCTTTTTGCAATAAACGTTTTATTTTTCTTGCACCCGTAATTTAACAATAGTAAATATTTTTTCTTTGTGTATTTTAATATTTATTTTAATGTATATATTCTAAAAAATTTTTTTATTTTGTGGGGAAGGTTAGTTCTAAAGTGGGGGTTCGTTTTACAATTCAGACATAAATTGGACCCTCATTTTATGACCGTGTTTATGTTTTCCGTCGAAATCTGACGTCTTTTATTTCAAGCCAAAAAAAGAAATAAAATAACCCCCAAAAATTGAATAAATAGATAAAATTTATTTAAAAATTAAAAGTATATTTTTGTCACTTTTCTTAGTGATGTCCAATCTGACTTGTCAATTTTCCCTCCATTTTATTTAACTCAATGAAATTGAATAAACGTTAATTCTATCTTCAAAATTTTTGGTCCATTCAAAAAAAGAAACATCGAATTATTGAATTATTATTATTTTATTAGAATTCATTTTCATTTTAATGGATTTTATTTTTCAATTATCTTTTTAATAGATTTTTATTTGTGTATTTTTTATTATTATTCTAATTTATTTTAGAATTATTAATACTTTATTAAATTTTATAATTATTTTAATAAATTTTATTTTTTTAATAATTTTTATTATTTTATTAGCTTTTGTTATTATTATTGTTATTATTCTAATAGATTTATTTTTTAATTATCATTTTAATAGATTTTATGTTTGAATTATTATTATTATAAATTTTATTTGAGAATTATTATCATTGTATTAGAGTTTAAGATAATTTTAATAGATTTTATGTTTGAATTATTATCATTGTATTAGAGTTTAAGATAATTTTAATAGATTTTATTTTGAATTATTATCATTGTATTAGAGTTTAAGATAATTTTAATAGATTTTATGTTTGAATTATTATCATTTTATTAGAGTTTAAGATAATTTTTAATAGATTTTATATTTGAATTATTATCATTGTATTAGAGTTTAAGATAATTTTAATAGATTTTATGTTTGAATTATTATCATTGTATTAGAGTTTAAGATAATTTTAATAGTTTATATTTGAATTATTATATTTTTAAGATCATTTTAATAGATTTATTTTTGAATTGTTATTATTATATAAGATTTTATTATTATTATTTTATTAGATTTTATTATTATCATTTTATTAGATTTTATTGTTATTATTTTATTAGATTTTATCATTTTACACATTTTATTTTATTTTGAATCATTACTATTATTATTTGTTTAGATTTTATTATTGTTTCAATAGAATCTATTGAAACAATAATAAAATCTAAACATAATAATAGTAATGATTCAAAATAAAATAAAATGTGGTAAAATGATAAAATCTAATAAAATAATAACAATAAAATCTAATAAAATGATAATAATAATATCTAATAAAATTCTATTTTTGAAATATTATGATTTAAGTTTCAAAATTATATTTTAGAATTAAGAAAACCTTTATTTAAAAGGCAAATGCATTTTTTTTTATTGAAAAATCAAAAATAGATAAAAATATATTCTCAAACAAAAATGGTAAAAAGAATGAAAAATATCAACATTTTTGTGAGCTTAAAAAATTGTTTCATGTTCCTACCTTAAAAATAAAAGAAACATGGATTACTCCTTATTGAAATAATTAACAAAGGTAAGAATAGATGAAAAATATCAACACTAAAGATAAAAAAACAAAGACCCAATCAAACACCTCATCTGGAGGTATAAACAACATTTGTGAGCTTAAAAAATTGTTCCTACATTAAAAATAGATAACACCAAAAACAATTAAAAAAAATGAAAATACTCCTTATTGAAATAAATGGATTACTCCTTATTGTAATAAAGATAAGAATAGATTAAAACAACAAAAAAAGACCCTATTAAAAACCTCATTTGAATTAACAATAAAAAATTAAAAAAGACTTAGCAGAAAAGCTGTCCAAAACTTTCTCAGAAAATTCAAAAAGAGAAATCTCCATAAATCCAAACAAGCCATGGTTTAACAATCAATGAAAACTGCTATAAAAATCCATTGCATAAACCTAAGGAAATTTTAAAATAAGCCAACTAAAGAAATTTAGATACATACATCTGAACACTACCACCAAGTCCAAAGACTGACCTTAGGTGAATTTTCAATCTCTCTTGTAGAAAGTCTATATACACAAGCCAATGAACCCCTACTAAGATCTGAACACTACACCACCAGTCCAAACACTGACCTTAGGTGAATTTTCAATCTCTCTTGTAGAAAGTCTATATACACAAGCCAATGAACCCTACTAAGATCTGAACACTACACCACCCAGTCCAAACACTGACCTTAGGTGAATTTTCAATCTCTCTTGTAGAAAGTCTATATACACAAGCCAATGAACCCCTACTAAGATCTGAACACTACACCAAGTCCAAACACTGACCTTAGGTGATTTTCAATCTCTCTTGTAGAAAGTCTATATACACAAGCCAATGAACCCTACTAAGATCTGAACACTACACCACCAGTCCAACACTGACCTTAGGTGAATTTTCAATCTCTCTTGTAGAAAATACACAAGCCAATGAACCCCTACTAAGATCTGAACACTACACCACCCAGTCCAAACACTGACCTTAGGTGAATTTTCAATCTCTCTTGTAGAAAGTCTATATACACAACCAATGAACCCCTACTAAGATCTGAACACTACACCACCCAGTCCAAACACTGACCTTAGGTGATTTTCAATCTCTCTTGTAGAAAGTCTATATACACAAGCCAATGAACCCCTACTAAGATCTGAACACTACACCAAGTCCAAACACTGACCTTAGGTGAATTTTCAATCTCTCTGTAGAAAGTCTATATACACAAGCCAATGAACCCTACAGATCTGAACACTACACCACCAAGTCCAAACACCTTAGGTGCATTTTCAATCTCTCTTTTAGAAAGTCTATATACACAAGCCAATGAACCCTACTAAGATCTGAACACTACACCACCAGTCCAAACACTGACCTTAGGTGAATTTTCAATCTCTCTTTTAGAAAGTCTATATACACAAGCCAATGAACCCCTACTAAGATCTGAACACTACACCACCCAGTCCAAACACTGACCGTAGGTGAATTTTCAATCTCTCTTGTAGAAAGTCTATATACACAAGCCAATGAACCCTACTAAGATCTGAACACTACACCACCCAGTCCAAACACTGACCTTAGGTGAATTTTCAATCTCTCTTGTAGAAAGTCTATATACACAAGCCAATGAACCCTACTAAGATCTGAACACTACACCACCCAGTCCAAACACTGACCTTAGGTGAATTTTCAATCTCTCTTGTAGAAAGTCTATATACACAACCAATGAACCCTACTAAGATCTGAACACTACACCACCAAGTCCAAACACTGACCTTAGGTGAATTTTCAATCTCTCTTGTAGAAAGTCTATATACACAAGCCAATGAACCCCTACTAAGATCTGAACACTACACCACCCAGTCCAAACACTGACCTTAGGTGAATTTTCAATCTCTCTTGTAGAAAGTCTATATACACAAGCCAATGAACCCTACTAAGATCTGAACACTACACCACCCAGTCCAAACACTGACCTTAGGTGAATTTCAATCTCTCTTGTAGAAAGTCTATATACACAAGCCAATGAACCCCTACTAAGATCTGAACACTACACCACCCAGTCCAAACACTGACCTTAGGTGAATTTTCAATCTCTCTTGTAGAAAGTCTATATACACAAGCCAATGAACCCTACTAAGATCTGAACACTACACCACCAAGTCCAAACACTGACCTTAGGTGCATTTTCAATCTCTCTTGTAGAAAGTCTATATACACAAGCCAATGAACCCCTACTAAGATCTGAACACTACACCACCCAGTCCAAACACTGACCTTAGGTGAATTTTCAATCTCTCTTGTAGAAAGTCTATATACACAAGCCAATGAACCCCTACTAAGATCTGAACACTACACCACCAGTCCAAACACTGACCTTAGGTGAATTTTCAATCTCTCTTGTAGAAAGTCTATATACACAAGCCAATGAACCCCTACTAAGATCTGAACACTACACCACCCAGTCCAAACACTGACCTTAGGTGAATTTTCAATCTCTCTTGTAGAAAGTCTATATACACAAGCCAATGAACCCCTACTAAGATCTGAACACTACACCACCAAGTCCAAACACTGACCTTAGGTGCATTTTCAATCTCTCTTGTAGAAAGTCTATATACACAAGCCAATGAACCCCTACTAAGATCTGAACACTACACCACCCAGTCCAAACACTGACCTTAGGTGCATTTTCAATCTCTCTTGTAGAAAGTCTATATACACAAGCCAATGAACCCCTACTAAGATCTGAACACTACACCACCAAGTCCAAACACTGACCTTAGGTGCATTTTCAATCTCTCTTGTAGAAAGTCTATATACACAAGCCAATGAACCCCTACTAAGATCTGAACACTACACCACCAAGTCCAAACACTGACCTTAGGTGAATTTTCAATCTCTCTTGTAGAAAGTCTATATACACAAGCCAATGAACCCTACTAAGATCTGAACACTACACCACCAAGTCCAAACACTGACCTTAGGTGCATTTTCAATCTCTCTTGTAGAAAGTCTATATACACAAGCCAATGAACCCCTACTAAGATCTGAACACTACACCACCCAGTCCAAACACTGACCTTAGGTGCATTTTCAATCTCTCTTGTAGAAAGTCTATATACACAACCAATGAACCCTACTAAGATCTGAACACTACACCACCCAGTCCAAACACTGACCTTAGGTGCATTTTCAATCTCTCTTGTAGAAAGTCTATATACACAAGCCAATGAACCCCTACTAAGATCTGAACACTACACCACCCAGTCCAAACACTGACCTTAGGTGAATTTTCAATCTCTCTTGTAGAAAGTCTATATACACAAGCCAATGAACCCCTACTAAGATCTGAACACTACACCACCAAGTCCAAACACTGACCTTAGGTGCATTTTCAATCTCTCTTGTAGAAAGTCTATATACACAAGCCAATGAACCTACTAAGATCTGAACACTACCAAGTCCAAACACTGACCTTAGGTGCATTTTCAATCTCTCTTGTAGAAAGTCTATATACACAAGCCAATGAACCCTACTAAGATCTGAACACTACACCACCAGTCCAAACACTGACCTTAGGTGCATTTTCAATCTCTCTTGTAGAAAGTCTATATACACAAGCCAATGAACCCCTACTAAGATCTGAACACTACACCACCCAGTCCAAACACTGACCTTAGGTGCATTTTCAATCTCTCTTGTAGAAAGTCTATATACACAAGCCAATGAACCCCTACTAAGATCTGAACACTACACCACCAAGTCCAAACACTGACCTTAGGTGAATTTTCAATCTCTCTTGTAGAAAGTCTATATACACAAGCCAATGAACCCTACTAAGATCTGAACACTACACCACCAAGTCCAAACACTGACCTTAGGTGCATTTTCAATCTCTCTTTTAGAAAGTCTATATACACAAGCCAATGAACCCTACTAAGATCTGAACACTACACCACCAAGTCCAAACACTGACCTTAGGTGCATTTTCAATCTCTCTTGTAGAAAGTCTATATACACAAGCCAATGAACCCTACTAAGATCTGAACACTACACCACCAAGTCCAAACACTGACCTTAGGTGCATTTTTCAATCTCTCTTGTAGAAAGTCTCATATACACAAGCCAATGAACCCCTACTAAGATCTGAACACTACACCACCAAGTCCAAACACTGACCTAGGTGCATTTTCAAGTCTATATACACAAACCAATGAACCCCTACTAAGATCTGAAACACTACACCACCAAGTCCAAACACTGACCTTAGGTGCATTTTCAATCTCTCTTGTAGAAAGTCCAATGTACTCAATGCCCCAATGAACCCCTAATCTGAACACTTGAATCTCTCTTGTAGAAAGTCTACACCAATGAACCCCTACTAAGATCTGAACACTACACCACCAAGTCCAAACACTGACATTTTCAATCTCTCTTGTAGAAAGTCTATATACACAAGCCAATGAACCCCTACTAAGATCTGAACACTACACCACCAAGTCCAAACACTGACCTTAGGTGCATTTTCAATCTCTCTTGTAGAAAATATACACAAGCCAATGACCCCTACTAAGATCTGAACACTATAACCAAGTATGCACAATCTGTGACCATAGGTGCATTTTCAATCTCTCTTGTAGAAAGTCTACACAAGCCAATGAACCCTACTAAGATCTGAACACTACACCACCAAGTCCAAACACTGACCTTAGGTGCATTTTCAAACTGTCTTTCCTAATTTTCATTCAGTTTGTTCATCAAGGATTATAAAACATCTGTCCAAAGTAAACTTGTTTTGTTGGCTACATATTTGTGTGTGAACAATTTTCTCATATAGTCATCAATTTTGTTTTCTTAATACTACCTATTCTTCATTTATAGATATCAAATGCAGTGGAGGACAACCATTTTGAAAAGGACTGAAGAGAAACCAATTTTTGCAAGGTGTGTGGACCTGCATATTAACAGAGTTCATGTTAAATAGCTGAATCCAAAGAGAACAAAGAGAATCATTCCTCTTGAAAACACAGTACATCAAAACTCCCATATCAAATTACACATGCAATTGCACACAGAGGAGAAAGTCTTCTCTTATCAAGTGAGCATATAAGTTATTTAACCTTATTCAAAACAAACATGAAAAGAATCAGAGAAAGATTCTTTGGAAACACTTTGTGAATTAACCATTTCAGATTTAAAAATTCATTTGCAAACACCCATTGTCAAATTTATCAGCATTTCTACAAAGAGGAGATTAGAAAATACAAACACCCATTGAATCAGCATTTTCTATTGAACTCAGTTGAGTTGGTCATTTTCAAACACATACTGGAGAAAAAAATATTTTCTTGTGAAATGTTTAAATCAGCAAATTAAAAGATATGCAATTTGGAAATCCATATGCAAACAGACACTAAAGAAATTTTTACATAATTCAATAAAAAGACATGGAAAAACACACGAGAGACAAACCTTTTTCTTGTGAAATTTGTGGATCAGCATTTTCACGAAGAGGAACACTGAAAATCCACTTGCAAGCACACACTGGCAATAAACCATTTTCTTGTGAAGTTTGTGGATCAGCATTTTTACAAAGATCTCAAGTAAAATGCCATATGCGAACACACACAGGTGAAAAACCTTTTTCTTGTGAATTGTGCAGTATGGCATTTTCACAGAAGTCGGCTTTAAAAAGCCATGTGCGAACACACACTGGAGAGAAGCCATTTTCTTGTGAAATGTGTCGATCAGCATTTTCAATGATAAGTAATTTAAAACTTCATATGCGCAAACACACCGGAGAGAAGCCGTATTCTTGTAAAGTGTGTGGAGCAGCATTTGCATGGATGGCTAACTTAAAAACACACATGCGCAAACACACTGGAGAGAAACCATTTTCTTGTGAAGTGTGTGAATCAGCATTTTCTCAAAAGGGAAATTTGGAAAAGCACATGCGCAATCACACTGGGGAGAAACCATTTTCTTGTGAAGTGTGTGAATCAACATTTTCAGTTAGAAGTGAATTAGAATGCCATATGCGCACACACACTGGTGAAAAACCTTTTTCTTGTGAAGTGTGCAGAATGGCATTTTCCCAAGAGTCTAGTTTAAAACGCCATGTGCGAACACACACTGGAGAGAAGCCATTTTCTTGTGAAGTGTGTGGATCAGCCTTTTCTCATAAAATGAATTTAAAAAGCCACATGCATAAACACACTGGAGAGAAGCCATTTTCTTGTGAAGTGTGTGGATCAGCCTTTTCTCACAAGATAAATTTAAAAAGCCACATGCGCAAACACACTGGAGAGAAACCGTTTTCTTGTGACATGTGTGGATCAGCATTTTCACAAAAATGTGAATTAAAATATCACATACGAACACACACTGGTGAGAAACCTTTTTCTTGTGAAGTGTGCAGAATGGCATTTTCACAGAAGGGTCATTTAAAAAGCCACATGCGAAAACACTCTGGAGAGAAACCATTTACTTGTGAAGTGTGTGGATCAGCCTTTTCTCACAAGGTAAATTTAAAAAGCCACATGCGCAAACACACTGGAGAGAAGCCATTTACTTGTGAAGTGTGTGGATCAGCATTTTCTCAGAAGGGAAATTTAAAAACCCATATGCACCAACACACTGGAGAGAAGCCATTTTCTTGTGAAGTGTGTGGATCAGCATTTTCTCAGAAAGTAAATTTAAAAAGCCACATGTGTAAACACACTGAGAATTGAAAAAACCTTCTAGGTATAACCCGTCGGTCGCTACTGAGCTAAAGGGCTCACAGAATTTCCGATATTGGCCATCAAGATTGGATTCTCTGCATCAACCATGGATTGCAGGGTCTCTATATTTGCTGAAAGTCTAGCCGAATGCCCACGTTGTGTTCAGATCTCAAACGACTAGAAATCTGCTATAGAAACTGATTTCCAAGGTTAACAGCGGCCTAGTGGTCACATAAAAAAAAAAAATTTTTTTTTCTTCTTTTAAAAAAATCAATAACATTTATATTCAAATAACAAAATACAAAATCAATTCTTACTCAAAGCTGTGGGAGTGATGGACCTCAAATCAATGTGTTCTGGTCAGAATAATATTACGGGTTGAGGAAATTATTGCTAGGGTAGCTCTTAAAGTGTCCTGTCAGTTAAGTTATTTGGTAATGTTGGCTGAAGTCAGTTTATCTGTCGGCTATGGGATTTTTTTGTGTTCTCACAACGAACAAGTTCCAAGTTTCATCTGCTGGCCCTCTCAACTCATATGATTCTCAAGCAATCACAACTTCATCTCGCTTCTCAGCTGCATCTGATTTTTTCGTCAAAAACGTCTCAATTAAATAATATTTCAACCAGAACATTTTTATTTCTGGTATGAAGATATTAGTAACTCTCTCTGGACCTCCCACTTTATCAAGGGTGCTGACCTCCTTTAGTTCTAACCAGCCAATCGAATTCACTTCCACTCACTAATCTAAGTGCTATCTCTTCCGGTTACTTGAGTGGTTTTAAATACATTTGATTTTCTTTAATTCCGGTTTTTCCTTTTCCGGTCATCTATAAAACAAAGAGTTTATCTTTTTCCCAAGAAAAAAAAATAATAAAAAGATTTTCCTCAAGGGCCCAAGACAATCATGTTCAACCGACTTGTCATGGCATCTAATAGTCTTGCACATCAGAGGATGAATACAGCTGATTCGAGTGGATTCGCCCCAGGGGTCTTCTGACCCACTTGAGATTTTACTTTCGATACAGATTTCCGAATCGCTTTGTGTGGCTTCATAATCACACCATATGTTTTGATTCTACTCCGACCCAGCTATCAGAATATTTAAATTTCCGATTTTTTTCTTCTTTCTTTTTCTAATTTCAAACCAAGAAATCAGTGTCTTCAGTCTCTCCTTCCAGAGGTTTTGTCAGTATCTGACATGAGGATACTTCTCCATGGAAGTAAACCCTGACCAAATATTCCCCTTATCATAGCTAAGCATTTGGTTAAATTATGAAATGAATGCTTCTACCATAAATAACAACTCTATTTTCCGTTAGAAGTAAATTAGAATGCCATATGCGAACACACACTGGTAAAAAGATTTTTTTGTGTGAAATGTGCAGAATGGCATTTTCTCAAGAGTCAACTTTAAAAGGCCACATGCGAACACACACTGGAGAGAAGCCATTTTCTTGTGAAGTGTGCGGATCAGCATTTTCTCACAAGGTTAATTTGAAAACCCACATGCGCAAACACACTGGAGAGAAGCCATTTTTTTGTGAAGTGTGCGGATCAGCATTTTCTCACAAGGTTAATTTAAAAACCTACATGCGCAAACACACTGGAGAGAAACCATTTTCTTGTGAAGTGTGTGGATCAGGATTTTCTCAGAAGGTAAATTTAAAAAGCCATATGCGTAAACACACTGAGAATTGAAAAAACCTAGGCACTACCTCAAGTTTCTTCAGTCTCTCTGTAAAGAGGTTTTGTCAGTATCTGACATGAGGATACTTCTTCTTGGAAGTAAACCCTGACCAAATATTCCCCTTATCATAGCTAAACATTTGGCTAAATTATGAAAATAATGCTTCTACCATAAATAACAACTCTAACCAACATACATCACCAGACCAGTCTAATACTGGTCCTGGAATCTGACAAAACCAAGCATAGACCACTAGAAAGAGAAACTATAACATTGCTTATTGGTCCATTGAGGAGAAGATAATTATTCTCAACTGTTTAACTTTCTTAAGATTTGAGAACTTGGACAGAAGGAAATATTTGAACAGAAAATAACACCCATCCCCCATCCTAAAATGAGACTTGGATATAAATGCTGTAACATGAATGGATCAAGTGTTAACACCAGGAAGTGGCCTGTTGGTCCCTAAAATATTGTTAAAAGAAAATTACAAAAAGAAAAGAGACCAGTCTTCTTGTAAATGTGTAGTTTAAAACTTTCTCAACACAATGTAAAAAGCCAAACCGAAATGAACACAGTTGATATAAAATGATTTCCTTTTCTCACATGTTGATTTGAATTTTCAACAAAATCCAATTTAAGAAAATATACACAAACACACAAAACCATTTTCTAAAATTGAAACTTTAAAAGCCAAACCCAAATGAACACAGTTGATGTAAAATGATTTCCTTTTCTCACATGTTGATTTGAATTTTCAACAAAATCCAATTTAAGACACTATACACAAACACACAAAACCATTTTCTAAAATTTAAACTTTAAAAGCCAAACCGAAAGAACACAGTTGATATAAAATGATTTCCTTTTCTCACAATGTTGATTTGATTTTCAA
>CM042177.1:56926993-57061933 GCA_023376005.1 Doryteuthis pealeii
AAAAGAAGGAGGAGAGATAAAAATCGCTTAAGAAGGGGGAGGCAACTCAGAATACTAAGACTACAAGGTATAACACTTACCTTACGGGTATAAAGTGTTAGGTTTAGATTCTTATATCTCTCTTAATCCATTGACCTAGATAGAAAATCTTAAGATAATCACAGAACCTGGCAGATATACACTAAGAAACACAAGAGTATAAACTATACTGTGCATACAAGCTGTTTGGATTTAGAATTCTTTTCTTCTTAAATCGCATCTGACCTGAAGTAGAAAAATCCTTAAGAAAGGCAACCTCAGAATCACTAAGAACTAAAGAGGTATAACTCTTACTGTCATAGCTGTTTAGGTTTAGAATTCTTTTCTTCTTTATTGCATCTGACCTGAAATAGAAAAAATCCTTAAGAAAGGCAACCTCAGAATCACTAAGAACTACAGAGGTATAACTCTTACTGTCATAGCTGTTTAGGTTTAGAAATTCTTTTTTTTATTGCATCTGACCTGAATAGAAAAAATCCTTAAGAAAGGCAACCTCAGAATCACTAAGAACTACAGAGGTATAACTCTTACTGTCATAGCTGTTTAGGTTTAGAATTCTTTTCTTCTTAATCACATCTGACCTGAAGTAGAAAAAATCCTTAAGAAAGGCAACCTCAGAATCACTAAGAACTACAGAGGTATAACTCTTACTGTCATAGCTGTTTAGGTTTTAGAATTCTTTTCTTCTTAATCACATCTGACCTGAAGTAGAAAAAATCCTTAAGAAAGGCAACCTCAGAATCACTAAGAACTACAGAGGTATAACTCTTACTGTCATAGCTGTTTAGGTTTAGAATTCTTCTTCTTTATTGCATCTGACCTGAAAATAGAAAAAATCCTTAAGAAAGGCAACCTCAGAATCACTAAGAACTACAGAGGGTATAACTCTTACTGTCATAGCTGTTTAGGTTTAGAATTCTTTCTTCTTAATCATCTGACTGAAGTAGAAAAAATCCTTAAGAAAGGCAACCTCAGAATCACTAAGAACTACAGAGGTATAACTCTTACTGTCATAGCTGTTTAGGTTTAGAATTCTTTTCTTCTTTATTGCATCTGACCTGAAATAGAAAAAATCCTTAAGAAAGGCAACCTCAGAATCCTAAGAACTACAGAGGTATAACTCTTACTGCCATAGCTGTTTAGGTTTAGAATTCTTTTCTTCTTTATTGCATCTGACCTGAAATAGAAAAAATCCTTAAGAAAGGCAACCTCAGAATCACTAAGAACTACAGAGGTATAACTCTTACTGTCATAGCTGTTTAGGTTTAGAATTCTTTTCTTCTTAATGCATCTGACCTGAAGTAGAAAAAATCCTTAAGAAAGGCAACCTCAGAATCACTAAGAACTACAGAGGTATAACTCTTACTGTCATAGCTGTTTAGGTTTAGAATTCTTTTCTTCTTAATGCATCTGACCTGAAGTAGAAAAAATCCTTAAGAAAGGCAACCTCAGAATCACTAAGAACTACAGAGGTATAACTCTTACTGTCATAGCTGTTTAGGTTTAGAATACTTTTCTTCTTTATTGCATCTGACCTGAAGTAGAAAAAATCCTAAGAAAGGCAACCTCAGAATCTAAGAACTACAGAGGTATAACTCTTACTGTCATAGCTGTTTAGGTTTAGAATTCTTTTCTTCTTATTGCTTCTGATCTGAAATAGAAAAAAATCCTTAAGAAAGGCAACCTCAGAATCACTAAGACTACAGAGGTATAACTCTTACTGTCATAGCTGTTTAGGTTTAGAATTCTTTTCTTCTTAATTGCATCTGACCTGAAGTAGAAAAATCCTCAAGAAAGGCAACCTCAGAATCACTAAGAACTACAGAGGTATAACTTAGCAAAATGTCTCAAAATTAGCCAAAAAAAAAGATTTTTCAAGAATTGACTTCACTACTAGCATATGGTCTCTTATTGACACAAGACTTAGAAGATGGAGCAAACACTACTAGCATATGGTGAACACAGAAAAGATCTACTATTGACACATGAAACACAGATGGAGCAAACACTACTAGCATATGGTCTCCTATTGACACATGAAACACAGAAAAGATGGAGCAAACACTACTAGCATATGTCTCCTATTGACACATGAAACACAGAAAAGATGGAGCAAACACTACTAGCATATGGTCTCCTATTGACACATGAAACACAGAAAAGATGGAGCAAACACGACTAGCATATGGTCTCCTATTGACACATGAAACACAGAAAAGATGGAGCAATCACTACTAACACATGGTCTCCTCAAAGAAACTGTTATCACTATAATGATGCTCTCCAAAAACACAAAAGCAATGGTTGGTTTATCTGATGGTGACACAGATTTCTGCAAAAGCCAATTCACTAGTGCATAGCCTAAAGAAGGCATTGGCCTTCATGTGAATGCAGATAAAACTGAGTTCATGTGTTTTACACAAGATGAAAGACACTTGAGTTAGGGCATACAAAGAGGGTCAAGTGTATAAAGAGAGTGGGGGGAACAAGGAGGAAGAGTATAAAATAGCCCCCCCCAGACATACACCAACCCAACCAAGGACAATAGAGTTAACTAGAGAAAGGTCTGCTGACTTTAAAAGATAACCGAACCAGAGAACAGAATTTAGAGTGAGACTAATGACTGGTTGTCCATTTGATACACACACACACTAACACTACAATCATAATTGATAAAAAAACTTTTTTAATTTTTTTTTTTTAATGAAATAAGTTATTCATTATAGAATTAAGTACTTAATAATTAGAGTGCTAAAAGTTTTATCAAAATTGAACAATACCCTGATTTTTTTTTGGGGGGGGGGTTAAATTAGAAATTTTATCATTTTTTATTATCACCTTTGAAAATAATAAATTCAATTATACATTTTAGATTTGATTTAAATAAGAGGGGAGCATTTTTTAAAATCCTTTCGTGTTAACTGAATGGTGTCACCAAATGAATTATTATACCATTTGAACCCGACACTTTATTAATGAATTTGATACAATGGACTCATCGATAAATTTTATTAATTTTTGTTACTTACTTAAGATGTTAATATTCAATAATGTGTCTTATGAAATATAAATGAATATATTATCTTCTTTTTATTATTTTAAATGAAACATTTTTTAATTCATTTATTCATAAAGAATATTTTTTGATTTAATTATTTTTTGTTTTTTTAATTTTATTTTGTGCTTAATTATATATTGTTGTTTTCTTTCATATCCAATATTTATTTAAAATTTTATTCATAAAGAATAAATAAAATAAATAATTTTTTGATTGTCGAATAATGAAAATAAAATTTTAAACTGCCGAGTAAATAAAATAAAATACATAATTAAATTCATAATTAAAATGTTTTATATTATATCTAAATTTATCTCCCTTGAATTTCGCTCTTTAGAAAACATTTCCTATCAAATATAAACGATGGTGATGTTTGAATTTTAATTTAACCAGATAAAATTTGATTTATTTAAAACTTTACATTTTTATCACTTTTCACTGAAGTTGCATTTCTGTAAAAAAAAAGAAACAGACGAATTAATATCGAAAGAAGTAAGTATCGCTATTTAATTTCTTTCTTTACAAATAAAAATAAAAATACGTATTTATTTGTATTTGTTAAGTAATAAAGAAAGATTTATTTTTATTACTGTTTAAAATTTGATTTTGTCACGTCATGAATGTTCCTTTGAAAATATATTAATTTTAATTTGTATTTTAAGAAAAGGTTCAGTTTCACTTAATTCTAAAGTGAGGGTTCTATTTACAGTAAAAATATCATGATAAATTGATCCCTCGTTTTATATCCGAAACTTATTATTACACATTTGGATCACCATAATTTAAAAAAGAAAAGTTCGATGGTATTGTGATTTAAAAAAAAAAAATCCAATCAATTATAAACGGTTTGAGGTAATCCTTAACTATTTCCTCGTAAATTCATACCATAAAATAAACTGAACCCTCATTTTATATCCTTGTTTTTGCAATAAATGTTTTATTTTTCTTGCACCCGTTATTTTACAATACTAAATATATTTTATCTATTTATTTTAATATTCACTTCAATGTGTATATTCTAAAAGTTTTAATTTTGTGATAATGTTTAGTTTTAAAATGGGGGCTCGTTTTACAATTTAGGCATAAATTGGATCCTCCTTTTATGACCGTAATTTTGTTTTTTCGTCGACGATGATTAAAATCTGACGTTTTTATTTTAGAGTACCAAAGCCAAAAAGAAAAGAAATAACAACAACAAAAAGTAATATTCAACTTTTTACTCGTAATTCCTGCCATAAAATTAGGCTTGGGCATTTATGGTAGGAATTTACGAGTAAAAAGTTGAAGTGTAAAAAACGAGACCCCACTTTAAAACTAAGCATTCTCACAAAATAAAAACTTTTGGAATATACACATTGAAGTGAATATTAAAATAAATAAATAAAATATATTTAGTATTGTAACATAACGGGTGCAAAAAAAATAAAACATTTATTGAAAAAACACGGACATAAACTGAGAGTTCAGTTTACTTTATAGTAGGAATTTACGAAGAAATAGTTAAGGATTACCCGATTTGATTTAGTCTCGTAGTGATTTTTTTTAAAGAGAATATATTAATTTTAATGCGTATTTTGTAAGGTTTCACTTAGTTCTAAAGTGGGGGTTCGATTTATAATGTAAACTTTAGGTACCACCAATTTTACCCTGTGAAATTTACACCCCACTCCTATATTTAACACAATGAAACTTGCAGAAAAATTAATATTTTCTTGAAAAAAATTTTTCTATTCGAAAGAAAAAACATTGAATAAACTCCTGATAATTTAAAACAAATTTTTTCAGCTTACGGAAATAATGAAAATTATGATTGAAAAACAATGTTTTCATTTTTGCACTGTTAAATCAACTGAAATTTAACGTAGCTAAGAACAAGTTACGATAAGAGGTTTTTATTTTAAATTCTATGAAAAATCAATTAATTATCTGATTTTCACGAAAATTTCCATAAATGTTTAACATCGGATGTAAATACATCTGAAATAGTTTTTTCTAAAATATATTAGGGGAAATGTTTTTTACGAGGTCTATACCCCCCTCCTATTTTATTTTATGAGATAAAAAAAATGACGCGTCAGAAAAATTTTGTACTTTTTTTTCTATAAAGATAAGAGTCTGAATAACTATATCAATGAAATTCTATAACGTACCGAGTTGTAGTTTTTTTTTAGGAAAAATTAATGAAATCGGAAATAAAAAGTGCAAAAAAATGTCATAATATTAATATTTGAAAACTTTTTTTGCTTTTGTAATTAGTATGTACTATATTCAATTAAATTGTAAAAAAAAAAAATTTCTTTAAAGAAATTAATTTTTAAGAGATTTTCAATCTTTTGTGTGCTTAAATATTTTTATTTTCTGCGTGAAATAAATTAATTTTTTTTTTCTGCTTGAAAAAATCGAATTTTTCATGGATATTTAAATATATGAATTTTAGAATTCATGTGAAATAAAAGTTGGTCCGATCCGAGCTAGATTAATATTTTAAAAAGAATTTATAATTTTTATTATTGAATAGTAATGTGTGATTCTTAGAATATATGGAAGAGCAAAACTGACATATTTGCTTTGTTTTTATACAAAGAGACGAGATGCTTCTCAGTAACCAAAGTTTGTTTTTCTTAGCTTAAAAAAATTTTTATTTAACTTTTTTACCCATTAGAATAAAAAGTAAGTATATATTGATTATTTTATCAGTTTTTCTCTTAGAAATAATATTCAAATTTTCATTTTATTTTCGATTTTAAAAATTAATACTAAAACCGAAGACCTTACCAATTCAATAACTATGTAATTTTTTCCAATCGGATAATTTGATCTTTGAATTAACTGTTTTTCTTTGTAACAACTCTGTACGATCTTTAATTAGTTTTTACGAGATTTTTGATAAACAAAGTTCGGAAATATTTATTTCCGTTTTATTCAAGATGGCCTAAACTGATCACGTGACCGTTTTAGTTATACCTAGTAAACTTTGATAAACTAAACCCTTATTTCATGTCTTTTTTCTTTTTTTTTTCAAATTTTGTTTTTTATGTAATTTTACAGTACTAGATTATGCACAGCCAATTTCTTCACTCATTTTTATTAATTTGTCTGTAAAGTGGCTTTCAATTTACAATTTAAGCATTGTCAAAATGTTGTCTCATTTTTATTTAAAAACGAACTAGAATAAATTAAATGGATTATTTAAGATCAAATGTTTGTCTAAGTCGAAAAGTAGTAACATAATGTAATTAGCTCAGTCGGTAGAGCGTTGGGCTAGTAACCACAAGGTTCCTAGTTTGATACTGGTCCTCGCCAACTCAATGTATGAGTTGCACAGGGATCTGTGCGGTAAAGTAATGAGTTGATGGTAGGTGTGGCGCTCTACCTCAGACACTAAGATAATCTCCTTGGTCTAGCACTATTGAAAAGGGGATAGACTCCCTCGCTGACTGGCTGATACCGACTTTAGGCCGCCCCGACGACTTTACTTTTACTTTTATTGATCAATTTAGGCCATCTTGAATAAAATGGAAATAAATATTTCCGAACTTTGTTTATCAAAAATCTCATAAAAAACAATTAAAGATCCTACAGGGTTGTTACAAAGAAAAAGAGTTAATTCAAAGATCAAATTATCCAATTGGGAAAAATTACATTGTTATCTTAAAGAATAAACAAACCTATCTGTATTACATGCGAAAGGGTAATTTCCAGGCCGTAATTTAGACATATTATTACCCTCTTACGGTTATGCATCTAAGTACGGTTGGGTGTAACTAGGACTTTAAAGAGTTAATTCTCAAAAGAAAAAAAATCTCATTTGAAATTGAAATTAATTGGAAATAAGTAACTAAATATCAGGACTTTAAAGAGCTAATTCTCAAAGAAAAGAAAATTTCTTTTTGAAATTGAAATCTAATTGGAAATAAGTAACTAAATATCAGTTACTTATTTCCAATTAAATTTCAATTTCAAATGAGATAATCTCAAAAAAGAAATCTCATTTGAAATTGAAATCTAATTGGAAATAAGTAACTAAATATCAGGACTTTAAAGAGCTAATTCTCAAAAGAAAAGAAAATTTCTTTTGAAATTGAAATCTAATTGGAAATAAGTAACTAAATATCAGTTACTTATTTCCAATTAAATTTCAATTTCAAATGAGATAATTCTCAAAGAAAAGAAAATCTCATTTGAAATTGAAATCTAATTGGAAATAAGTAACTAAATATCAGGACTTTAAAGAACTAATTCTCAAAAGAAAAGAAAATTTCTTTTGAAAAAATCTAATTGGAAATAAGTAACTAAATATCACTTACTTATTTCCAATTAAATTTCAATTTAAATGAGATAATTCTCAAAAGAAAAGAAAATCTCATTTGAAATTGAAATTTAATTGGAAATAAGTAACTAAATATCAGTTACTTATTTAATTAAATTTCAATTTCAAATGAGATAATTCTCAAAAGAAAAGAAAATCTCATTTGAAATTGAAATCTAATTGGAAATAAGTAACTAATATCAGGACTTTAAAGAGCTAATTCTCAAAAGAAAAGAAAATTTCTTTTGAAATTGAAATCTAATTGGAAATAAGTAACTAAATATCACTTACTTATTCCAATTAAATTTCAATTTCAAATGAGATAATCTCAAAAGAAAAGAAAATCTCATTTGAAATTGAAATCTAATTGGAAATAAGTAACTAAATATCAGGACTTTAAAGAGCTAATTCTCAAAAGAAAAGAAAAAACATAAACTTTCAAGTGTTTCACAACTGAATATATAAAATGAAAGTTGTTTTTCTTACATTTTGTTCAATTTCTTTTTTAAGGATTATAAAACTTCTGACTAAAGTAACCTTGTTTTGTTGGCTACATATTTGAAAGTGAACAATTTTATTAAACATTTATTAATAGTATAGTGATTTATCCTAATTTTCCATCTTGAAATAAAGTTTCTTGTTTTCTTTAATAAAATCTGTCATTCCTTTACAGATATCAAATGGAGGACAAGAATTTTTCAACTTTAAAAAAGAATGAAGAGAAAATGTATACTCATAAGATGTGTGAACCTGAATATAAACAGATTTCATGTTACATAATTGAATCCAAAGAAAACAAAGAAGAGAATCTTTAAGCTTAAAAATACTGTACTTCATAATTTTTACTTAACACACTTTTCAAATTATACCTGCAAATACACACAGAGAAGAAACACTACCCTTATTGAATTCAAAGAAAACAAAGAAGAAAATCTTTAGGCTTAAAAATACTGTACCTCATAATTTTTACTTAACACACTTTTCAAATCATACCTGCAAATACACAGAGAGAAGAAACACTACCCTTATCAAGTGAGCATATAACTTATTTCACATCATTCACAGTAAACATGGAAAATAACTTTCAAATATGAACTGCAGAGAAAGTTTCTATAGATGCAGTGAGTAAATCAACATTTTTAGTGTGTTCCAATTAAAAAATTCATAGACAAACACGCAGTGGAAAGAAACCATTTTTAGTGAAGTGTGTGAATCAGTATTTCAATGGATGTGCAATTTGGAAATCTACATATGAGCTCATAGAAGATGGTTTTCACATAATTCTATTAAAAGACACATACAAACGAACATGGGAGATAAACGGTTTTCTTGTGAAGTTTGTGAAGCAGCATTTTCATATAGTTCGCAATTGAAAATACACGTGCGAACACACACTGGTGAGAAACCATTTACTTGCAAAGTTTGTGGATCTGCATTCTCACAAATGGACAATTTGAAAAGACATATGCGAACACACACTGGCGAGAAACAATTTTCTTGCAAAGATTGTGGATCTGCATTCTCACAAATGAACAATTTGAAAAAACACATGCGAACACACACTGGTGAGAAACCATTTTCTTGTGAAGTTTGTGAAGCAGTGTTTTCATATAATAAAGATTTGAAAATACACATGCGAAAACACACTGGTGAGAAGCCATATTCTTGTGAAGTTTGTGGATCTGCATTTTCACAGGGGTCCACTTTGAACATACACATGCGAACACACACTGGAGAAAGACCATTTTCTTGTGAAGTTTGTGGTTCATCATTTTCAGATAGTTTTTATTTGAAAATACATGTGAGAATACACACTGGTGAGAAACCATATTCTTGTGAATCTTGTGGATTAGCATTTACATCTAATTCGTATTTAAAAAGACATATGCGAACACACTCTGGAGACAAACCATTTTCTTGTGAAATTTGTGGATCAGCATTTTCACGTAATTCAAATTTGAAAATACACATGCACACACACACTGGTGAGAAACCATTTTCCTGTGAAGTTTGTGGATCTTCATTTTCCCAGAGGTCCAATTTGAAAAGACACATGCAAACACACAGTGTTCAAATTTGAAAATACACACCACCCTGAAAATATGCCTCAGTACTTCTTTAGTAAGCCATTTAGTAAGCTTTAGTTACCATGTCACTTCTGCAAGAGGAAAAATACTATATTGCATTCACATTGTTTGTGGTGATATAAATCTTCTAACTGAAAAAAATATGTGGATTTTGTGGAGAAGATGGATGTACAATTTCTCTGCAACAAAATGTAATAAGAAATATTATTAATTCCAAAGAAAGAAATTTGAAAAAATACTTTTTTTATCAATTCAGAATGGGGGGGGGGGGGGGGGGTTGACCTTTGAGCATTTGAAGAAAAAAAATCCTGGTCCCTAATTTTTACATTTCTTGAAAGATCATATCCTGAAGAATATATAGAAAAATAAAAGAATAAAAAAATATAAATCAATAACCTAAAAAAGGGATTTTAAAATTTAAAATTCATTTTCTTAAAACTAAAAAAAATAAATAATGTAGCAAGTTTGTTTTTTTTCATAGTAATAAATAATATAGTTTTCTTTAAATTGATTCAACAAAAACACTAAGTTAAACTGAGTTTTTTACTACCTTAAAAATTTCAAGGTCAATTTCATATGTCGGGGATTATTATGGACTATTTAGAAATTTTAACCAAAGATAGCACAGAATTTTATCTTTGAAAAAATCTAAGTTAAAAACTTGCCATACCTTGCCGTATATTTTAAAAGAATTAAAAAGATTTTTTAAATCGTCAATTTAAAGTATGGAAGCTAAAAGATGCAAATTATCCCCCTTTCTGACCAGGGTCTTTACAGTGTGATTTGTGAACGAATTCAACGCATTTCACAAGTTATTATAATTCATTCATTAAAGGAAACTTTATTTCCAAAAGTACATTGTTTTTTTTATTTTTATTTTTAAATTTTTTACATTCCTTTTTTAAAATATTAAACTTGAAATTAATACCTAATCTAATTAAAAGAAAAAAAAATTGAATTATTGAACACTGAAATTAACCTGAATGTTCTTAAAAATATATTTTACACGAGTATTTTTATTGTAAATATTGTTATACTAACACTAACTAGTAAACATTTTTGTAGTTATATTAAAAAAAAAAAAAAAACAAACAACCACAAACAAATAACACTTAAAGTTTTGTTAGACATGTGAAATTTTGGCAGTTTTCATATAAATTTTCATTCGCGTTAACAGAAATTATTGGCAAATGAATTCTCCTTTTGTTTATGAAATTATTCACTACGTAAATTTTTTAATTAAAATAAGTTTATAGTAAAATTTACATTGCGAATAATTTAATTTTTTTGTTTTTGTTTTTTGGTAAAGTTTCCTAATATCGTTTATTCTGTAATTGGTCAGTGTCTGGAATTTTTTCCGATGCTAAAACCATAATTTTTATTTGGAATACTAAATAAATATCAATTTACAATTTTAATTTAGGCCAAATTTTTTAAAAGTTAAAACGTTTTCGGGTTAAATCAAACTCAACGGATCTAAAATTAACCATTGTATTTTCACCCTGCCCAAAGAAAAAAATACCAAAACTCAGGGAATTAATCGAATTTAATGTATTTCAAGAAATGTAAAATTAATTTTCCTCCACCAAAAAAACAAACACGGAAAAACTTATACATTTCTTTGTGTTTGTTTACATGGGAGTAGTGGAGCGTGAAGAAAAAAAACGACCAAAAACAAAGCACTTTTAATTTAAAGTAAAGATTTATTTAAAATATAAGATCTTACTGTTACATAAACAAATATAGATATCTCCAGATTCACTAATTACCAATTCAATTCGCGCACACATCGCAATAAAAAAGATACACACACTCACCAACAAAACAAAACATAAGTTGCTGATGCCAAAACGGAAGTGAACTCTGCGGTAGCCAAAAAAGAAGTGACCAAATTAACACGTTTTTACACATAGGCTCCAAATTGAACTTCCGTTTGGAAAACAAGAATTCCTAAACAATAAATAAAATAAATTTGTAAATAAAATTTGCGTTTTCATCCAATAAAAACGATTCCCGGGTGAAATGAAAATGACTTCAGTTGATCCGATTTTGGTTTGCGACATTCTATTTAAAGTTGGCTTTGAAAAGCCGACAGAGAGATCCAGGCGTCAGCGTCGAACACTTCAACGAGGGCCAACCTTGCAAACGAAACCTACATCACAATGTTGCAATTTTGTGGATATAAGGCATGGGGCAAATGGTCACTTCTACTTATAGACTCGTTGCCTAACACGTGACTCGAGAAGGATTCCTATTGTCCAATCACTGGCACTGCTGCTTCTGCTGTATTAATAGAGGCCTGATTCTAAACTTATGTCATTGACACTCGGACCATCTTGGACGACGGACTTACAAAGAATACTATAACACAGGATACTTATTGGCTTGCTTGCTTATTCCCTACATCTGGAACTAAGGATGGCTGCCAGATACTTAACACACAAGGCGTGGACTTACTTCTATCTCCCAACCCCTACTCTGACCGACCGGCAAGTTAAAGGGGAAAACATCATTCAGTAATACCAAATACGCCAACTATCATACACGATACAACCAGCTATCGACTTCAGAATACCAAAACACAAAATTCTGCCTACATCACCTCCCCACTACATTAGCACGGCCACCAGACCCTTTACTGACTTTATTATTCACTTTACGACAATCACCAAAATCAGACTTTCTCTCTTAAATTAACTTTCAGCTTTTCATCGGTTTTCATGTTCCTTTTTCCAATACAATTTTGAAACTTAAAATCTGTGTTTGTTTTTTTTTTCCTCGTCACCATACGCTTCATACTAACCCTGTTTATTACATCACTACTTGATATACCGAACATTTTATTAAAGTCGGATATTAGTTTATTTTTGCTGATTCTTTTTTAAAATTCTTGTGCTTCTTCTTACCAACGATTTTGAAAATCAAATATATAAATTAAATAAAGCTTGTAAATTCTGTGGTAAATTATTCAGTGAAGAAATCATGGAAAAAGTAACACTAAAATTATCAACAAAATAAATTTTGTTGTTAATGATTTAAACAGGTTCCGTTAAGTAAAATAAATAAATAAATAAAAATGAAAACAAAAAAAAAAAGATTTTACGTGTTTTTTTTTTTTTAATAGGTAAAAATGGGACGATTGAAAAAATAGGATAAACTTGTCTGAAAATTTTTTAAATCATTTGGAATGTATTGGATAATGATTTTTACTATAAAAATGTATGTGAAATGAATTTCACTATGAAAATACATTGGAAATGATTTTTTACTATGAAAATGCATTGGAAATGATTTTTACTATGAAAATGCATTGGAAATTATTTTTACTATAAAAATGCATTGGAAATGATTTTTACTATGAAAATGCATTGGAAATGATTTTTACTATAAAAATGCATTGGAAATGATTTTTACTATGAAAATGCATTGGAAATCATTTTCACTATAAAAATGCATTGGAAATTATTTTTACTATGAAAAGGCATTGGAAATTATTTTTATAGGTGATATAACCTATTTACATAATGGAATGATCCTCCTAATACTACTCAGTTCTAGACTGTATTGTCGGACGTAACTTGACTTTCCTTCTGTAAATTTTACTTTCTTTGTTCAATACAATTGTATCAGCTTTCACCAGTTGTTTTTCTTTATTTGTGACTCTTAACAAACCCTACAACAATAATAAAAAGGCATTGGAAATTATTCTTACTAAAAGAATAAATTGGAAATGATCTTACTATTAAAAACCATTGGAATTTTTATAATAAAAATGCAGTGAAAATGATTTTTATTATAAAAAGGCATTGGATATGATTTTAACTATAAGAATGAATTGTGAATGATTTTTATTATATGAATACATTGGAAATTATTTTTACTATAAAAATGCATTGGAAATGATTTTAATTTTAAAAATGCATTGGAAATGATTTTTACTATAAAAATGCATTGGACAATGATTTTTAATATAAAAATGCATTGGAAATGACTTTTACTATAAAAATGCATTGGACAATGATTTTTACTATAAAAATGCATTGGAAATGATTTTTACTATAAAAAATGCATTGGAAATGATTTTATTATAAAAATGCATTGGACAAAGATTCTTCCGAGAAAAATACATTTGAAAAGATGGCTAAATGTTAATTCTAGGTTGTTCTTTTTTTTCTCTAGTTAATTATGTTGCAGAACCCGTTTTCCCTAAACACTTCCTATTTCCATTTGTTTTTTTTTTTTTTTGAGAATATTCAGCTGGTTACATTTATCACCAAAGAAACATCAATAAAAACGACAAAAAAAGACAAGGTAATTAATCCAATTTTTATTTCATATTGTGAATTTTATTAGATATGTACAACAAAGATGGACTTTTATGGTGGGAAAAATATAATTAGTATTTAAAACAAAGTAAAGAAAAAAAATATGAAATTGTTATTTTCAGTTTTGTTTTCATGTTTAATACATAAATTCTATATGTATTTTATATTATTATGTATTCTAATATAAAAAAATTCTATATTAGAAAAGATTGAGAAAAAAATGTGTTTTCGTATTCGGAACTATAATTCGAGTTAAAGTCATTTTAGTCTATGTAAATGTTTGATATTGGCAATACAACCGAATTTCTCTTCTAAAGTATGATGATCCAAAAGTGTAATAATGTGTTTTGGTGGTTTTATTTGTTTTTAATTTTCTACATTTTGAGACCGGATTTTTAAGGACATTATAAGTTTTACAAAGAAATGTACGCCACACAAAATTGACATATTATTCGCATAATAATTTTTATTGAGATGTTAATTCACGGAAAATGTTTAACACCCTCTCCCATAATGAATTTAATCAAATTGAGTCTCTTACGGGCGTCCATAGACAAAATATAGTCCAATTAAAAACTACACATGCACACTAAAGCACAGAATAAAAATACATTTAGATTAAACAAGAGTTTTATTTATTGAATTAAATTATTTATATTTTTTACATTTACTAACAAAAAACTAGTCAAAATAAAACAGATGAATGATAAGACTAGTCAAATTTAATAAACATATACAATCAAATGTACGCCACACCAAATTGAGTCTCCCTGAATTCAAAAAATTGAGCTTGAGATCACCTCCCGCTTGATGAGGGGTTTCATAACTTAAAGAAAGTTTAGTCTGAAACTTGCTTCCTACAATGTCTCAGTCCAGCATGTTAGCCATTAGCCATTTCAATGGTACATAGAGTCGACAAAAGTTGTAATGATTACATGAGAGATTGATACAAATTAAGAAAGTTTATTATTTTGACAAAAACATGTACAATTGTGCCAAATAAATGACTCTCTCTCTCTCTCTCATCCAATTTATTCAATACAATTAGCACACACATTTGAGATTAACCATACTAGCAAAAAAAAAAAAAAATTGGAGTTGGGCTACAATTTATCAAACAGTCCTTCCATCATGGAATTGAGAACACCTCTTCACTTTTTCTCCATCACATCTGTTATTCTTACTATAAATGAGATTTACCAATTATATTTTTATCTTATGAAGTTAATACTGATCCGTAAAAAAAAATAAAATGGGGAAGTTGGGAAAAATCTATATCTAATATAAGACAAATTTACTCAAAATTAAATGTGCAAATTTGCTAAATTCCTAGATAACAAGTTAGATAATGATGGGCATAGTCCATTATTTTGGCAGGAAGTGTAAGTAATTTAACATTGAACATTGGAAAAATATATTCATTTTTAAGTTTAAGAGATAAGACTTCCACTAAATACCAATTGGAATCGTGGCCACAATTGGCTCAGAATTACATGACCAAAAGAAACTGGGAAAAAGGATTGGAAAATAGTTGAGTTAGAACATTTTAGTGTGGTACTCTTAACATGAAATGAAAATGCCGATCCACATAATTCATAAGAAAATGGTTTCTCTCAAGTGTGGGCTTTTTTGTGTCTCTTCAGTTCTCCTCTTCGTGTAAATGCTAATCCACAACTTTCACAAGAAAAAGGTTTCTCACCAGTGTGTGTTTGCATGTGGGCTGTTAAAGTTCGCTTTTGTGAAAATGCTGATCCACACTCTTCACAAGGATATGGTTTCTCACCAGTGTGTGTTAGCAAGTGTTTTCTTAAATTTGACATCTCTGAAAATGCTGATCCGCAAACTTCACAAGAATAGGGTTTCTCACCAGTGTGTTTTCGCACGTGTATTTTCAAATGTGTACTATGTAAAAATGCAGATCCGCACACTTCACAAGAAAATGGTTTCTCGCCAGTGTGTTTTCGCATGTGTCTCTTTAAATTTTGTTGATCTGAAAATGATGATCCACATTCTTCACAAGAATATGGTTTCTCACCAGTGTGTGTTCGCTTGTGTCTTTTCAGATTTCCTCTTTCTGCAAATGCTGATCCACAAACTTCACAAGAATATGGTTTCTCACCAGTGTGTATTCGCATGTGTATTTCCAAATATCCTCTTTGAGAAAATGCTGATCCACATACTTCACAAGAATATGGTTTCTCGCCTGTGTGTTTTCGCATGTGGACTTTCAACATGGAATTAAATGGAAATGCTGATCCACATAATTCACAAGAAAAAGGTTTTTCTCCTGTATGAGTTTGCATTTTGCTTTTCAAATGCAAATAATTTGAAAATGTTGATCCAAAAATTTTACTCTTTTGTATTCGTTAATATGCCATTACACACATTTCACAAGAAAATGGTTTCTCTCCAGTGTATGTTTTCAAATGGCCAATTCTATTGAATTCAACTGAAAATGCTGATTCACTTTGTGTTTTTGTATTTTCAAATCTCCTCTTTGTAAAAATGCTGACCAACAAATTTGGCAATGGGTGTTTGCAAATTTATTTTAAAATATGAAAGTATTTCCAAATAAATTTTCTCTGATTCTTTCCATGTTTTGAATGAGGTTAAATAACTTATAAGCTCATTTGATAAGAGAAGTATTTCTCCTCTTTGTGTAATTGCATGTATAATTTGAATTGTGAGTTTAGTAAATATTTAGATCATCACACCTTGCAAGAATTGGTTTTTTCTTCAGCCCTTGTTAAAATTTTGTCCTCCACTGCATTTGATATCTGTAAATAAAGAACAGGTATTAATTTAGATCATCACACCTTGCAAGAATTGGTTTTTTCTTCAGCCCTTGTTAAAATTTTGCCCTCCACTGCTAGATCATCACACCTTGCAAGAATTGTTTTTTTCTTCAGCCCTCATTAAAATTTTGTCCTCCACTGCATTTAATATCTGTAAATAAAGAACAGGTATCATTAAGGAAAACAAGACCCATGATTTATTTCAAAATTAGAATAAATCACTTTGTGTTTCAATTAATACATATATCATGTCATTCATGTTCAGATATTAAAAAAACATTAAAGTTTTTAAAAAAAATATATTTAAATGGATAGTTTATTTTATATGGTTTTTAGAAGAATTTCCTGTGATCACCCTTTTATAGAGCCAGCGATATTTGCACATAGCTATAATTCGGTATTGGTAATAGGGCATCTTAAACATTGAAACTTAAATCTCGTAAATAAGAAAAAATATGTATCTTTTTTTTTTCTAAATTGTTAGATTATTTTCTAAAGAATTTTATATTAAAAGTTCCTATTATCTACTTGTTTATTTTTTTGGGGTTTTTTTTCATGGATTTTTAAAGATTTATAAAATGTAAAATAAATACTTCCGTTTAGCGGATATCAAATCGTATTTATTAATCAAAGAAAATATTGTACAAAAAATATCTAGCTAAAAATAATGACATAACATATTTCGGTTTTTATTTAAAAAAAATTTGAACATGATGTTTGAATTACAAATGGTTGTCATTCTTATTAATGGATGGATCTAACGGAAATAATATACGCTTTGGTTTTTGAGGAAAACTCCTGTAGTTGTTGTTATTGTTGTTGTTGCTGTAGCGCTGGGTCGTTGAGGTACATAAGTTAAATCGTGAGACATCAAGGAAATGCTAAATTAGTAATTTGTTTTTGATTAAGAAAGAAATTATTATACGTACAATCCTCCATACAAAGTAATGGTGCACACGTCATGATGCGATAACTATGTCAACAAAGATTAAGAATTTACGGGACTTTACTTTAAAATGCAAAAAATTAGGTTTTATGAAAGAGAAATTTGTTTTTTCTTTTTTATAACACATAAACTTGGAATTGTTCTTTATATTAAACGTAAAAGAAAACATTAAAAAGTTAATTTTCCATGTTTTATTGACGTTTTAAAATATTTTTAACAATTATGTGCGCATTTCCAAAGTCCGTGTTTTGCACAACCCTACATTTCTACGATAGAATTTTACGATGAATCAAGAGGTGGTATTTCTATTCACTCCTGAATTCATTTGGAGTCACAAGGGAGTAATTTACTGGAAGTAGTATGCTAAAAATAAATTTCATTCCAGAATATTCTAATGACACATATACGCCACCGTTCTACTACGAGGTTGAAAATAAAATAACATTTGAAATTTGATGATTAAGTCTTTAAGGTTCTAGGGCTGACTTCTGAAGATGGTCGAAAAATTAAAACGGAAAGTTATTTGGTGGTCCCCAATGACAGTTTAACTACAGCCTATCAATTAACATTTTGCGAATTGGGTTACGGTTTTAGAGGATTAAAGTTGTTTTTAATTACTTATTGCTTAAAAAAATACTTTATATTTAATGTTGAAAAATATGTTTTTAAACTAAGTTTAATTAAAATTATACATTGCAATACTAACACGAACAGCTGTCTCAATAATAGATTCAATAATTAATTTCAATGGATAATTAAATGTATATTAATTTTGGGTTTTTTGTTGTTTATTTTTTTAAGCAATGCATAATTAAATACAACCTTAATCCACTAAAACCATAACCCAATTCGCAAAAAGTTAATTCATAGACTGTAGTTAAACTGTCATTGGGGACCACAAAAAACTTTCCGTTTTAATTTTCTGACCTAAATTAGAAGTCAGCAGGTTCTAGTTATATATATATATATATATATATATATATATATATATATATATATATATAAGAACTTGCAATTAATGTAAATTTAAACCAATTTCATAAATAAATAAATTCATTAAGAATAAATGAATTTAACTAGCTACTGGCAAAATGAGCCTAAAATGCGTTTTTGACAAAATGACTTTAGCCCTACAGAAAATAATTTACCAAAAATCAAGAAATTATTGGATTTTAATAAAATTTGCAGTGTTTATGTATCAATGAATGATCTTTATAATACATTATTTATTTTATATCAAAACTTTCTCATTTTTTTCAGGTCACTTATTTTTTACCCCTCCCCCTATGTTGGGGGCGTAAAATGTTTTGCGAGTTGGTCATTTTCGATACTAATTACAGTATAAATAAAGAGATAAAAGACCGAAGTTATGAATAGAAACAAAAAAAAATTTACGGTTGTTGTTTGATGAGAAAATAAGTACCGAAAATCGAAAAATAAAATGTAAAAAAATAATAAATAATTTATTTTTGGGAGATTTCTTTTTTACTAATTTCGATAATTATTCAATTGACTATTATTTTATAAAAGAAAAAATTATACATCGATGTTTTTTCTGCTTAAAAAGGGGAGGGGTACATTTTAAATCGAGTTTTTCTTCAAAACTTATTACTTTTTGCGCCTAAAATAAGGTTTGCATTAAGTAGATCTAAAAATATAACATTTTAAACTTAAAATCCGATTATTTTTATTTTAAATGAATTTTATATATTGATTTTTCATAGCAAAAATACTAAATTAATGTTTTGAAATAAAATAACTGATGCATTATAAACTTCATTAATTGATAAATCAATACTGAAAATTTCATTAAAATCGGATAATTACCTGATTTTTGGTAATTTTTTTGCAATCGCGAATGTTATATTAAAATTGTAAACAAGCGCTTAAAACCCTTGAAAAAGAGACAGAATAGCGGATCGCATCGAAATTGACCAAAACAAATGGTTTTAAATCTTTTAAAAATAAACTGCATATGTAATGATATTTTTTCTTTTTTTTAATGATGGTCATTATGTTACTACTTATCGATTTAGACAAAGTTTGACCTTAAATAATTGATTTAATTAATTTTAATTCGCTTAAAAGAAGCCGATTTTTTTGCCAGTCCCTAAATTTAACTAAATATTGTTTGATAAACATTAACAATATTTATCGAAATTCAAACAATAACACATAAATCATGAATGAATAAATAAATAACGAAAAACAAAACAAAACAAACAAAAACAATGTTTCATTTAGAATAATAAAAAATAGATGAAATATTAAATCATATTTCGTAAGAAACATTATTGAACATCAACATCCTAATTAGAATATAAAAAAATTAATAACATTTCGTGGATGAGTCCATTGTAAGACATTGTGTAGGGGTGTTCAAATGGTATAATTCATTTGGTGACACCGGTCAATTAATTTGAATGTAAACAAAACAAATATATCTCCCAACTTATTTAATTCAAATAAAATGCGTATATATGAGATTTAAAAAGTGTATAGTTAAATTTATGGGGAAATAAATGTTTTACCCAGCAAAGGTGTGGCACATACACATTTTTATTTGTAAAGAAATAATCAGTTAAATTATCATACTTACTTCTTCATTTATTCATTCATCTGATTTCTTCTTTTTTCTTTACAGAAAGGTAATATGTGTGAAAAGGGAACGAGGAAGACGTTGTACAATGAATGTTTTTCTTTAAATTACGCAGGAGACGTGAAATGAAAGACAACTACCGAGGGGAGATTACTCTGGTTGATTAAATAAGAAAAACTCTCTCTCCACACACAGGGATGGGAAAAAGTAACAAAGGGAGATAATAATTTTTTTTTTAAATTTCTTAATTCTAAAACAATTTCGTAAAATTAGTGCATCGTCCGATTTTGATGACAATTTTGCTACTTTTATTCATTGATTATTTAATTTTATAATGGATAGATTATTCTACTGAAAAAAAAACAAAAAAATTTTTTTTTTATCAATTCGGAATGTAAGAGGTAAAAAAAAAAAAAAAAAAAAAAATCAAATCCTGAAAAACATAAAAAAATAATAAAGAATAAAAAATAAAAATTGAATACTTGAAAAAAAGTGATTTGAAAATTCAAAATTTATTATCTGAAAACTTAAAAAATACCATTTATTTTTTGAGTTTTAAAAACAATTTTTTTTTTTGGTGTGTGTGTGTGTGGGGAGGGGGGAGAGGAATTGATGGAAATAAAAAGTATTTTTTTTCTAATTCGCTTAGCCTATTTACATTCACTTAAAAATTCAACAGTGAATTTTAAACGTCAGCATGGAGCCATATTGTATTCAATATTTTTTACCATAAATCAAGATTTATTTAATTTATCAAAAAATGTGTTTAAAAATGCACAAAATATTTTCTGAGATTTTTATATATTTCAAGTAATTACTGACAAACGTTCTTTTTTGTTTATGGGAGACTTATCGTGATAAGTACAAATATGAGTTATTCTCTATTTTACTACAAAATATCCAGATATTTATTCTGGGAACAGCAACAACTATTGTATTAAATGTACCTGTAGTGTTATTTTTTTCTTGTGTGGTTTTTGTTACAGTACAACTTTTCTATATGAAATTTTACCTATCTAGGCCTCTATAACATTTCCCAAGCTATAACTGGAGCAAAGCTACTTTTTTTTTAGATTATAAGAATAGATTTAGTTCTTATATGTTAGAAGGTTCAGAGTAACCTTTCAACATAGGTGAATGTAGACATGAATAAGTCCAAACAATGAAGTAAAACAACAATACAGACTGTAGCGAGATCAAATGGCATAACCCACAAACCTTTGATGGGCCAATGACGGTTCATCGGTCGAAGAGACAGTGAGTAGCATGTTCTGTGTGTAGGCAGGAATAGAGAAGGTGAAATGTGAAGTGGGGTGGAAGCGTGAATATAGACATGAATAAGTCCAAACAATGAAGTAAAACAACAATACAGACTGTAGCGAGATCAAATGGCATAACCCACAAACCTTTGATGGGCCAATGACGGTTCGTCGGTCGAAGAGACAGTGAGTAGCATGTTCTGTGTGTAGGCGGGAACAGAAAATGTGAAATGTGAAGTGGGGGGGAAGCGTGAATATAGACATGAATAAGTCCAAACAATGAAGTAAAACAACAATACAGACTGCAGCGAGATTTATTTCAAAATTATTACTGATGAATGTTCTTTATTTGTGATGAATGTTCGTTTATGGAAGACTTACCGTGATAAGAACAAACAGGAGTTATCCCCATTTTTACTTCAAAATATCCAGATTTTCACTCTAGGAACAATAACAACTGTTGTAGTTGAATGTACCTGTAGTGTTGTTATTTTTTCTCCCGGATTGTTTTTGTTACAGTCCAACTTTTCTATATGAAATTTTACATATCTAGGCTTCCATAGCTTTTCCCAAGCTACATCTAGGGCAAAGCTATTTCTTTGAGATTATAATAATAGATGTGGTTCTTATAATATGTTAGAAGGGGCAGACAATTGTTACAAGATAAAAAACAAGAGTTAACTCCCTTTTACTGGGAATTTGCATATGGCTAAATACTTATAAATACTTATATGTTAGAAGGTTCAGAGTAACCCTTCAAACGTAGGTGAATATATACATGAATAAGTTTAAACAATGAAGCAAAACAAAACAATACAGACTTTATTGTCTGAGCATGTGGATGAATGACATACATAAAATACAATATGATTTGCAAAATACATCTTTAAGATGCGCTGGGATGCATCATCAGTATTTTTTTTCCTGTGATCATTACCAGTTTTGGGTCTTTCAACTGCCCTTTATATATGTATCGATTACATTCGGACATACATACACACACAACTAACTTTTCCCAAGATACAACTAGGGCAAAGTTATTTCTCTGAGATAATAATAACAGATGTGGTTCTTATAATATGTTAGAAAATTCAGAGTAACCCTTCCAATGTAGGGGAATATAGACATGAATAAGTCCAAACAATGAAGCAAAACAAAACAGACTTTTTCTCTGAATGTTTGAGATGAGGCTTGATGATTAGTATTATCTGCATTATTCGGACTATTGTCCCCATCTTCATTGTTATTTGTACAAGACATTAGGTTTATAAGTTCCCAAAATTCACACACAATTGTCCAATTGGACACATGGCCTTGTGGATAAGGTAGTTAGGTTAAGACAGTTCTAAGTGACAGTTCTCTGGATCCTGAGTTCAATCCTGAGTAGAGGCAGTAACATAGAAAAATAATTAACACAACTCCTACCCCAGCTATGGTTAGTGGAATGAGAACAGGATACCCCTGTGGACTAAATAAAGGGTTAGGTTCAAATTCTGTGATGGCTCCCGATTACAACAGGAAAGTTCCCGAGTTCGAAAAGAAGGTTCCCGAGTCCAACAAGAAATACCTGAAGGCCGGAGGGCATATCGTCGAACATTGTACAAATAACAATGGGGACAATAGTCCGATTAACGCAGATAATAATAATACAGACTTTATTGTCTGAACACATGGATGAATGACATACATAAAATACAATACGAGATACAAAACAGATAGAACGAGATCCTTTAAAAGTGAGAAAGAGGAGAAAAAAGACCCTTACTTAATAGACAGAGACACCAAGCATCTAGGACGATATCCCTTTAAAAGTGTGAAAGAGGTGATAAAGAATATGAGAGTCACTTACTGATAGTTGGAGAACAAAGACCCTTACTTAATGGACAGAGACACCAAGCGTCTAGTCCATGTTTTGTGGATGCTAGACCAAGAGAAAGAAAGTGAGAAGTTCCTGGACTCCTGTTTAAATGCCCAGCCTGTAGTGTCACCTATTGGCGAAACTCTCATAGTAAGGGAAGATAACCCTTCTGGACACAAGTACATTCCAGCAGGGGCAAACAATTGTTACAAGATGAAAAACAAGAGTTAACTCCCCTTTACTGGGAATTTACATATAGCAAATTACTACTAATAACAATAATTAAAAAAAAAAAGAACTTGTCATCGGGTAGCTTTGTGATTCCAGCGGACCACAATGTAGTGAGGGGAATTACTGCGGGAGTTCAAAGCTAGCACGAATGTGTCTGGCATGTGGGTTGAGGAGCTTGAGGTTGAAGGAGTAGTTGGCAGTAGGACGGAAGCACCAGGAAGATGGGGGGGGGGGAGGGCAAATTTGATTTTTTATAGAATGCATTATGGATGAGGAGTCCCATATAAAAAGCAACCCATTTTGCCTGGAGGAGACCTAGGTTATTTTTCCAGTGAGAAGGCGGCAAAAGCAGAAGCAGAGAGAAAAAAATAAGGAAGAGAAAGGAGAAGCAGAAGAAAGGAAGATTAAGAAGAGGGTGAAAACAGACAATTCATAATAACTGTGTGTATATTGTGTTAAGTTGGATGCTGTGGTGTAGTGGTTATAGTCATAGGAAAAGGACTCGTTGACTCGAGTTCAAACACTGGATGAAGCTACAGTTCACATAACACTAATACCCTTGGGAAAGGTATGAATCCAACAACTTTCCCTCCAGCTATGGGTAAATAGTAGGGCAGACTAGGCTCTTTAACATTGGTTAGGTAACCAGAATAGGAGAAAGACAACTCTGAATTCAAACCTGTTAAACTCTGCTTGTGGTGGTCACAACTAAAATAGGCTCAGTCCTAATTAGTGATCTATTTCACTTACCTTTTAAAATTTTTAAATTCTAATTTCAAGCAAAGTTTCTATTGGGTAATTCCATGTAAAAAAAAAGTAAAACTGTCACTCAATTTTTCTTAAATATTTTCCAAGTGTGGACTATGTTAACATTAAACAATCCAAAAAATTTGAGCTTCCAAATTCACACGGGATTGTCCAATTGGATACATAACATAACTCCTTTATCCAATAGGCTAAGTTCTAAGTGACAGTTACCTAGAGGCTGCAGGTTCAATCCTGGTCAGGGGCAGCAGTAAGATAGAATAATGATTAACACAGCTTAACTGTACTCCAGCTATGGTTAACGGAATGAAAAAGGAATTCCCCTGTGGACCGAATAAAGGGTTAGGCTCAAAATTCTGTGATTGCTCCCGATTATGATAAGAAGGTTCCCAAGTTTGACAAGAAATACCTGAAGAAGGACGGAGGGCACATCGGCTGAAACGTTGTACAGATAACAATGAAGATTAGGACAATTTTCCGAATAATACAAATAATAATACACCAGGAAGTTGTGAAAAATTATCACTGTGGCAGTATTCACTTGTTAGCAAATTAATTATTAATGATTAATTAGAAGATAAATGAATATTGGCACAGTAATAGTTACACAAAGTGGAAACAGAGAGCACCAGGAAGTTTTGAAAAAATTATTACTGTGGCAGTATTTACTTGTTAGCAAATTAATTATTAATGATTAATTAGAAGATAAATGAATATTGGCACAGTAATAGTTACACAAAGTGGAAACAGAGAGCACCAGGAAGTTTTGAAAAAATTATTACTGTGGCAGTATTTACTTGTTAGCAAATTAATTATTAATGATTAATTAGAAAATAAATGAATATTGCCACAGTAATAGTTACACAAAGTGGAAATAAGTAAACAGAGAGCACCAGGATGTTTTGAAAAAATTATTACTGTGGCAGTATTTACTTGTTAGCAAATTAATTATTAATGATTAACTAGAAGATAAATGAATATTGCCACAGTAATAGTTACACAAAGTGGAAACAGAGAGCACCAGGAAGTTTTGAAAAAATGATTACTGTGGCAGTATTTACTTGTTAGCAAATTAATTATTAATGATTAACTAGAAAATAAATGAATATTGCCACAGTAATAGTTACACAAAGTGGAAATAAGTAAACAGAGAGCACCAGGATGTTTTGAAAAAATTATTACTGTGGCAGTATTCACTTGTTTGCAAATTAATTATTAATGATTAATTAGAAGATAAATGAATATTGCCACAGTAATAGTTACACAAAGTGGAAATAAGTAAACAGAGAGCACCAGGATGTTTTGAAAAAATTATTACTGTGGCAGTATTCACTTGTTTGCAAATTAATTATTAATGATTAATTAGAAGATAAATGAATATTGCCACAGTAATAGTTACACAAAGTGGAAATAAGTAAACAGAGAGCACCAGGATGTTTTGAAAAAATTATTACTGTGGCAGTATTCACTTGTTTGCAAATTAATTATTAATGATTAATTAGAAGATAAATGAATATTGCCACAATAGTTACACAAAGTGGAAATAAGTAAACAGAGAGCACCAGGATGTTTTGAAAAAATTATTACTGTGGCAGTATTCACTTGTTTGCAAATTAATTATTAATGATTAATTAGAAGATAAATGAATATTGCCACAGTAATAGTTACACAAAGTGGAAATAAGTAAACAGAGAGCACCAGGATGTTTTGAAAAAATTATTACTGTGGCAGTATTCACTTGTTTGCAAATTAATTATTAATGATTAATTAGAAGATAAATGAATATTGCCACAGTAATAGTTACACAAAGTGGAAATAAGTAAACAGAGAGCACCAGGATGTTTTGAAAAAATTATTACTGTGGCAGTATTCACTTGTTTGCAAATTAATTATTAATGATTAATTAGAAGATAAATGAATATTGCCACAGTAATAGTTACACAAAGTGGAAATAAGTAAACAGAGAGCACCAGGATGTTTTGAAAAAATTATTACTGTGGCAGTATTCACTTGTTTGCAAATTAATTATTAATGATTAATTAGAAGATAAATGAATATTGCCACAGTAATAGTTACACAAAGTGGAAATAAGTAAACAGAGAGCACCAGGATGTTTTGAAAAAATTATTACTGTGGCAGTATTCACTTGTTTGCAAATTAATTATTAATGATTAATTAGAAGATAAATGAATATTGCCACAGTAATAGTTACACAAAGTGGAAATAAGTAAACAGAGAGCACCAGGATGTTTTGAAAAAAATTATTACTGTGGCAGTATTCACTTGTTTGCAAATTAATTATTAATGATTAATTAGAAGATAAATGAATATTGCCACAGTAATAGTTACACAAAGTGGAAATAAGTGAGCACCAGGATGTTTTAAGAATAGTTACACAAAGTGGAAATAAGTAAACAGAGAGCACAGGATGTTTTGAAAAAATTATTACTGTGCAGCCATAGCGGAAATAAGTAAACAGAGAGCACCAGGATGTTTTGAAAAAATTATTACTGTGGCAGTATTCACTTGTTTGCAAATTAATTATTAATGATTAATTAGAAGATAAATGAATATTGCCACAGTAATAGTTTCTCCAAGCAAAAATAAAAAATAAATAGAGTAACACTTCTTTAATGACATCATAGTATATAATGTAAATTGAATTTCACTGTTTTAATAAGTTCACTTCATCATTAGACTAATAATTGTTTTGTCATGACTATTTAAATCCACAAAGTTGAATGGACATAAAAAACATTTTCATTTTTAGGATTAAAATTATTTCCAAATGTTACAGGCGAGTGTAATTAAGTTTTTGTCACTAAAACTGTTTAAATCCACAAAGAAAGATAAAATTGAATGGATAAAAACAAAAACATTTTAATTTTTATAATTAAAATTATTTCAAATGTCACAAGAGAGAGTAATTGAGTTTTTGTCCCTAGGCCTATTTAAATTCACAAGAAAAGACAAAGGTGAATGGATAAAGGAAAAACAAAAACATTTTTATTTTTATAATTAAAATTATTTCAAATGTCACAAGAGAGAGTAATTGAGTTTTTGTCACTAGGTCTATTTAAATTCATAAAGAAAGACAAAGGTGAATGGACAAAGGAAAAACAAAAACATTTTTATTCTTATAATATAAGACAACAAGCCCAGTTTCTCCTATCACAAAAGATATGATGTGATGAATGTTTAGTTAGGTTCCATGTGTGGTGTGTTAAGCTGCATTTCCACAGATTCCAGTGTGTGTTTGCATGTGCTTTTCCAAATGGTCCTGCCTGTAAAATACCGACTCACAAACATCACAAAAAGTGCTCCTCTGAAAATGCTGATCCACAACTTCACAAATGGTTCACCAGTGTGTGTTCGCATGTGCCAAATGTCCTGCCTGGAAAATGACTCACAAAACTTCGCAAGGAAAGGTTTCTCACCAGTGTGTGTTTGCATGTGTTTTTTCAACTTGCTCTTCTCTGAAAAGGCAGATCCACAAACTTCGCAAGAAAATGGTTTCTCACCAGTATGTGTTAGCATGTGCTTTTTCAAGCTGCTCTTCACTGAAAATGATGACCCACAAACTTCACAAGAGAATGGTTTCTCTCCAGTGTGTATTCGCATGTGGTGTTTCACAGAGATCTTCTGGGAAAATGTTGACCCACAAACTTCACAAGAAAAAGGTTTCTCTCCAGTGTGTGTTCGCATGTGTCTTTTCAAATAGCTCATCTCTGAAAATGCTGATCCACAAACTTTGCAAGAAAATGGTTTCTCATTGGTATGTGTTAGCAGGTGCTTTCTCATAGAGCTCTTCACTGAAAATGCCGATCCACAAACATCACAAGAAAATGGTTTCTCTCCAGTGTGTATTCGCATGTGGTCTTTCAAACCGCACTTCTGAGAAAATGTTGACCCACAAACTTTACAAGAAAAAGGTTTCTCTCCAGTGTGTGTTTGCATGTGGAGTTTCAAATACCTCTTCTGGGAAAATGCTGATCCACAAACTTCACAAGAAAACGGTTTCTCACCAGTGTGAGTTCGCATATGGTTTTTCAATTTGCTCCTCTGTGAAAATGCTGCTCCGCAAACTTCACAAGAAAAAGGTTTTTCGCCATTGTGTGTTTGCATGTGTTTTTTCAAAGAGCCCCTCTCTAAAAATGCTGATCCACAAACATTGCAAGGAAAAGGTTTCTCGCCAGTATGTGTCCTCATGTGTGTTTTTAAACAGTCCTCCACTGAAAATGCTGATCCACAAACTTCACAATAAAAAGGTTTCTCACTAGTGTGTATTCGCATGTGTTTTATCAAATTGCTTTTCTGAGAAAATGCTGAGCTACAAACTCCACAAGAAAAAGGTTTCTCGCCAGTGTGTATTCGTATGTGGCTTTTCAAAGTGCACTTCAGAGAAAATGCTGATCCACAAACTTCACAAGAAAAAGGTTTCTCACCAGTGTGTGTTCGCATGTGTTTTTTCAAAGAGTCTTTTACTGAAAATGCTGAGCCACAAACTTCACAAGAAAAAGGCCTATCCTCCCCAAGTGTTTCCATTTGTCTTTTCAAAGAATTACAATAAAATATTCTCCCAAGTGGATTTTCAAACCGTAAATCGGTTAAAAATCTTGACACTTAAAAAATCCATTAAAACCTATACACATCACAATAGATAAGAGTTTGCACATGAACTCTGTTAATATGCAGACCCACACACATTGCAACAACAGATTTTCTCTTCAGTCTCCTTTTTGTCCTCCCACTGCATTTGATATCTGTAATTGAAAAACAGGTATTATGAATATATATATATTATATATGAAAATTATTGACACTCAAATAATGGAAATCTTACAAAGATTTATATGGAAAGAAAAGGACACTCTATTACTGATAAATACGAGTGAAAATTATTGACACTCAAATAATGGAAATCTTACAAAGATTTATATGGAAAGAAAAGGACACTCTATTACTGATAAATAGGGGTGAAAATTATTGACACTCAAATAATGGAAATCTTACAAAGATTTATATGGAAAGAAAAGGACACTCTATTACTGATAAATACTAGTGAAAATTATTGGCACTCAAATAATGGAAATCTTACAAAGATTTATATGGAAAGAAAAGGACACTCTATTACTGATAAATACGAGTGAAAATTATTGACACTCAAATAATGGAAATCTTACAAAGATTTATATGGAAAGAAAAGCACATTCTATTACTGATAAATAGGGGTGAAAATTATTGACACTCAAATAATGGAAATCTTACAAAGATTTATATGGAAAGAAAAGGACACTCTATTACTGATAAATACGAGTGAAAATTATTGACACTCAAATAATGGAAATCTTACAAAGATTTATATGGAAAGAAAAGCACATTCTATTACTGATAAATAGGGGTGAAAATTATTGACACTCAAATAATGGAAATCTTACAAAGATTTATATGGAAAGAAAAGGACACTCTATTACTGATAAATATGAGTGAAAATTATTGACACTCAAATAATGGAAATCTTACAAAGATTTATATGGAAAGAAAAGCACATTCTATTACTGATAAATAGGGGTGAAAATTATTGACACTCAAATAATGGAAATCTTACAAAGATTTATATGGAAAGAAAAGGACACTCTATTACTGATAAATACGAGTGAAAATTATTGACTCTCAAATAATGGAAATCTTACAAAGATTTATATGGAAAGAAAAGGACATTCTATTACTGATAAATAGGAGTGAAAATTATTGATACTCAAATAATGGAAATCTTACAAAGATTTATATGGAAAGAAAAGGACATTCTATTACTGATAAATACGAGTGAAAATTATTGACACTCAAATAATGGAAATCTTACAAAGATTTATATGGAAAGAAAAGGACATTCTATTACTGATAAATAGGAGTGAAAATTATTGATACTCAAATAATGGAAATCTTACAAAGATTTATATGGAAAGAAAAGGACATTCTATTACTGATAAATACGAGTGAAAATTATTGATACTCAAATAATGGAAATCTTACAAAGATTTATATGGAAAAAAAGGACACTCTATTACTGATAAATACAAGTGAAAATTATTGACACTCAAATATGTAGCCAACAAGACATTTGTCTTGGTTGAGATGGGTATATACTACCAGTATACACATGTTAGGACTAGGACTTTTAACCCCTGCCAAACAAAATATTTTTCTTGAAAACTTTTCATTCATTTAAGGAAACAAATCTAAAGATTAAAATAATCATAAATTGTCATTATTTCAATATTACCCAAAAAGATAAATAAGTCAAATAAAAATAGGTCAAATTAAAACCAGGTATTGAAGGAAACAAATAATAAAAATAGAGGGTCCTACATTTTAAACAGTTATTAAAAATCCAAGATTACATTGAAAAATATTCAGCATAAATGATTTTGCTCTGCTGCCTGAAAACATATTTCGTACTCAATGGGGAAGTTATAATTTGGCCATAGAATCATTTTAAAGTTCTGTTCTAATTTCATCCAATTTTGGCCATGATGTAAGTAAACATTTATTCATGTAAAACTGATTAAATTGGTTATGTCAAATTATAGAATCATTTTAAAGGTCTGTTCTAATTTCATCCAAAGTAGGATTACATTTTTATGAGGGAAGATGATATAAAACAATTTTTATATTGAATAATTGACATTGAGCACAGAAAGGATATGTAAATACATAAATTATAGTAATTGCTATTGGCAACACTACACACGTTTGGTTTTAATAGTTATTTTTTAAATGGATGCAACCCTTTCGTATAGACAGACATCAGGAAAATGCCGTGCACTTCTAAAATACAATTATTATAATATATGTATTTACCCAAGAGCAGGATGTGACACAAGATCAATTTTCAAGTGGAGTAAAGCTGGTTTGAATTCAGTTTTCCTTCTTTTAGCTCAGTATTATCTGAGTTATTTGGACTAATGTCCCCATCTTTATTGTTATTTGTACAACGTTTCGGCCGATATGCCCTCCGGCTTTCTTCATGTATTTCTTGTCGGACCCTATTTGGTACCGTGATGCTGCCGCTACGTTACAGGTGTCATCAGTGATGTAATATGCATGGGTCATTGGGAAGTTTCTGGTCTTTCAACATCAGACTTCACTCACCATTCTCACCCTATTAGAGGTGATCAAAACTCAGATACCATTACCATGAGATGCTAAAAGACATTTGACTTTTATTCTTTTTGGACGATGGTAAAATTCTAATCCTGCGCATCTGATTGGTTGTTAGCACCAACCAATCAAATGCACTGCTCATTCAATTTAAGTAGATTATGCGAACAATAACACTTTTTTTAGAATGGATTACAAGCTATAGAGGAACCGGTGAGTTAATCCTTCATTAATAATGCCATGGGAGGAATAACTTTGGTCGTATGATATCACAGAGTTCCTGCAATGATTCTCTTTCTCAGGTTTAGCCTTTTTGTATTGCAAGAGATTTTAATTCTTTTCTATATTGTGTGTGTGTATATATATATATATATATATTATAAAGCCTTGTTGTGTTCATTACTTGTTGATTTTATCCTTATCTTGTCTATGTAATTACCAACATAGGTGTGGAGAACCAGCCAAAAAAAGAATGAAAAAAAAAATCACCATGAATTTTGAAACTATACATGGATTCCACTTGATTAACAATTTGCAAAAATTTTTTGTTATTTTTGTTACACCACTTATTTTGTTATGTGCCCGCACAAACAGATCAAGGAATTTCATCACCTACTTCTTTGGTATTTTTATTATAGTCCTGGGTCACGTGTTACTAAAAATTAAAATTTACCAGCATTAAACGTATTCGCACTTTAACGAATGTAGGGACTAACAATTCAAGCACAAATTTTCACGTAAAAACGATAGATACTGCCAATTTTGGGGGGCTCTTTTTGATTTTAAAAATGGATTAAAATTAATTCAATCGTTTATTTAAGGTCAAATTTTTGTTTAAGTCGAAAAGTAGAAACATAATGAGCATCAGTAAAAAAAAAAAGAAAAATAATATTACTATAATATAATATAATTAACTTTTAATATATTTTTAACTAGGGAGATCCAATCGATTTTGCTTGAAACATGTACGCTAGGGTGACCCAAAATTCGTCTGCTCGCGACAGATTTTTAGTTTTAAAAACAAATTAAAATTAATTAAATTTATTATTTAAGGTCAAACTTTTGTCTAAAACGATAAGTAGTAACATAATGACCATCATTAAAAACAGAAAAAAGAAAAATATCATTACATATACAATTAAAAAAATAAACATTTAAAACGATTCTTTTGGTCAATTTCTATCGCTTTCGGTCTGAGACGTTGGTTTAAAATGGCTTACTATGTATTTGTTTAATAATTTTAATTCTGTTACTTGTGGCATTCCAATGACAATTCAGTTTTCTATTGATATAAATATTATCATTGGAATTTTCAACTATTATTTCTCGTTTGTAAACAATCATTTGTCCTTAGATTATCTACATTGTAAACAATTATCTATTGTTTCTAAAATATTTCCAAACTAATTTTCTTTCTATTCTTTTCAATCACAATTAAAAAAATCTAAATCCTAATTTATGGCTACTAAATAATTGTTTTAAGATCTCTGATTATTTGTAAAAAATATAGGAGTCATTTCTTTTTAATAAATTAACTTTCATCCAAGAAAAGATTGAAAAAAACACAAAAAAAAAACAAAAAAAAAACACCATTAATTTTGGAGCTACACATGGCTCCCACTTGATTAACATTTTGTAAAGTTGAATTCATGGAAGAACTTTCAGAAAATTAACTTCTTGAGTCCTCAATAAATGACACTAAGATGGAGTTGCCAGATTTGCCCTCACATTCTGTAAGTGTAGAAAGGGCAGTTAACAGCATATGTGTGTGTGTGTGTGTGTGTGTTAGATATGTATATATGCATGTATGTATTTGCCTATATAGGTAGTATAACACAAGAATTTTAAATATATTGCAACTAATGGAACACTCTATGTCGATACTAAAATGACTAATGCCCCCCCCCCTATATATATATATATATATATATAAGTATATGTGTTAAATATGTATGTATGAATGCATGTATGTGCATATTATAGTTGTTATGATAAAAAATTAAAGTACAAATTGCAACTAATCAAGCACTCTCTGAAGATACTGCAACCTTTATATATAGTAATGAATATATATATATATATAGTAATGAATATATATATATATATATATATATAGTAATGAATATATATACAGAGTAATGAATATATATATATATATATATATATAGTAATATATATATACAGAGTAATGAATATATAATATATATATATATAATATATATATATATATATACATATATATGTATAGAGAGAGAGAGAGAGAGTAATGAATATATATATATATATATATAGTTCTCATTTGGTAGATTGGCTTGTACTAAAATATAATGTCATAAAACAATGCCTTCCTTTGCTTCTTAAATGTCACTAATACAAGGCACAAAACTGCAGTTTCCTCTGAAGGACAATAATGATATTTCATTAGTGAACACCAACCACTGAAAGGTAATACTAATATTTTTTTAGTGAATGTGTAGTGAGAGAGGAGACCTACCTCGTGCAACACGGTTTGACAGAGAGAGTGGCGGGCATGAAGACTTGCCGTATTCTCGAAGGAAGCGGGCTAGGCTTTGCCTGGCATGTAGGACTGACCTAGAGTCGAACCTGCATCCTTCAGAATGTGAGAGCGCTGTGGACGAGCAATGAAATAGCAGAGTGGCCCAGATGTAGGTGGTCACGTTGTAAGGATTGATGCGTACTTGCAGTGCTGACGAGTGTCGCACGTGCTGCACGGACAATTGAGTGAGGAGCCTGGATGTGGTGAGATTGAGGTATATTTTAAGAGCTTGCCATCCCAGACCAAGGGGAGAACAACTGCAGTAGCATTTTGTTGTCGAGACGAGCGGGATAGAGAAATAATTTTGGATATTGTTAGTGAGACGAGTTGGGAGTGTTTAGCCTGTCGATTGGAAGAACATTGCGTCAGACTTGACTGTGTCTCCACTGTTTAGAGAATGCCTACCACTAGCTTCATCAAATGCTAGTTTTATGACTCCTCTAGCCCATTTTATTACAGTTATCAACACTCTTATGTAAATTCCAGTGTATGTTAATCATGCAGATTAATACTGTACAAACCACAGTTTTTGTCGGGAGAAAGACTGTGTCCAGGACAGTTTCACATTTTTAATGTGTTGAAAGCACAGTTAACAACAGAAGCTTTCCAATTGGTGTAAGGACTTATAATGCATTACTTATTTTATTTCAAAACTTTCTCATTTTTTTAGGTCACTTAATTTTGCCCCCCCCCCCCATGTTGGGGGCGTAACATTTTTGCGAGTTGGTCATTTTCGATACTAATTACAGTATAAATAATGAGATAAAAGATCGAAGTTATGAACAGAAATAAAAAAAAATTTTTTTACGGTTGCTGTTCTATGAGAAAATAAGTACCGAAAATCGGAAAATAAAATGTAAAAAAACAAAAATAAATAATTAATTTTTGGGGGATTTCTTTTTTTACTCATTTCGATAATTATTTAATTAGCTATTATCTTATAAAAGAAAAAATTATACATCGATATTTTTTCTGCTTAAAATGGGGGGGGGGGTGTCATTTTCAATCGAGTTTTTCTTCAAAAAGTATACTTTTTTCGGAAAAAATAACGTTTGCATTAAATATATATTTATTTCTAGAATCTAAAAATATAACATTTTAAACTTAAAATAAGGGTTTTCATATTTTAAAACAATTAAATTTATTTTCAATATAATGCACATAAAGGTCGCAAATTACTATACTGTATTAATAAACCGGAAGTGACATACAGATTTTCTTTTCAAACGAAACTAATATATTTTTTAAATTTTTTTACATGCAAAAAACGGATTTTACTTGGTTAAAAGTTAAAACGAGTGAGTAAAATTTCAGTAATATTTAATAAATATGTATTTAAAGTAGGCATAGGCAAAAAAAAAATCGGATACTATGAGTTTTAAAAGCGAATTAAGAATAATTAAATCTATTATTTAAGGTTAAACTTTGTCTAAATCGATAAGTAGTACCATAATAACCATCATTAAAAAAGAAAAATATCATTACATATGCAGTTTATTTTTAAAAGATTTAAAAGTATTTGTTTTGGTCAATTTTGTTCGCCGACGCCATTTTGGCTGTTTTTCAATGGTTTTAGGCGCTTGTTTACAATTTTAACGTAACATTTCGGATGAAAAAAAAAATTTACCAAAAATCAGGTAATTATCCGATTGTAAATTAATGAATTTTATAATGCATTAGTTTATTTAATTTATTTATTTTATTTTATTTAAAAACTTTAATTTAGTATTTTTACTATGAAAAATTAATATATAAAATTAATTTAAAATATGAAAATCCTGATGTTAAGTTTGAAATGTTATATTTTTAGATTCTAAAAATAAATATCTACTTAATGCAAACCTTATTTTAGGCGCCAAAAGTAATAAATTTTGAAGAAAAACTCGATTGAAAATGTACCCCCTTTTTAAGCAGAAAAAACATCGATATATAATTTTTTCTTTTATAAAATAATAGCCAATTAAATAATTATCGAAATAAGTAAAAAAGAAATCTCCAAAAAATTAATTATTTATTTTTTACATTTTATTTTTCGATTTTCGGTACTTATTTTCTCATAAAAAAGCCACCGTAAAAAATTTGTTTTTGTTTCTATTCATAACTTCGGTCTTTTATCTCTTTATTTATACTGTAATTAGTATAAAAAATGATCAACTTGCAAAACATTTTACGCCCCCAACATAAGGGTGTCAAAATTAAGCGACCTGAAAAAAATGAGAACGTTTTGAAATAAAATAAATAATGCATTATAAAGATCATTCATTGATACATAAACACTGAAAATTTCATTAAAATCCGATAATTCCCTGATTATTGGTAAATAATTTTCTGTAGGGGGGCTAAAGTCATTTTGTCAAAAACGAATTTTAGGCTCCGTTTGCCAGTCCCTAATTTAAAGTAACGCTTTACTTATTTCTACAAAGAAATGTTTGTAAGTATTTTAAAACTATTTTAAAACCATTATTGAACACGATAAATCAAAATAAATTTGGACGATTTTTAATGTATAAATTGTATTAAAAATAAACTGCATATGTAATGATATTTTTCTTTTTTTAATGATGGTCATTATGTTACTACTTATCGATTTAGACAAATGTTTGACCTTAAATAATACATTTGATTATTTTTAATTCGTTTTTAAAACTCTTAGCAGATGACAAAAATGGGTATCCCTAAAATATTAAAATGAATATTACGAAACATAAAATGTATTTCAAAGATAATTATCAAAGAAAATATATACTTTTAAATTAATAATATTAAATACTTTCCTTAATAACAATCTTTAATTTTTAAATTATTTGTGCAAGAAAAAATGGTTTATTGAAAAAAGATGGACATAAAATGAGGGATCAGTTTATAATTAGGCCTACATTGTAAAACGAACCCCCACTTTAGAACTACGTGAAACCGAACATTTCTCGTAAAACACACATTAAAATGGATATAATTTCAAACAAACATTCACAACGAATATATTCCCTCAAAAACATTCACGACTAAATCACATTTTTAATGGAATAATAAAAATAAGTCTTTCTCTACAAATACAAATAAAGACGTAATTTTATTTGTAAAGAAAGAAAGAAAGAAAGTAAATGGTGATACTTACTTCTTTCGATATTAATTCGTCTGATTTCTTTTTTCTTTATAGAAATGCAACCTTAGTGAAAAATGATAAAAATGTAAAGTTTTAAATAAACTAAATGTTTATCTGGTAGAATTAAAATTTAAATCGTTTAGGTTGCGAGGTTCGTGCCGAAGTGTTCCGCCCTTTAAGAAAGGAAGTTGTATTTATCGTCAGTGACAACCAATATCTCACAGAATTTCTCACGTTTTCTTTTATTCATTCTTTGTTGCCTATTCAAATTAGATTTTAGGAAAAAACTATTTTAAACATTATTTTATAATTACCGAAATTTTCGTGAAAATTTGACTGTTAATTGATTTTTCTTAGAATTAAAAAAAAAAAAAAAGCCGTTACTCATAATTTGTTTTTTTGGCTATTTCAAGTGATTTAATGGTGCGAAAATGTAAACATTGTTTTCGTTCATAAATTTTATTATTACCGTAAGCTGAAAACATTTTTTAACAATCATCGTTTTTTTTTTTTCGTTTTCTTTAATGTCTCTTTTTTTGAATGATTCAAAACTTTTGAAGATAATATTAACCTTTATTCAAGTTTTAAATATAAGGGGGGGGGGGTGACACGGCAAATTGCACATCACCAAGGAACATGTTGTACATCGTTAGGATGGCCCAAAGATCGTCTGCTTGCGAAAGATTTTTTGTTTTAAAAACGAATTAAAATTAATTAAATCGATCATTTAAGGTCAAATTTTGTCTAAAACGATTAGTAGTAACATAACATAATGACCATTATTAAAAAAATAAAAAATAACATTACATATACTAGAGATAGGCAAATTTGTCATCTGCCAGGAATTTAAAAGCAAATTAGAAATAATTAAATCTATTATTTAAGGTCAAACTTTGTCTAAATCGATAAATAGTAACATAATAACCATCATTAAAAAAAGAAAAATATAATTACATATGCAGTTTATTTTTAATAGATTTAAAAGTATTTGTTTTGGTCAATTTCGACGATATCAGCCTCGTTTTCGATGTTTTTAAGTGCTTGTTTACAATTTTACTGTAACATTCGCGTTTGCAAAGAAAAATTACCAAAAAATCAGGTAATTATCCGATTTTAATGAAATTTTCAGTGTTGATTTATCAATTAATGAATTTTATAATACATCAGTTATTTTATTTCAAAACTTTAATTTAGTATTTTTGCTATGAAAAATTAATATATAAAATTTATTTAAAATATGAAAATCTTGATGTTAAGTTTAAAATGTTATATTTTTAGATTTAAAAAATTAATATCTACTTAATGCAAACCTTATTTTAGGTGCAAAAAGTAATAAGTTTTGAAGATAAACTCTTTTTTAAGCAGAAAAAATATCGATGTATAATTTTTTTCTTTTATACGTTAATAGCCAATTAGATAATTATCGAAATGAGTAAAAAAGAAATCTTAAAAAAAAAAAAAAAGAAAATTATTTATGTTTTTTTTTTACATTTTATTTTCCGATTTTCGGTACTTATTTTCTCATAGAAAAGCCACCGTAATTCTTTTTTCTATTCATAACTTCGGTCTTTTATCTCATTGTTTATACTGTAATTAGTACAGAAAATGACCAACTCGCAAAAATGTTACGCCCCAAACATAAGCGGGGGGGGGGGGGGGCGGGTCAAAATTAAGTGACCTGAAAAAATTGAAAAAGAAATGAAAGTCTTTTAGGTGTTTTGGATTGGCGTAGTAATTTTGGTATAGTCAGGTTAAGGGATTCCCAGCAAGAATCTTTCTCTTCCTTTGAGGTGATTGTATGGTGCTGTCACAACCTTTTGGGCTCTCAAATGTAGAGCATTTTGTGCCGTAAAATTGGTAACCGCATTCTTAGTATAAAAGTTACTAAGACATAGTTCGTTCATATCCAAACCCCTATTGTGCTAACAAAGGTAAACTATTTTTCCATTCTTTTCTTGAAATTGTATTTGCTCTGTAAGTCGAAACATGTGTTATTTTTTCTTGTAAAATTATAATTGTCTTATATGGTAAATTTATTCCTTTTACCCTAGTTAACACACTGTTTGTGCCCCTTGTGGCAATTAAGTTAACCCCCCAAAACCCCTTCAGAAAATACTTTAAATTTCTGTTCAATTATGAACTGATTAGTTTATACAAGAAAGTTTTTAAAAAGCGGGAAATATCTTGGGCGGAAGTGGGTGGAGTTTAAGCTCCTGCTGATGTCACATCAAATATATTTATTAATAGAAATATGAGCTTATAAAAATATCTTAACATGAACCTTGTGATTTATGAATCTACTTGACATAATATCTTTATTGTTGAACCCATTCACCTTACTTGATCAACCAAGTTGGCCATACCACATCTGGTATAATATCCATTTCTTTCACTTTGTTTTATTTTCATTTACCAATTTCTAGAAGTCAAGGAGACGCTGCACGGGGATAACACTTGATTTCTTTATATATTTTAACAAAGTTAAAGTTAATCATTTGTGTGTTTGTGTTTTGAATTGAGAATTCATTCAAAATGCATGTTTTGTTTTCAGAGACTAAGGGTTCCTCACTAAGGGTTAACATTTGATTTGTTTATGTAGTGTACTTACATCCTCTGTCTTTTTTAGGATTAAACTTGTTCCTACCAAAACTGTTGTAATAAAATTTATTTTAAATGGCCGTTTTGTTTTTATGTCATTTAACAGAAATAAAAGAATAAGAAATAAAAGAATTGACAACTATACTAAGGTTCGTAAAAATCTATCGCTATTTTCAGCTATCTATTCTTAAATGTTATCTATCTATCTGGGAGCCTCGAGTGGTGAAATAGTTTGGCCCTCATTAGTCTAGACGGACAGAGAGTCCCCCCCTCCGATCAATCGGCTGGTCATGTCAATCCCTAGCCAATATGATTATCCTAACCCTATTACACTTGTGACAAGTCGACCCCCTTTTTATCATAGATGTGCTAAAAGGCGATGGGTGAGGGTATTAATGTACTATGTATGATGACGGTAAACTGCATCTAATAGTGAGTTTCCAATTATGTAGACCTTTATCTATATCACTTCCAGGTTCACTCTTACCCGAAGTGGTAGTACCTTTTAGTATATATATATATATATATATATATATATATATATATATGGGAGAATATGTGCTTAATTAAAGTCATACCTAATTTGTTAATTAATTAATTATAATTAAATGAATTAGGCGTGCATATCGGTTTAAATGTAAAGCGTAAACAAATCAAGAAAAAGGTCCACTCTTACCTGAAGTGGTAGGATCTTTTAGTATATATATAATATATATATATATATATATATATATATATATGTGTGTGTGTGTGTGTTTGTGTGTGTGTTCATTTTTTGGATGTTGCCAACGTAACTCATGATTTTTTTTTTAAATTGTCGCAGATGTATTCTCCCATTTGGCCATTTAAGGATTGAAGGAAGGGTACGAGGCGAATATATATTCGGATTAATAATTTATTGGTGTATTCTCCCATTTGGCCATTTAAGGATTGAAGGAAGGGTACGAGGCGAATATATATTCGGATTAATAATTTATTGGTGTATTCTCCCATTTGGCCATTTAAGGATTGAAGGAAGGGTACGAGGCGAATATATATTCGGATTAATAATTTATTGGTGTATTCTCCCATTTGGCCATTTAAGGATTGAAGGAAGGGTACGAGGCGAATATATATTCGGATTAATAATTTATTGGTGTATTCTCCCATTTGGCCATTTAAGGATTGAAGGAAGGGTACGAGGCGAATATATATTCGGATTAATAATTTATTGGTGCAAATGTGAAGTAATTTAAGTTTACAAAATGTTTTTTCAGGGAAAAGTGTTCAAGGTGTATGTGAGAGTTCGTAAGGTTTCCAGAGATGATCACTCGGCGGAAATATTTATATGGTTTGAAAGAGAATGAAATAATCTCTCTAAATATGTAATTTGATTGAGTTTTTATCAATGGAATTATTTTTTACAGCGAGTTAAAAAAAGATATATATTATAACCTGAAAACTCAAATTATTATCAAATTGATGACATATTATAATTTACTATAATTATTATAGTAAAATATATTATATTCGATCGGCTATGTTTTGAATTAATAATGTTATTTTTTAAAGATTATTTACAGTTTTACATAAATTTGATTACTTTATTTAATTCTTTTTTCTTTTTCAAATATTAATTTGAAGTTTAGCAAATCGCGTCATTTATATTTTATTTTAAATTTTAATAATTGAATCACTCGGCGGAAATATTATGTATTCATTAGACAAGTAACTTAGCTCGTGCTGAAATGTTTCAGCAATGTTCGGTAGCTGTTCTGTTGTCTCTGCCTGTTGAATTCCTCGTGTGTGTCTCACGGGTGCTTGTCTGTTGGTTGAATGTGTCTGGTCTTACCCCTGTGGGTGCCAAGACTAAGTGCTGTTGACCTTGATTCGGCCGCTGCTAAAACCGGTTCTCGTCCCTGTGCTAGCTGGATCTGTTCTGAAGATTTTTAGGGATCTAAACCCTGGTGTCTGATTCGAGGAACGGTTAAGAGGCAGATAACCTAAATTTCTGATACATTCTTAAAATTCTGGTATTTCCCTTTTTGGTATTTGGCTCTATTACGGCCATAATCATTCAGAACAGTTACATCAATAATGAAGACGGTATTTTCGGTTTCAATCCAAATGACAATATCCAGCTTGATGGCCTTGTAATTCATCTATATAACTGCCTCTAAATCTTTGTCGTACAACACAGTCCCGTTGCTTACCAACCCCATAACACAACTGGTATAATATTAATTTGTTTTATTTTATTTTCTTATGAGAATTTCTAGAAGTCAAGAGCCCCTTGTGCCGGGGCTAACACTTGATTTCTTTATAAATAGTATTTGTATCCTAAGGATATTTTTACGATGTAGCATATTCGTTTGATAGCTGCTATTTGTTCTTCATAGCAGCTTGGTTTACCTGGTATTGTTTCAAGTTTTGCTTCACCAACCCAGTTGCTCCTATCACAACGGGTATGATGTCTATTTCTTTCAAGGACCAAGTTGTTTTTAGCTCATTCTTGAGGTCTTGATATTTTGTAAACTTTTCTCACTCAGCTCTATTTAGGCCATATTCATTTGGGACAGCTACATCAATAATGAGAGCAGTTTTTTTGTTTATCCCAGGTGACAATATCTGGTTTAATGGCTTTGTCTTTTATATATCTACCTGTCTGGATTATTTTGTCATAGAACACAGTAACCTTTCCTTTTGATGTTATTGATGGAGGCTCATGTTCCCAGATGTACTTTGTTCTCTCAAGCTGCATTTCTCCACAGATTTTCCAGTGGAGGTATTTGCATACTTTGTTATGGCGGGCAGTGTAGTGGCCACCAGCTAAAAGGTTCTGGCAACCAGACATTAGATGGCTTGGACTTTCAATGGCTGAGTGACAGAATCTTTGTTATGATGGGCAGTCTAGTGGCCACCTGCTAAAAGGATCTGGCAACCAGACATGAGATGGCTTGGCCTTTCAATGGCTGAGTTGTATGTGTTCGCATGTGTCTTTTTAAAGTACTCCTCTGTGAAAATTCTGATCCACAAACTTCACATGAAAATGGTTTCTCACCAGTATGTGTTCGCATGTGTCTTTTCAAATATTCTTTTCGTGAAAATGCTGATCACAAATTTCACATGAAAATGGTTTTCCACCAGTATGTGTTCGCTCGTGTATTTTCAATGTTCTTTTGTGAAATCTCTCTCCATGCGAAATCCACAAATTTTACATGAAAATGGTTTCTCCCCAGTATGTGTTCACATGTGTATTTTCAGATGTTCTTTTTTTGAAAATGCTGATCCACAAACTTCACATGAAAATGGTTTCTCACCAGTATGTGTTCGCATGTGTCTTTTCAATCTTCTTTTCGTGAAAATTCTGATCCACAAACTTCACATGAAAATGGTTTCTCACCAGTATGTGTTCGCATGTGTCTTTTCAAATATTCTTTTCGTGAAAATGCTGATCCCACAAATTTCACATGAAATGGTTTCTCACCAGTATGTGTTCGCTCGTGTATTTTCAATATTCTTTCGTGAAAATGCTGATCCACAAATTTCACATGAAAGTGGTTTCTCACCAGTATGTTTGCTCGTGTATTTTCAAATGTTCTTTTTGTGAAAATGCTGATCCACAAATTTCACATGAAAATGGTTTCTCCCAGTATGGGTTCGCATGTGTATTTTCAGATGTTCTTTTTTTGAAATGCTGATCCACAAACTTCACATGAAAATGGTTTCTCACCAGTATGTGTTCGCATGTGTCTTTTCAATATTCTTTTCGTGAAAATGCTGATCCACAAATTTCACATGAAAATGGTTTCTCACCAGTATGTGTTCGCTCGTGTATTTTCAAATGTTCTTTTTTTGTGAAAATGCGATCCACAAATTTCACATGAAAATGGTTTCTCCCCAGTATGTGTTCGCATGTGTCTTTTCAGATATTCTTTTTTTGAAAATGCTGATCCACAAACTTCACACGAAAATGGTTTCTCCCAGTATGTGTTCGCAAGTGTATTTTCAGATGTTCTTCTTGGGAAAATGCTGATCCACAAACTTCACATGAAAATGGTTTTCTACCAGTATGTGTTCGCATGTGTCTTTTCAAGTATTCTTTTCGTGAAAATGCTGATCCACAAATTTCACATGAAAATGGTTTCTCACCAGTATGCGTTCGCATGTGTATTTTCAAATGTTCTTTTTGTGAAAATGCCGATCCACAAATTTCACATGAAAATGGTTTCTCCCCAGTATGTGTTCGCATGTGTATTTCCAGATGTTCTTCTTTTGAAAATGCTGATCCAGAAACTTCACACGAAAATGGTTTCTCCCAGTATGTGTTCGCATGTGTATTTTCAAATCTTGTTTTCGTGAAAATGCTGATTCACAAACTTCACATGGAAACGGTTTATCATGAGTATATGTTTCCATGTGTATTTTCAAATGTTCTTTTCGTGAAAATGCTGACTCACAGATTTTAAATGGAAATGGTTTCTCACCAGTATGTGTTTGCATGTGTCCTTTTAAATTCTTTTTTTTTGGGGGAAATAGCAGATCTACAAACGTCACACAGAAATTGTTTTTCACCAGCACGTATTAACATATGTCATTTCAAATCACTTCTATCAGAAAATGCTGATCCACAAACTTCACAAGAACATGGTTTCTTTCTAGTATGTGATTGTATATATATTTCAAATGTTAATTAACTGAAAACACTGATTTACAAACATCACAAGAAAATGATTTTAGTTCAGTGTGTATTTTCATGGGTTCTTTCAAAATTGAATCACTCCAAAATGCGGATTGACCACTTTCATGAGAAAATAGTTTGTCTCTAGTATGTGTTTCCAAATGTCTTTTTTATATAATTATATGAAAATTACTCTCCAGGGTGTATTTTCATATGGATTTCGAAATTGAACATTTGTTAAAATGCTGATCCATACACTCCACAAGAAAATGTTTTATTTCCACTGTGTGTTTGCATATGAGCTTTTCAATTGCAACACATCGAAATTGCTGATTCACTTAAAGAAACATTTCCAGCAGTGCTTCTTTGTATGTGATTTTCCCTGTGTATTTTCTATGATGTTTTAATAATTGATATCCTCACTTAATAAGAATAGTGTTTCTTTTCTGTTTCTAGTTGAATGTATGATTTGAAATGAGGGATTAGTAAACATATTATGTAAGTCTTTTCAAGAGTATTGATTCTCTTCTTCGTTCTTTAGATTCAACTATTTAACATGAACTCTGTTACTATTCAGGTCCCCACACTTGCAACAATATATTTTCTCTTCAATCTTTTTTTCTCCTCCACTGTATTTAGTATCTGCAAATGAAGAACAAATATTATTAAAGAAAATAAGAGATAAGGCTTTATTGAAATGAGAACATTACAATAGATAACTGTTTAATAGTGATATATGCAGGGCTCGACATCAACGCTGTCCCGGGGTCGATAAAATGACACCTAGGACGATAAATACGTCATCGGGACAGTTTGTCGGGACGGTAAAATCTTTTTCTAAAAGTTAGTACTACATTCCAATAATGGCCGTCCAGTGATTGCCCGAACTGTCCTCAAAATGAGGCTATGGCACCGGAGGTCTATTCTTAAAGCTATGTAATGAATAATGGTAGAGGGAGATGGTTTAAAAGGACCGAATTATGTACTACTAACCCTACTCAGGGTTTCAGTAAAAAAAAAAAGTATTTCTTAGCTCAAACACACTAGGAAATGGATTCTTTGTCCAAATATCCAGAATTATCACGACTTCAGCTTTTCTTAATGTTTTATTACATGTTATTATGCTACTGATGACTGACAAGTATAGATGATGCTAATGAATTAAACAAAAATATTTTGATTTCGGAAGGTCAAAACCCCATTCGGGACTGTTGATAATTTTTGTTCGGGACGGTCATGAAAAAAGTTAGTGTCGGGGCCTGGATATATAAATTCATGTTCAAACATAAGAACAACATTAACAATTTTCCATACAAAAATGTGTTAACACATTGTTAAAACCGATCAGTAAAAGTATATATATAAATGGACGATATGTATTACATCATAACCGGTAGCATGACATAACCCCGGACGGGTTGATATGTCGTTAAAATCAATAAACAAACAAACAGAATGTAAAATGACCAATCAGTGTGGCTTTACTGGTTCATGGCAGAGATAAGAGACGTCTTTACAAGGGATATCCAAAAATTCGTCTGCTTTTATTTTAAAAACAAATTAAAATTGAATAAATCGATTATATTATTTAACGCCAATTTTGTCAAATTCGAAAAGTAGTAACATAATGAGCATCAATTTAAAAAAAGGAAATATAATATTACACCTGTAATCTATATTTAATATATTTAAAACTATTTTACGGTCAATTTTCATCAAGATGGCCGCCTGTGAGTTGCTGTAAAATCTGTGTTTACAAAATAAATTTAACACTAGCGATTGAAAAAAAATACCAAAAAGATCGGGATTATTCGATATTAATGACATTTTTACTGTTAATTTATCTATGACAGAATTCTATAATGCATCAGTTATTTTATTTCAAAACACAGTGATTTAATGAGGTATTTCTGCAGCATGATGTTAAGTTTAAAATGTCATATTATCAGATTCTAAAAATATTTTTATATATACTCTACTTTAAATAACTACTCTACTTTAGTATTACCCATATTTTTTTGTCAAAAACTTTAAATGGAACAAATATTGATGTATATTTTTTCTTTTATAAGATAATATGTGTAAAGAAGAATCTAAATAATGGTTTCTACAAACATTTGTTCTTTACGGCCTTGAATAGCCTGTCCCTTCGTCGCAAAAACAGTATTTTTGTTCTAAGGTACTGGGTACTCTTTAAATATCAAGGAAGTGCCCTCTTTAGCCGATCCAGCGTTTTATCTTTCTGTTGTTCCTCGGCGATGGGGTCGAAATGAAGGGATTTGAGTCTTTAATTGTATTGTGGATCGTGATAGTGTGTCTGCCATAATGTTGTCTAAACCCTTAATATAGTGAATATCCGAGGTGAATGGGGCTATATAATCTAGAAGCCGAGCATCTCTGGTGTTATATTTATCTGTATTCACGTGCAAACGTGAAAGACTTGTGATCCGTGAAACAGTAAAATTGAGGAGATGTTGAAAATGTCTTATGGTAGGTAAATTGCAAGTAATTCCCTCATGAAAGCAATCTGATTTTAATGAATTTTCAGTATATACTTATTAATTAATGAATTTTATAATGCATCAGTTATATTATTTCAAAACTTTAAGTATTTTTGCTATGTAAAATTAAAATATAAAATTCATTTAAAATATGAATATCCTGATGTTATGTTTAACATGTTTATTTTTTTAGATTCTATACATAAATATCTATTTAATACAAACCTTATTCTAGGGACATAAAGTAATAAGTTTCGAAGAAAAACACGATTGAAAATTTAGCCCTCCCCCTTTTAAGCAGAAAAATATCGATGTATAATATTATAAGATATTAGCCAATTAAATAATTATCGAAATGAGTAAAAAAGAAATCTCAAAAAAAAAAAAAATATATATATATTTTTTACATTTTATTTTCCGATTTTCAGTACTTATTTCTCATAAAAAATCCCCCGTAATTTTTTTCTATTCATAACTTCAANACAGACACATGCAAGCACACACCTGTGAAACCCAGCAACCCTGATTGCAAGAAAGCAGAGGGAGGAGTTATCAACACAGAAAATGGAGACAAGGAAAGAAAGATGGTGATAAAATAAGAGCGCAGGGAAATTTATGGAAGAACTTAACCAGAAATACATTGACAAGGATTTGCATTACAAAAATGATCAATGTAGATTCTACCACTCAGCCATTGAAAGTCCAAACCATTTAATGTCTAGTTGCCAGATCCTTTTGATAGATGGCCACTACAGTGTCTGTCCTAACAAAGTATTCAAATATCATCACTGGGAAATTTGACAAGGAGGCTCCACTGCAGTGGCTCCAGCTCAATAAAATGGTTGGAATACAAAAAATAATGATCAATGTAGATTCTACCACTCAGCCATTGAAAGTCCAAGCCCTCTAATGTCTGGTTGCCAGATCCTTTTAGCAGATGGCCACTACACTGCCCATCATAACAAAGATTCTATCACTCAGCCATTGAAAGTCCAAGCCATCTAATGTCTGGTTGCCAGATCCTTTTAGCAGATGGCCACTACACTGCCCATCATAACAAAGATTCTACCACTCAGCCATTGAAAGTCCAAGTCATCTAATGTCTGGTTGCCAGATCCTTTTAGCAGGTGGCCAACCACACTGCCCGCCATAACAAAGTATGCAAATACCTACACTGGAAAATCTGTGGAGAAATGCAGCTTGAGAGAACACAGTACATCTGGGAACATGAGACTCCACCAATAACATCAAATGGAAAGGTGACTGTGTTCTATGATCAAGTAATCCAGACAGGTAGATATATAAAAGACAAAGTCATTAACCAGATATTGTCATCTGGGATAAACGAAAAAAAACTGCTCTCATTATTGATGTAGCTGTCCCAAATGAAGATGGCCTAAATTGAGCTGAGTGAGAAAAGTTTACAAAATATCAAGACCTCAAGAATGAGCTAAAAACAACTTGGTCATTGAAAGAAATAGACATCATACCCGTTGTGATAGGAGCAACTGGGTTGGTGAAGCAAAACTTGAAACAATACCTTGAAACAATACCAGGTAAACCAAGCTGCTATGAAGAACAAATAGCAGCTATCAAACGAATATGCTCCATCGTAAAAATATCCTTAGGATACAAATACTATTTATAAAGAAATCAAGTGTTAGCCCCAGGACAGGGGCCCCTTGACTTCTAGAAATTCTTATAAGAAAAGAAAAAAACAAATTAATATTATACCAGTTGTGTTATGGGGTTGGTAAGCAACGGGGCTGTGTTGTACGACAAAGATTTAGAAGCAGTTATATAGATAATTACAAGGCCATCAAGCTGGATATTGTCATTTGGATTGAAACCGAAAATACCGTCTTCATTATTGATGTAACTGTTCTGAATGATTATGGCCTTAATAGAGCCAAATACCAAAAAGGGAAATACCAGAATTTTAAGAATGTATCAGAAATTTAGGTTATCTGCCTCTTAACCGTTCCTGGAATCAGACACCAGGTGTTAGAGCCCTAAAAATCTTCAGAACATATCCGGCAGACATTGAGAACAGATCCAGCTAGCACAGGGTCGAGAACCGGTTTTAGCAGCGGCCGAATCAAGGTAAACAGCACTTAGTCTTGGCATCCACAGGGGTAAGACCAGACACATTCAACCAACAGACAAGCACCCGTGAGACACACACGAGGAATTCAACAGGCAGAGACAACAGAACAGCTACCGAACATTGCTGAAACATTTCAACACGAGCTAAGTTACTTGTCTAATTTATACATAATATTTCCGCCGAGCGAACGTCTCTGGCAATCTTACGAAATCTCACATACACCTTGAACACTTTTCCCTGAAAAAACATTTTGTAAACTTAAATTATATCACATTTGCACCAATAAATTATTAACCCGAATATACATATATATTCGCCTCGTACCCTTCCTTCAATTTATCAACTTAAATGGCCAAATGGGAGAATACATCTGCGACAATTTTAATAAAATGATGAGTTACGTCCCAAAAAATGAATATATATATATATATATATATATATATATATATATATATATATATACTAAAAGGTACTACCATTTATATTTGATGTGACATCAGCATGAGCTTAAACTCCACCCACTTCCGCCCAAGATATTTCCCGCTTTTTTAACTTTCTTGTAAAAACTAATCAGTTCGTAATAAATCTTTGTTGAATTTACCTCGTGTGTTAACCCTCTTCACATTATCTTTTACCTATTGTAAATTCTGTTTTTTTTTTTTTCACGCATTGTTTCCACTATGCAACCCGACTACTCAACCTCAACAGTTCAAACCAGATATTGTCATTTGGAATAAACCAGAAAAGACTGTATTCATTATTAATGTAATTGTTTTCAATGATTATGGTCTTAATTGAGCAGATTGTGAAACAGTGAAATACTAGGAATTTACGAATGACCTAAAACCAACTTGGTCATTAACAGAAATTTGTAATATGAATGTTGTAGTTGGAACAATCTCAACCCTGAAAAGAACAATAGTATGTAAGTACAATACATAAAGAAATCAAGTGTTAGTCCTTTGGTTTCTAAAAAATAAGATTTTTTTAAAGAGACAAACCATTTTCTTATCATGCATTTTCAACGAGTTCCAATTCAAAACACAAAACACACAAAAGATTTAAAGTATTTTCTAAAGGGTTTTGGGGTATTTAACTTAATTGTCACAAGGGGCATTATGTTTGGGGCATACCATTTTTGCGAGTTGGTCATTTTCTGTACTAATTACAGTATAAATTAAAGAGATAAAACCGAAATTACGGTGGCATTTCTATGAAAAAATAAGTACCGAATGTCGGAAAATAAAATGTAAAAAAAAAAAAAAAAAATAAATAAAAAAGTTTTGGAGATTTTTTTTTTTTACTCATTTCGATAATTATTTAATTGGCTATTATCTTATGAAATCAAAAAATATACATCGATGTTTTTTCTGCTTAAAAAGGGAGGGGGTAATATAACATGTTAAATTTAACATCAGACTTTTGGTATTTTAAATGAATTTTACATATTCATTTTTTAAACAATAAAATTTAATTTTATCTAAATTCAAACAATAACACATAAATCATAAATAAATGAATAAATAAATAACGAAAAAACAAAAAGACAAAAACAATGTTTCGTTTAGAAAGTTCTGAAATAAACTTCATTTAGTCATAAATCAACAGTGAAAATTTCAATAAAATCCGATAATTCCCTGATTTTTGGTAAATTATTTTCTGTCATTTTGTCAAAAACGCATTTTCGGCTAACTTTGAGCCATCCTATTTCTAATTATACATCGATATATTTTCTGCTTAAAAAAGAGGGGTACATTTTCAATAGAGTTTTTCTTGAAAACTTATTACTTTTTGCACCTAAAATAAAGTTTGCATTAATAGATATTTATTTTTAGAATTAAAAATAACATTTTAAAGTTAACATCAGGCTTTTCATATTTTAAATGAATTTTATATATTAATTTTTCATAGCAAAAATACTTAATTAAAGTTTTGAAAGAAAATAACTGATGCATCATAAAAATCATTAATTGATAAACCAATACTTAAAATTTCATTAGAAACTGATAATTACCTGATTTTTTTGTAATTTTTCTTTTTTACCAATTAAAATAGTTCCTTCAGCTTGTAAGGCTACTGCCTATGTCGCATTACCAGAACTACACGATAACATTAATACGCGACGACCACTGGCGCCATGAGAATTGGTGCGTATTTCATTTTCCCATTGTCTTTGTTTCCTTGTATCATTCTGTTCCGTGAAGTAAAGCAACGTGTAAGCACGTGTATTTTATACCTCCGTTAAAATACGTCTTATGTTCTCATTCTACTAACACTATGAGTCAACTAACCCGCACCACTGCAAGTTGTCAGAGACCTTTAAGCTCAACACACACCAATCCTATTTTAAATTTATTTCTTACTAGCAGCGGCTACCCGGCTAAGCCCGGGTAGAGGTGATAAGAACATGGTTTAATAATTGTTTGCAGATCTATTACTACTGAATACCGAGTTCGGTCCTCGAAGTATGACCCATAAAAATCAACACGTAAAAAATCTTAATTTAATCCTGCCTGGTGGGAGGTCAGGGAATTTTCTTTTCGTAGATTTGAGGGGATGACATCATACTGGCGAATCGGTCGGAAAATTAAAACATATTACAGGTGACCTAGAAAAAACAGAACCCAAATTATTTTATTTTCCAATTAAACTAACCCTAAACCCTTAACCCCCTAAAACTCCCTAGTTAAAATTAACAGTTTTATTACGAAATGTGTGGGTTCTGTTGAAACACAAATTATTTATTTATTTTCTCATTAAACTAACCCTAAACCCCAACTCCAACCCTAAACCCACCAAGTTAAAATTAACAGTTTTATTACAAATTCATGGGTTTCTTTTTTCTGGGTCACCTTAATTTTTCCGACCGATTTGCAAGTTTAGCCCATCACATAATGATATAGTAAGACATTTTAATTCAATGATTAAAATTTTAAATAAAATATAAATGACGCGATTTGCTAAACTTCAAATTAATATTTGAAAAAGAAAAAAAAATTAAATAAAGTAATCAAATTTATGTAAAACTATAAATAATCTTTAAAAAAATAACATTATTAATTCAAAACGTAGCCGATCGAATATAATATATTTTACTATAATAATTATAGTAAATTATAATATGTCATAAATTTGATAACAATTTGAGTTTTCAGGTTATAATATATATTTTTTTTTAACTCGCTGTAAAAAATAATTCCATTGATAAAAACTCAATCAAATTACATATTTAGAGAGATTATTTCATTCTCTTTCGAACCATATAAATACCTAAAGAATATTGAATCGTAAATAGAAGAGAAAAAAGATTATTTTTAAAATTTAGACTAAAAAAAAATCATACTTATCAGCGCACCGAAGCCATTTTTTTTTCGCTGTAAAAATAATTCAATTGATAAAAACGCTTAAAAATTACATATCCAGAAAGATTATATTATTTTCTTTCCTACGATAAAATATTTTAAAGATTGGGCCAAGAATAGGTGATTAATTCCTAGCGGAACGGCTTAGACTGTGAAATTTATTCACTAAAATTACACTTCACTGCTGTAAATAGCTATAAATCGCTGTTACAAAAAGTCAGCCAGCGGATAATATTTTATTATCAGCAGGTGCTGCTCTACGGATAGTTCCGCAAATTGGGTGATTTTGATATAATTAATACTTATGTATAAATATACATGCATGTACAAATTCATTTTCATATGATTGATCAAAGCCTGAAGAAGATATCAGAAGATCTGAAACACGTGTCGCAAATGTAAGATGAAAATAATAAAAAATGTTTTCTAAAAGCATAATCCATTTGCGGACCTTCTTTTATAATAATAATAATAATAATAATATAATATATATATATATATATATATATATATATATATATATATATATATATATATGAGGCGCGTGGGCTAGTGGTTAGAGTCGTGGAAAATGGACTCGTCGATTCGAGTTTAATTCCTAGACGAAGAATTTGGCATTTCACATACCGCTAATACCCTTGGAAAGGTATGAATCCATATATTCTCCCTCCAGCTATGGGTTAAATAGTAGGGCAGACTGGACCATTCGGCCTTGGGTAGGTAACCAGTCTAGGAGAGGGATAACTCTGAATTCAAAATTCCTGAAGTCGGTCGTTGATTGGGTTTGTGGCAACCCTTGATGCCCCAATTCTTTCCTATCGACTGTGCCAAAAAGTGTGGATGGTCCAACACAAGCCTTCACCACTATAAACAAATCACTGTGTGGGTGTTCATTGTGTGTGTGAAACCTCATGCGTCGAAAATCGACGAGAGAGTCCATAATATATATATATATATATATATATATATATATATATATATAATTGATAGTAATGATATTATGGATTTGGACTCATAAAAATAAATCCACTTTAATTGGTTTAATTAGTCGTAATTTGCAATTAAGTCAAATCTTGACCCGTGTCTGTCATTACATCCTACGTAACTCCCCTTTTTACTTTCTATATGCCAGTGAAGGGTAGTGAAATTGATCACAAGTAATAGTTTTATTACTAAAACGGCAGCTGTCAGCCCCCTCCCAACATGCTATAACTCTAGAGTTTTATAACCCAGAAAAAACAGAACCCAGACATTTTGTAATAAAACTGTTAATTTTAAGTAGGGGTGGGGTTAGAGTTTAGGGTTGGGGTTGGGTTTTCGGGAAAAACGCCCTAAGTTGGTTGGGTTTTTTTGTTTTGTTTTTACAAGTAACACCGCTTCGTCTACGGACTTCAATCGTAGCTGGTGTTTTTTTCAGCAGCCACCGCTGGCGTTTTTTTAGGCAGGAGGCGGGACGGTTCTCCGCGAAGTGTACTTTCTTTTTTTTTTTTTTAAGAATCGGCTCGAGTAGTAAATAAGTACCGAAAATCGAAAAATAAAATGAAAATGAAAACTATAAAATAATTTTTGGAGTATTATTTGGGTAATATTTGCGGAGTTCTGTCCTGGAATCCTGCCTCAAAAAATGGTAGCCAGTGATTGCTGACCCCCCCCCCCCCCAGCTTAGATTAAAATCCGTAGCCGAAGCGGTGTAAGGGTTTAGGGCTAGGTTGGGGTTGGGGTTTAGGGTTAGTTTAATGGAAAATAAATAAATAATTTGGGTGACCCAGGAAAAACAGAACTACAAATTTTGTAATAAAACTTAATTTAACTAGAGGGGGTTGGGGTTATGTTTTCAGGAAAAACGCCCTAAGTTGTTTTTTTTCTCTTTTTTCAAGTGATACCGCTTCTGCTACGGACTTCAATCGTAGCTGGTGTTGTTTTTTTCAGCAGTCTGCGGCTAGCAGTTTTTGAGGCAAGAGGCGAGGACGGAACTCTGCAAAGATTACCATTATTTGTATTATTCAGACTATTGTCCTCGTCTTCATTGTTATCTGTACAGCGTTTCGGCCGATATGCCCTCCGGCCTTCTTCAGGTATTTCTTGTCGGACACAGGAACCTTCTTGTAATAGGGAGCCATCACAGAACTTTGAACCTAACTCTTTATTCAGCCCACGGGGGTATCCTGTTCTCATTCCACTAACCATAACTGGGGTACAGGTGTTAAGCTATGTTAATTAATATTCTATGTTACTGCTGCTCCTGACCAGGATTGAACCTGCAGTCTAGAGATAACTGTCATTTAGAACTGTCTTAACCTAACTCCTTTATCTACTAGGTTATGTGTCTAATTGGACAATCTAGTGTGATTTTTTTTCAATCGCAAAAGTTAGAATTTATTTTGTAAAAACGGATTTTAAGTAGCGTCTTAGCAGATCAAGATGAATGAAATTGACCGAAAACATCGTTTTAAATGTATCAAAAATAAATTACATGTGTAATATTATTTTGCTTTTGTGCTTATGCTCATTATGTTACTTTTTCGACTTAAAAATAAAAACGGAAATCCATTGAAAATACACCCTGGAGAGTAATTTCATATAATTATATAAAAAAGACATTTGGAAACACATACTAGAGACAAACTATTTTCTCATGAAAGTGGTCAATCCGCATTTTGGAGGGATTCAATTTTGAAAGAACCCATGAAAATACACACTGAACTAAAAACATTTTCTTGTGATGTTTTAGATCAGTGTTTTCAGTAATTAACATTTGAAAATATATATACAATCACATACTAGAAAGAAACCATGTTCTTGTGAAGTTTGTGGATCAGCATTTTCTGATAGAAGTGATTTGAAATGACATATGTTAATACTGCTGGTGAAAAACCATTTCTTGTGAACGTTTGTAGATCTGCTATTTCCCCAAAAAAAAGAATTAAAGGACACATGCAAAAACATACTGGTGAGAAACCATTTCCATTTAAAATCTGTGAGTCAGCATTTTTACGAAAAGAACATTTGAAAATAAACATGGAAACAATACTCATGAGAAACCATTTTCATGTGAAGTTTGTGGATCAGCATTTTCACGAAAAGAACATCTGAAAATACACATGCGTAACATACTGGGGAGAAACCGTTTTCATGTGAAGTTTGTGGATCAGCATTTTCACGAAAAGAAGATTGAAAAGACACATGCGAACACATACTGGTGAGAAACCATTTTCATGTGAAGTTTGTGATCAGAATTTTCACTGAAGGCAAATTTGAAAAGACACATGCAACACATACTGGTGAGAAACCATTTTCATGTGAAGTTTGTGGGTCAGCATTTTCACGAGAAGAACATCTGAAAATGCACAGCGAACATACTGGGGAGAAACCTTTCCATGTGAAGTTTGTGGATCAGCATTTTCACGAAACAAGATTTGAAAATCACGTGCGAACACATACTTGGGAGAAACCATTTTCATGTGAAGTTTGTGGATCAGCATTTTCCCGAAAAGAAATATCTGAAAAGACACATGCAAGCACACACCGGTGAAACCCAGCAACCCTGATTGCAAGAAAGCAGATGAGGGGTATTCAACGCAGGAAATGGAGACAAGGAAAGAAAGATGGTGATAAAATAAGAGCACAAGAAATTTATGGAGAACTTAACCAGAAATACATTGACAAGGAGGCTTCACTGCAGTGGCCTAAGCATGACAAACTACCATTTGATAAGGAACAATCATTATAGCTGGACAAGACCAGAGCCTACTGACAAATGATTCAAGAAAATGGTTGGAATACAAAAATAATGATCAATGTAGATTCTACCATTCAGCCATTGAAAGTCCAAGCCATTTAATGTCTGGTTGCCAGATCCTTTTGGGAGATGGCCACTACACTGTCTGTCCTAACAAAGTATTCAAATATCTTCACTGGGAAATTTGTGGAGAAATGCAGCTTGAGAGATCACAGTACATCTGGGAACATGAGCCTCCACCAATAATATCAAATGGAAAGGGACTGTGTTCTATGATAAAGTACTTCAGACAGGTAGATATTTTCATCTGGGATAAACAAGAAAAACTGCTCTCATTAAAATAAATAGACATCATATCCGTTGTGTTTTTGAAGCAAAACTTGAAACAATACCAGGTAAACCAAGCTGGTATGAAGTACAAATAGCAGCGAACGTCTCTGGCAACCTTACGAACTTTCACATACACCTTGAACACTTTTCCCTGAAAAAACAATTTTGTAAACGTCAAATACTTCAGATTTGCACCAATAAATTTTTAATCCGAATATACATATATATTTCGCCTCGTACCCTTCATTCAATTTAACTTAAATGGCCAAATGGGAGAATACATCAGCGACAATTTTAAAATATGATGAGTTACGTTGGCAACATCCCTAAAAAATAATATATATATATATATATATTTAAAGGTACTACCACTTCGGATAAGAGTGGACGTGGAAGTGATATAGATGAATATCTACAGAATTGAAACTCACTATGAGATGCAGTTTACCGTCATCATACATAGTACATTAATACCCTCAGCCATCGCCTTTTAGCACATCTCTGATAAAAAGTGGGTCGGCTTGTCACAAGTGCTAGATAGATAGATAAATTTAAGAATAGATAGCTGAAAATAGCGATAGATTTTTACTAACCTTAGTATAGTTGTCAATTCTTTTATTTCTTATTCTTTTATTTCTGTTAAATGACATAAAACAAAACGGCCATTTAAAATAAATTTTTAATACAACAGTTTGGTAGGAACAAGTTTAATCCCAAAAAAGACAGAAATATTTTAAAACCATTATTGAACATGATAATTCAAAATAAATTCGACGCAAATTTTCACACAATTTGAACGAATTTTAATGTTAAAAATGTATTTAAAATAAATTGCATATGTAATAATATTTTTCTTTTTTTAATGATGCTCATTATGTTACTATTTATCGATTTAGACAAAAGTTTCACTTTAAGTAATCGATTTAAGTAATCTTAATTCGTTTATTAAAAAATATTAGCAGACGATTTTGGATAACCAATTATTTATATATAATATATATATATATATATATATATATATAATTTCTCTATTTTTAACTTATTTACTGATGCCACTGCAACGGAAACGTTAATGCGCCAATGAATACTAATATATATATATATATATATATATATATATATATATAATATTGATTAGTTTGCTTGAAGCATTGTTAAGTATGTTATTATATATTAATGATTTGAAGGCAAATACAATGCATAAACAATAAAAACAACATGCTTAAACATGACCTTTGCCTTCTTATATTGCATGAGTTCAAACCTGGACACAATGCCTCCGAAACTGCTGCCAATATCAACAAAGCATGGGGAGATGAACCAAGTGATCGGACTGTACGAAGGTGGTTCCAGAAATTCCGGAGTGAAGATGAGAGTCGTGAAAATGAAGAAGGTAGAGGACGGACATGCAGTCTTGTCAATTAACAATTGCAGGCAGTTGTTGAGCAAAATCCACGGCAAAGTGTCAGAGAAATGTCTCAGACACTTGGTGTCAGCATTGCAACAGCTTCACGCAATTTACAGAGTATTGGAAAGGTGAAAAAGCTCGATAAATGGGTTCCTCGTGAGCTCAATGAGCACCAAAGACTTAGGCGGTTTGAAGTGTGCTCGATGCTCAGTTTGCGTCACACCAATGACCCCTTTCTTGACTGAAATTATTTAACACGAAAAATAACACGTGAGAAAAAAATGAGAAAGTTTTGAAATAAAATAAATAATGCATTATAAAGATCATTCATTGATGAATAAACACTGACAATTTTTTTCTGTGAGTGACGGGGGAGTGGTGCTAAATTCATTTTGTCAAAAACAGATTCTCGGCTAATTTTGGGCCACCGTATTTCTCATTTTTTGCAGGTCACTTAATTTTGACCCCCCCCTTTATGTTTGGGGCGTAACATTTTTGCGAGTTGGTCATTTTTGTAGAAAATAATATTACCTGAATAGTTACCTCCCTTTGACCATTGCCGGACACAGAGTCCATGGGTTTCTTAGCCATCATCTTAAACTTAAAATCCATAAACTTAAAATCCGAATATTTTTTATTTAAATGAATTTTATACATTAATCATTGCAAAAATACTAAATTAAAGTTTTGAAATAAAATAACTGATGCATTATAAAATTCATTAATTGATAAATCAATATTGAAAATTTCATTAAAATCGGATAATTACCTGATTTTGGTATTTTTTTGCAATCGCGAATGTTACATTTAATTTGTAAAAAGAAAAAAGCCATTTTAAACCAGCTCTCAGACCGAAAGCGATAGAAATTGACCGAAAAAGTCGTTTTAAATTTTTGATTTTTTTTTATATGTAATGATATCTTTCTTTTTTAATGATGGTCATTATGTTACTACTTATCGTTTTAGACTAAAGTTTGACCTTAAATAATCGATTTAATTAATTTTAATTCGTTTTTAAAACAAAAAATCTGTCGCAATCAGACGATCTTTGGGCCATCCTAACAATGTACATGTTCCTTGGTGGTGACCATTCTGCCGTGTCACTCTGTTATATTTTACCAATTAAAATAGTTCCTTCAGCTTGTAAGGCTACTGCCTATGTCGCATTACCAGAACTACACGATAATATTAATACGCGACGACCACTGGCGCCATGAGAATTGGTGCGTATTTCATTTTCCCATTGTCTTTGTTTCCTTGTATCATTCTGTTCCGTGAAGTAAAGCAACGTGTAAGCACGTGTATTTTATACCTCCGTTTAAATACGTCTTATGTTCTCATTCTACTAACACTATGAGTCAACTAACCCGCACCACTGCAAGTTGTCAGAGACCTTTAAGCTCAACACACACCAATCCTATTTTAAATTTATTTCTTACTAGCAGCGGCTACCCGGCTAAGCCCGGGTAGAGGTGATAAGAACATGGTTTAATAATTGTTTGCAGATCTATTACTACTGAATACCGAGTTCGGTCCTCGAAGTATGACCCATAAAAATCAACACGTAAAAACGATCTTAATTTAATCCTGCCTGGTGGGAGGTCAGGGAATTTTCTTTTCGTAAGATTTGAGGGATACATCATAGGCTAAACTTGCGAATCGGTCGGAAAATTAAAACATATTACACGTGACCTAGAAAAAACAAACCCAAATTATTTTATTTTCCATTAAACTAACCCTAAACCCTACCCCTAACCTTAACCCCTAAAACTCCCTAGTTAAAATTAACAGTTTTATTACAAAATGTGTAGGTTCTGTGTTTTTCTGGGTTACCCTGCATAAGGATGTCCAGAAAAACAGAACACAAATTATTTATTATTTTCTCATTAAACTAACCCTAAACACCAAATCCAACCCTAAACCCACCAAGTAAAATTAACAGTTTTATTACAAAATTTCATGGGTTTTTTTTCTGGGTCACCTTAATTTTTCCGACGATTTGCAAGTTTAGCCCATCACATAATGATATAGTAAGACATTTTAATTCAATGATAAAATTTTAAATAAAATATAAATGACGCGATTTGCTAAACTTCAAATTAATATTTGAAAAAGAAAAAAAGAATTAAATAAAGTAATCAAATTTATGTAAAACTATAAATAATCTTTAAAAAATAACATATTAATTCAAAACGTAGCCGATCGAATATATATAATTTTACTATAATAATTATAGTAAATTATATATGTCATAAATTTGATAACAATTTGAGTTTTCAGGTTATAATATATCATATTTTTAACTCGCCTTAAAAAAATATTCCATTGATAAAAACTCAATCAAATTACATATTTAGAGAGATTATTCATTCTCTTTCGAACCATATAAATACCTAAAGATATTGAATCGTAAATAGAGAGAAAAAAGATTATTTTTAAATTTAGACTAAAAAAAAATCATACTTATCAGCGCACCGAAGCCATTTTTTTATCTTCGCTGTAAAAATAGTTCAATTGATAAAACGCTTGAAACATTCTGTTTGTTTGTTTATTGATTTTAACGGCAGATCAACCCGTCCGGTGTTATGTCATGCCTACCGGTTATGATGTAATACATATTGTGTATTTATATATATACTTTTAGTAATTGTTTTAACGATGTGTTAACATTATTGGGGGGGGTTATGTTGTATGGTATTGATTTGTTTCATGTCTATATTCTATGGTATATTTTTGTTTCCCTCAAAAAGGAGAGAATATCCTCCATGTTGACATTTTCAAACAGATCCTTCATATTGTTTGCTTTAAAATAACGGTTTCTAATGTGAGCAAAAAACGTGCATTCCATTAATAAGTGTTTAACAGTGAAAGATGTTTGACATATTTCATATTGTGAGGAAAAAAAACTGCATTCCATTTGTAAATGCAAGAGAATTATCTCCCTTGCTTTGCCCGGCTATCCTATTGCGTGGGTACAAAGCATCGTTCGACATCGGTAAAAAGTCACATGTGCGTGTGGCGCTAGTTTTAAATTCTTTTAGCAGCAGGAACTGAGGAGACAAGAAGGTTAGTGTCATCACGGAGCTTTTCCTCCTTTTCTCGAGTTTAATTAGTTGTGTATTAGAAAAACTACATAGTCCTTTATATTCTATTGTAGTTTCATGTTGAAGACAGGAGGTTAAGTGACAACTCTCGTATTTTTGTAAATAAAAGTGTCTTCATCAGTCGACTCTGTCATTACCCATTCCTTCCTGGGTGTTACCGTCACACCATTAATAAGTGTTATCCCCCCCCAAATGTTGCCACTTGTTGGTCGTGGATGGCCACCCGTGATGCTTAAGGACGGAATCTTGGTAGTTGAACAGTCTATGATATGCAATACTCCACTTTGACCCTTACTTAGGCTAAACGGTCGGTCGGAGAGGCCCCTTTCGATAAATCGGCTGGTCATGTCAAGCCCTAGCACCTATATTATTGTCATGAACCTATTGTCCTTATTGCAAGCCCTCTATCCTTTCATATATGTGCTAGAAAGCAGTGACTGAGTGTCCTACTGTCCTGGGTATGACGTAAAACTGCATCTCGTGGTGAAGTTCCAATCCTGGAGCACTGGGGTGAGTCGAGTACACCTTCATCACCATGACTCCTAGGTCCACCCTGACCGGGAGTGGTAGTACCTGTTAGAATCCGATCTATGGGTTAAATAGAATAAAAATGGGTTTAAAATTGTGTTTACAATTGAGTTAAACAAAGTGAAAACTCTTCAAAAATGAGTAAAAACAAAACATCTTCGATATCTTGAACTTGTCAGGGATCACCCTTTTTTCTTGATAGTGAAGTTCACTCATAAGGATTCGATTTTAATAGCCTCCATGATTCCATCCTTAAGCATCAGGGGTCGCCAACAACGGCCAACAGATGGCCTTATGGGAGAGGGTCTGATCCGTCTACAGAGGCGCAGTCAGCGTATTCTACAGTTCCAGCTGACAGGGGCGGAAGACGTGAAGAATATTTTGAAGAAAATTAACATTCCCTAAATTGTTATTATCTGTCTTAGTATATACAGCTTTAGTGGAGGCGTGTAGTGTAATTTTTGCATTTCACATAGCCCTAATACCCTTGGGAAAGGTATGAATCCAATTCTCCCTCCAGCTATGGTTAAATAGCAGGGCAGACTGGGCTCTTTAACAATTCTTAGGTAACCAGACGAGGGGATGGAAAACTCTAAATTGGAACCTGTTAAACTCCGCTTAAGAAATTGGCCTTGTGTCGCAATCCTTCTCGAGTGGTTGGCATATATATATATATATATATATATATATATATATATATATATCATTTTTATAGTGAGTTCGAAGCATTAATTAAAATGTAATAATATATTTTTGAACATGAATGACATATAAAAAACATATTTAATTTTTTCTTTTTTTTCCGTTGGTCCTTAATATTTCAGGCATTTTATCGTTCCCGGGACGAAACATTTTCTTTTAATTTTCATCTGTATTTGATAAACTCAACTGTGTTGTTAATCCGTTGAATGTTTAAATAAAGCATTTAGTCTCTTATTTTCTTTAATAATATTTGTTCTTCATTTGCAGATATTAAATACAGTGGAGGAGAAAAAAGATTGAAGAGAAAATCTATTGTTGCAAAGTGTGTGGACCTGAATATTAACAGAGTTCATGTTAAATAGTTGAATCTAAAGAGAAGAAGAGAATCAATACTCTTGAAAAGACTTACATAATATTTTTACTAATCCCTCATTTCAAATCATACATTCAACTAGAAACAGAAAAGAAACACTATTCTTATTAAGTGAGGATATCAATTATTAAACATCATAAAAATACACAGGGAAAATCACATACAAAGAAGCACTGCTGGAAAAGTTTCTTTAAGTGAATAAGCAATTTCGATGTGTTGCAATTGAAAAGCTCATATGCAAACACACAGTGGAAATAAAACATTTTCTTGTGGAGTGTATGGATCAGCATTTTAACGAACGTTCAATTTCGAAATCCATATGAAATACACCCTGGAGAGTAATTTTCATATAATTATATAAAAAGACATTGGAAACACATACTGGAGACAAACTATTTTCTCATGAAAGTGGTCAATCAGCATTTTGAAGTGATTCAATTTTGAAAGAACCCATGCAAAATACACACTGAACTAAAACATTTTCTTGTGATGTTTGTAAATCAGTGTTTTCAGTAATTACATTTGAAAATATATATACAATCACACAGTGGCAAGAAACCATATTCTTGTGAAGCTTGTGGATCAGCATTTTCAGATAGAATGATTTAAAAAGACATATGTTAATACATGCTGGTGAGAAGCCATTTACTTGTGAAGTTTGATCTGCTATTTCCCCAAAAAAAAGAATTTAAAAGGACACATGCAAACACTTACTGGTGAGAAACCATTTCCATTGAAAGTCTGTGATCAGCATTTTCACGAAAAGAACATTTGAAAATACACATGGAAACATACTGGTGAGAAACCATTTTCATGTGAAGTTTGTGGATCAGCATTTTCACGAAAAGAATATTTGAAAATACACGTGCAACACATACTGGTGAGAAACCATTTTCATGTGAAGTTTGTGGATCAGCATTTTCACTGAGGAGCAATTTAAAAAGACACATGCGAACACATACTGGTGAGAAACCATTTTCATGTGAAGTTTGTGGATAGCATTTTCAGAAAAGGACATCTGAAAAGACACATGCGAACACATACTGGGGAGAAACCATTTTCATGTGAAGTTTGTGGATCAGCATTTTCACGAAAAGAATATTTGAAAATACACGTGCGAACACATACTGGGGAGAAACCATTTTCTTGTGAAGTTTGTGGATTAGCATTTTCCCAAAAAGAACATCTAAAAATACACATGGGAACACATACTCATGAGAAACCATTTTCATGTGAAGTTTGTGGATCAGCATTTTCACAGAAGGGCAATTTGAAAATACACATGGGAACACATACTGGTGAGAAACCATTTTCATGTGAAGTTTGTGGATCAGCATTTTCACTGAGGGGCAATTTCAAAAGACACATGCGAACACATACTGGTGATAAACTATTTTCATGCGAAGTTTGTGGGTCAGCATTTTCACAAAAAGAACATCTGAAAAGACACATGCGAACACATACGGGGGAGAAACCATTTTCATGTGAAATTTGTGGATCAGCATTTTCACGAAAAGAATATTTGAAAATACACGTGCGAACACATACTGGTGAGAAACCATTTTCTTGTGAAGTTTGTGTATTAGCATTTTCCCAAAAAGAACATCTAAAAATACACATGGGAACACACACTCATGAGAAACCATTTTCATGCGAAGTTTGTGGATCACGATTTTCACTAGAAGAAAACCTGAAAAGACACGAGCGATCACATACTGGTGAGAAACCATTTTCATGTGAAGTTTGTGGATCAGCATTTTCACTGAAGGGCAATTTGAAAATACACATGCGAACACATACTGGGGAGAAACCATTTTCATGTGAAGTTTGTGGATCAGCATTTTCACAGAAGAGCAATTTGAAAACACACGTGCGAACACATACTGGTGAGAAACCATTTTCATGTGAAATATGTGGATCAGCATTTTCACATAAAGAACCTCTGAAAAAACACATGCAAGCACACACCGGTGAAACCCAAGTAGATTCATAAATGACAAGGTTCATGTTAAGATATTTTTATAAGCTCATATTTCTATTAATAAATATATTTGATGTGACATCAGCAGGAGCTTAAACTCCACCCACTTCCGCCCAAGATATTTCCCGCTTTTTTTAAAAACTTTCTTGTAAAAACTAATCAGTTCGTAATAAATCTTTATTGAATTTACCTCGTGTGTTAACCCTCCTCACATTATCTTTTACCTATTGTAAATTCTGTTGTTTTTTTTTTCACGCATTGTTTCCACTATGCAACCCGACTACTCAACCTCAACAGTTCAAACCAGATATTGTCATTTGGAATAAACCAGAAAAGACTGTATTCATTATTAATGTAATTGTTTTCAATGATTATGGTCTTAATTGAGCAGAATGTGAAACAGTGAAATGCTAGGAATTTACGAATGACCTAAAACCAACTTGGTCATTAACAGAAATTTGTAATATGAATGTTGTAGTTGGAACAATCTCAAACCGGAAAAGAACAATAGTATGTAAGTACAATACATAAAGAAAGTGAGTAAGTAAAGTCGACGGGGCGGCCTAAAGTCGGTATCAGCCAATCAGCGAGGGAGTCTATCCCCTTTTCAATAGCGCTAGACCGAGGAGATTGTTTTAGCATCTGAGGTGGAGCGCCACACCTACCATCAGCTCCTTACTTTACCGCACAGATCCCTATGCTACTCATACGCTGAGTTGGCGGGGACCGGTATCGAACTAGGAACCTTGTGGTTTCTAGCCGAACGCTCTACCGACTGAGCTAACCCGGCCCATAAAGAAAACAGAACCCAAATTATTTTATTTACCCATTAAACTAACCCTAAACCCTACCCCTAACCCTTAACCCTAAAACCCACCCCTAACCCTAACCCCTAAAACTCCCTAGTTAAAATTAACAGTTTTATCACAAAATTGTGGGTTCTGTTGTTTTTCTGGGTCACCCTGCATACAGGATGTCCCAGAAAAACAAAACACAAATTATTTATTTATTTTCTCATTAAACCCTAAACCCCAACCCCAACCATAAACCCACCAAGTTAAAATTAACAGTTTTATTACAAAATTTATGGGTTACTTTTTTCTGGGTCACCTTAATTTTTCCGACCGATTTGCAAGTTTAGCCCATCACATAATGATATAGTAAGACATTTTAATTCAATGATTAAAATTTTAAATAAAATATAAATGACGCGATTTGCTAAACTTCAAATTAATATTTGAAAAAGAAAAAAAGAATTAAATAAAGTAATCAATTTATGTAAAACTATAAATAATCTTTAAAAAATAACATATTAATTCAAAACGTAGCCGATCGAATATAATATATTACTATAATAATTATAGTAAATTATAATATGTCATAAATTTGATAACAATTTGAGTTTTCAGGTTATAATATATATTTTTTTAACTCGCTGTAAAAAAATAATTCCATTGATAAAAACTCAATCAAATTACATATTTAGAGAGATTATTTCATTCTCTTTCGAACCATATAAATACCCTAAAGAATATTGAATCGTAAATAGAAGAGAAAAAAGATTATTTTTAAATTTAGACTAAAAAAAAATCATACTTATCAGCGCACCGAAGCCATTTTTTTTATCGCCGTAAAAATAATTCAATTGATAAAAACGCTTAAAATTACATATCCAGAAAGATTATATTATTTTCTTTCCTACGATACAAATATTTTAAAGATTGGGCCAAGAATAGGTGATTAATTCCTAGCGGAACGGCTTAGACTGTGAAATTTATTCACTAAAATTACACTTCACTGCTGTAAATAGCTATAAATCGCTGTTACAAAAAGTCAGCCAGCGGATAATATTTTATTATCAGCAGGTGCTGCTCTACGGATAGTTCCGCAAATTGGGTGATTTTGATATAATTAATACTTATGTATAAATATACATGCATGTACAAATTCATTTTCATATGATTGATCAAAGCCTGAAGAAGATATCAGAAGATCTGAAACACGTGTCGCAAATGTAAGATGAAAATAATAAAAATGTTTTCTAAAAGCATAATCCATTTGCGGACCTTCTTTTTATAATAATAATAATAATAATAATAATAATAATATATATATATATATATATATATATATGAGGCGCGTGGGCTAGTGGTTAGAGTCGTGGAAAATGGACTCGTCGATTCGAGTTTAATTGCTAGACGAAGAATTTGGCATATATTCTCCCTCCAGCTATGGGTTAAATAGTAGGGCAGACTGGACCATTCGGCCTTGGGTAGGTAACCAGTCTAGGAGAGGGATAACTCTGAATTCAAAATTCCTGAAGTCGGTCGTTGATTGGGTTTGTGGCAACCTTTGATGCCCAATTCTTTCCTATCGACTGCGCCAAAAAGTGGATGGTCCAACACAAGCCTTCACCACTATAAACAAATCACTGTGTGGGTGTTCATTGTGTGTGTGAACCCTCATGCGTCGAAAATCGACGAGAGAGTCCATAATATATATATATATATATATATATATATATATATATATATATATAATTGATAGTAATGATATTATGGATTTGGACTCATAACTTAAAGTTTCATGGTTATTCAATCCTCAGATGAGTCAAATGGTTTTAATATAAGATCTCAACTATTTGACTCATCTGAGGATTGCATAACCATGAAACTTTAAGTTATGAGTCCAAATCCATAATATCATTAGTATTGATTATAAATCTGCTCTGCTTTATTAGCATTGAGCACCTTTTCATGCCAATACTTTTCTCATTTATTCTCTATTCATTATATATTATATATTATATATATCTATTATTATACTAAACTGAGATGTTGAGCTTTCAATAACTAAAGGATTTTTTGCCGGTGACCTTGATCACACGAAATTTGTCATAAATATTCCTTAGTTTTATGATTACTTAATGTTTGAAAAAAATCCACTTTAATTGGTTTAATTAGTCGTAATTTGCAATTAAGTCAAATCTTGACCGTGTCTGTCATTACATCCTACGTAACTCCCCTTTTTACTCTCTATATGCCAGTGAAGGGTAGTGAAATTGATCACAAGTAATAGTTTTATTACTAAAAAGGCAGCTGTCAGCCCCCTCCAACATCCTATAACTCTTGAGTCGCCCCTCCCCTTCGCTTGTCTTACTTTATACTTTCTTTTCTTCTCTAGAGTAAAGGGGAGATGAAAAACAATAAAAATTAAAAATTAATGTCTATTTTAATTGTCTAGGTCAATTCATTGAAAAATCCGTGTTTTTTTTAAAATACAATTCTAACCCCCACGTTTGAAAAAAATGTACCAAAACTCAGAGAAGTATTCGATTTTAATTAAATTTTCAGTGTTGATTTAGCAATGAATTAATTTTTATTCTATTTTAAAACTTTCTGATTTTTTCAAGTCACTTAACTTTGACTATCCGGTTTTTTGGGTACAAAATAACAGTGTGTATATATGTGATTGATACTATTTTCTGCATAAATAAAAAGACTAAAGACAGAAGGTATGAATAGAAGAAAAAACAAATTTTGGTACTCTTTGCGGAGAACCGTCCCGGCCCCCTGCCTCAAAAAATGCTTGCCGGTGGCTGCTGTAAAAAAGACAAAAAAAAAACAAAAAAAAAGCTACGATTGAAGTCCGTAGTCGAAGCGGTGTTACTTGAAAAGCGTAGCTGGGATTTGAGGTTGGAGTTGGGGTTTAGGCTTAGTTTAATGGGAAAATAAATGATTTGTTTTTTTTTTCTAACCCAGAAAAAACAGAACCCAGATATTTTGTAATAAAACTGTTAATTTTAAGTAGGGTGGGGTTAGAGTTTAGGGTTGGGATTGGGTTTTCGGGAAAAACGCCCTTAGTTGGTTGTTTTTTTGTTTTGTATTTTGTTTTTTTTGCAAACAGTAACACCGCTTCGTCTACAGACTTCAATCGTAGCTGGTGTTTTTTTCAGCAGCCACCGACTGGCGTTTTTTGAGGCAGGAGGCGGAACGGTTCTCCGCGAAAAGTACTTTTTTTTAAAGAATCGGCTCGAGTAGTAAATAAGTACCGAAAATCGAAAAATGCTCTGCTTTATTAGCATTGAGCACCTTTTCATGCCAATACTTTTCTCATTTGTTCCCTATTCATTATATATATATATATATATATATATATATATATATATATATGTGTGTGTGTGTGTGTGTGTGTGTGTATGGAGTTAATATATGTACTATATACATTTATAATTGTGTGTGTGTGATTATTTGGTACAGTTTCCCCCTGAATTTGCATATATACCTGTATGTAACTAGTACGAGTAACCTCCTCTTGGTAGAACTCTTCCTCTTCAGTAAGAAAGGAGGTTTAAAAAAACAAACGCATTCATTGAACAACGTGATCCAGGCTTCATTCCTTTTTCAAACGCACAATGTGTAAAGAAAAAAAAAGATAGAAAGAAATCAGATGAATTAATATAGAAAAAGTAAGTATGACCATTTAATTTTGTTTTTTGATATTTATAATTGAATATACTCTGATGATGACGACATCTTTATATGGCTGGACTTTCACAAAGGTGTCAAAATTAGGGTGACCCAGAAAAAACAGAGGTCTAGGGTTAGAGCTGGGGTTTAGGGTTAGTTTAATGGGAAAATGAATAAATAATTTGGGTTCTGTTTTTTCTGGGTCATCCTGTATACCGGTGACCTAGAAAAAAAAGAACCCACAAATTTTATAACAATTTTGACCCCCCCCCCATTATTTTCTGTAGGGGTGTGTGTGCTAAATTCATTTGTCAAAAAACGGATTTACGTCAATCAAACAAGACAAAAAAGTTAAAAATATTATGGTCATTACGGAATTCCATACAAGAAAGGGAATTAATTATGCAAACTTTATTTTCAAACGAAACTAATATATTTTTTTATTTTTTTACATACAAAAAACGGATTTAACTTGGTTAAAAAGTTAAAACGAGTGAGTAAAATTTCAGTAATATTTAATAAATATGTATTTAAAGTAACGCTTTACTTATTTCTAAAAAGAAATATTTATAAGTATTTTAAAAATATTTTAAAACCATTATTGAACACGATAAATCAAAATAAATTAAATGTAACTTTTTGTTGAAATTCGGACGATCTTTAATGTATAGAATGTATTAAAAATAAATTGCATATTGTAAAAGTAAAGAACAAAAATAAATAAATAAAATAATTACAACTTAGTAGTCGACTTTGTTGCTATTACCGACTAAAAAATACATATTGTTTCTTGCTAATTTTTTTTTCTCGGTTTAATTATTTTGCGGAACCAGTTTTCCCTAAACACCGCATATTTCCGCTGTTTTTGTTGAGAATGTTCAGCTTGTTACGTTTATCATCAAAGAAACAATAATAAAAACAAAAGAACATATGAGGTAATTAATTCAATTTTCATTTTGATATGAATTTTACTTATAAATAGCTATATACGAATATACCTACCCTCTTACCAAGTAACTCACTCGCTTGTAAAACTCCTACTAGACGAAATTTATGCCAGTCCCTATACAAGTGCATTACAAAATTAATTGACCGCTTCCGACTGAAAATAATTTAACCAAAAATCAGGTAATTATCAATTTTAATGAAAATTTTCAATATTGATTATATTAATGAATGAATTTTATAGGCATCAGTTAAATTTCTCCTATGAAACGTCCAATATTAAGTTTTCAAATTTCATATTTGTCCGTCCGACCTCCTGCCTAAAAACCGCTTGCCGATGGCTGCCGAAAAAAAACAAAAAACAACCAGCTACGTCTACGATTTAAGTAAGTAGCTGAAGCGGTGTCACTTGAAAAAAACACAACTTAGGGTGTTTTTCTCGAAACCTACCCTAAGCCCTAACCCTAAACCACTAGTTAAAATTAACAGCTTTATTACAAAATTTGTTTGGTTTTGTTTTTTCAGACAAAACAAGCCAAATCATTTATTTATTTTCCCATTAACTAACCCTAACCCATAACCTAATCCCTAACCCTAACCCTAACCCTAGTTTTTTTTCAAGTGACACCGCTTCGGCTACGGACTTCATCGTAGCCGGTGTTTTTTTTTTCAGCAGCCCCCGGCTAGCGGTATTTAGGCTGGGCGGAACTCATACCCGATTTCTAAAAAAATCAAATTTTGCCTATGAAAAATGAATAACTAAAAATGCATTTAAAATAATAATATTCTGATGTTAACTTTAAAATGTTATATTTTTAGATTCTAGAAATAAATATCTATTTAATGCAAACCTTATTTCAGACACATAAAGTAATAAGTTTTGAAGAAAAAACTCTGTTGAAAATGTACCCCTCCCCTTTTTAAGCAGAAAAAATATCAATGTATAATTTTTTCTTTTAATAAGATAAACCAATTAAATAATTTATAGAAATGATTAAAAAATCTCCAAAAAATTAAATATCTATTATTTTTTACATTTTATTTTTCGATTTCGGTACTTATTTTCTCATAGAATAACCACTGTAAAATGTTCTTTTTTGTTTCTATTCATACTACGGGTAAATATACACCCAGAGATGCTCGCTTTCTAGATTTTATAGCCCCATTCACCTCGGATATTCACTATATTAGGTTAGACAACATTGTGGCAGACACACTATCACGATCCACAATACAATCTAAGACTCAAAAACCCTTCATTTCGACCCCATCGCCGAGGATAACAGAAAGATAAAACGCTGGATCGGCTAAAAGAGGCACTTCCTTGATACTTAAGAGCACCCAGTACCTTTCGGAACGAAAACACTGGTTTTGCGACGTAGGACAGGCTATTCAAGGCCGTAAAGAACAAATGTTTTGTAGAAACATTTATTTAGATTCTCTTTTACTCATATTATCTTAAAAGAAATATACATCAATATTTATTACTTTTAATAGTTTTTCGACCAAAAATATGGGTAATACTAAAGTAGAGTAGTTATTTAAAAATATTTTTAGAATCTGATAATGACATATTTAAACTTAACATCATGCTGCAGAAATACCTCATTAAATCACTGGGTTTTGAAATAAAATAACTTGATGCATTATAGATTTTTTGTCATAGATAAATTAACAGTAAAATGTCATTAATATCGAATATTTCCTGATCTTTTTGGTATTTTTTTAATTGCTCGTGTTAAAATTATTTTGTAAACACAGATTTGACAGTTACTCACAGGCGGCCATTTTGATCAAAATTGACCGTAAAATAGTTTTTAAATATATTAAAAAATAGATTACATGTGTAATATTATATTGCCTTTTTCGTAACTGATGCTATTATGTTACTACTTTTCGAATTTGACAAAAATTGGCGTTAAATAATATAATCGATTTATTCAATTTTAATTTATTTTTAAAATAAAAGCAGACGATTTTTGGATATCCCTTGTAAAGACGTCTCTTATCTCTCCATGACCAGTAAAGCCACACTGATATGGTCATTTAACATTCTGTTTGTTTGTTTATTGATCTTTAACGACATATCAACCCGTCCGGGGTTATGTCATGCCTACAGGTTATGAATGTAATACATATCGTCCATTTATAATATATACTTTTACTGATCGGTTTTTAACAATGTGTTAACACATTTTTTGTATGGAAATTGTTAATGTGTTCTTACTGTTTGAACATGAATGATATATATCCAGGCCCCGACACTACTTTTTTCATGACCGTCCGAACAAAAATTATCAACGGTCCCGAATGGGTTTTGACCGTCCTGAAATCAAAATATTTTTGTTTAATTCATTAGCATCATCTATACTTGTCATCATCAGTAGCAATAATAACATGTAATAAACATTAAGAAAAGCTGAAGTTCGTGATAATTCTGGATATTTGGACAAAGAATCCATTTCTAGTGTGTTTTTTGAGCTAAGAAAATACTTTTTTTTTTTTACCTGAAACCCTGAGTAGGTTAAGTAGCTACATAATTCGGTCCTTTTTAACGATCTTCCCTCTACCATTATTCATTACATAGCTTTAGAATAGACCTCCGGTGCCATAGCCCTCATTTTGAAGACAGCATTCGTGAGTATTTATCATCTAGGTGTCTTTATCGACCCCGGGACAGCGTTGATGTCGAGCCCTGAATATATCACTATTAAACAGTTATCGTTTGTAATGTTCTCAATTTCAAATAAAGCATTAGTCCTCTAATTTTCTTTAATAATATTTGTTCTTCATTTGCAGATATTAAATACAGTGGAGGAGAAAAAAGATTGAAGAGAAAATCTATTGTGTGCAAAGTTTGGGACCTGGAATATTAACAGAGTTCATGTTAAATAGTTGAATCTAAAGAACGAAGAAGAGAATCATACTCTTGAAAAGGACTTAACATAATATTTTTACTTAATCCTCATTTCAAATCATACATTCAACTAGAAAAAGAAAAAAACACTATTTCTTATTAAGTGAGGATATCAGTTATTAAACATCATAGAAATACACAGGGAAAATCTACATACAAAGAAGCACTTCCTGAAAAAAGTTTTTTTAAGTGAATACAGCAATTTCGATGTGTTTGCAATTGAAAAACGCTCATATGCAAACACACAGTGAAATAAAACATTTTTCTTGTGGAGTTGTATGGATCAGCTTTTAACAAAATGTTCAATTTCGAAATCCATATGAAAATACAAGCCCTGGGAGTAATTTTCATAAATTATTAAAAAGACATTTGGAAACAATACTGGAGACAAACTATTTTCTCATGAAGTGCGTCAAATCCGCATTTTGGAGGATCAATTTTTGAAAGAACTCCATGAAAATACACACTGAACTAAAATATTTTCTTGTGAGTTTGTAATCAGTGTTTTCAGTAAATTAACATTTGAAAAATATAATACCAATCACACAGTGCAAGAAACCATATCTTGTGAAGCTTGTGGGTCAGCATTTCAGAGAGAAGTGATTTGAAAAGACACTATGTTAATACATGCTGTTGAGAAACCATTTTCTTGTGAAGTTTGTAGATCTGCTATTTCCCAAAAAGAATTTAAAGGACACATGCAAACACATACTGGGTGAGAAACCATTTCGATTTAAGTCTGTGATCCTCATTTCCCGAAAAGACATTTGAAAAAGACATCGGAAACACATACTCATGAGAACCGTTTCCATGTGAAGTTTGTGGATCAGCATTTTCACTGAGGAGCAATTTGAAAATACACATGCGAACACATACTGGTGAGAAACCATTTTCATGTGACGTTTTGGGATCAGCATTTTCCCGAGAAGAAACATCTGAAAAGACACGAGCGGAAACATACTGGTGAGAAACCATTTTCATGTGAAGTCTGTGAATCAGCATTTTCACGAAGAACAATTGAAAATCCACTGGAAACACGATACTTATGAGAAACCAATTTTCATGTGAAGTTTGTGATCAGCATTTCACAGGAACAATATCTGAAAGAGACACGTGAAAAAACATACTGGTGAGAAACCATTTCATGTCGAAGTTTTGTGGTCAGCATTTTCACGTAAGGACATCTAGAAATACACGTGCGAACACATACGGGGAGAAACCATTTTTCATGTGAAGTTTTGTGATCAGCATTTTCACAAAAAGAAAATTGAAAACACACGTGCGAACACATACTTGATGAGAAAACCATTTTCATGTGAAGTTTGTGGATCAGCTTTTTCCAACAGGAACAATATCTGAAAAGACACTTGTGAAAAAACATACTAGTGAGAAAGCATTTTCATGTGAAGTTTGTGGATCAGCACTTTCAACCGAAAAGAACATTTGAAAAGACACATGCGAACCCATACTGGTGAGAAAGCATTTTCATGTGAAGTTTGTGGATCAGCATTTTCACGAAAAGAACAATTTGAAAATACACAATGCAAGCACACACTGTTGAAACCTAGCAACCCTGATTGGCAAGAAAGCAGAGGAGGAGTATTCACGCAGGAAATGGAGAAAAAGAAAGAAAGATGGTGATAAAATAAGAGCACAGGAACTAGAACCGGTTTTAGCAGCGGGCGAATCAATGCCAATAGTACTTAGTTTGGCACCCACAGGGGTAAGACCAGACACATTCACCAACAGACGAGCACCACGTGAGAGACACACGAGGAATTCAACAGGTAGAGAATCACAGAACAGAATCATTGACTTTTTGAATTATATACAATTATATAGATGAGGTGTATTGTGTAATGTTACCATCATATTTATAGGAAATTTAATTTCACATTTTTCCTGACTAATTTTGATTAAGAGTTTTATGTACATTTTGAGTTAATGCGTATGCTGTTTTTTTAAAAATAATTTTGTTCAATTCATTAAATATTTAATGTACACATCTATTATATTTCCAGCATTTCCCTAATTCTGTGCATTGAAAAGCACACAACAACAAAGAACGGTAATTTATGAGGAAGTGCGTCCCGGTCTCCTGTATCAAAATTGCTACACGGTGACTATTAAATAACAACCCCGAGCTACTGGTGTTTCTTGAAAGAAAACAAACCAATTAGGGGCGTTAAATGTATTTTAGGGGGGGGGCTTCTCTTTTTGTCGTAATTCTTATTATTTATCGTAATTCGTCTGTAATTCTATTTATTTAATAGAAATTTGTTCGTAATTCTTGTTTATTTATCGTAATTCGTTGTAAATTCTTTACATTTACTTGTCGAAAATATCTATCTATCTATCTCCATTTGTTCATATCTATATTATTTTGTCTATCTATCTATCTATCTATCTCAGTCTATTCCAAGCTATATATCCATCTCATATCTAAATAGGAATTACGACAAATTACGAATAAATAAACAAGAATTACGAAAATTACGATAAATAAACAAAAATTACGACGAATACGATAAATAAATAAGAATTACGACAAAAAGAGGAACCCCCCCTAAAATACATTTAACGCTCTAATTTGGTTGTTTTTCTTTCAAGTAACACCGTAGCTGGGGTTTGTTATTTTAATAGTCCACCGGCTAGCAATTTTTGATACAGGAGACCGGGACGCACTTCTCATAAATAGTATTCACCAATCTCAAAATGCATTTACACATACTTTAGTTTTTCTTTTTAAACCTAACGGAACTATTTTCTGACGGCAACACAGGCCATAACAGACTCAAAGGTGATTTAAAAAAGTCTTTTAATTTGTTCTCCATTGGAGCCGTGGAAAACTGCGAATTAACCGAAGTCACAATATATACATAAAAAAGGACAATAACATTTGCCAAAACAAACAAACATTAACAGGAAATATTTAGCGGCTCTTAGTTTACCAAAAATTCTAAATATACTAATTACTATGACAATTAAAGAACATACAAAGGGGGGTATTTTAAAAATAGGGTTTGCCTCAAAAGGCATAAACGTGAGTTAACCAGGTAAAAAGAATATTTACGCATTCAAGAGAAATTACCAGCATTTTAACACGAAAAAAATAATACTTGAAGAAATGGCCTTAGAATCTCACACTAAAGCCCATCAATGTTGGCTTAGATACGTAGATGACACATTCATTCTTGGCCCATCAGAAATGTTCAAATACTTACTGGATAATTGGAAATCACCCATCCATCTATACAGTTCACTATCCGAAAAAGAACAATACAACAAAATGTCCTTCCTAGGTGTTGTTAATAACTCGCACAGAGCAAGGATTCAGTTCATCCGTGTATCGTAAGCCTACCTTCACTTGGACCAGTATCTCAAGCTTTCATTCACACCATCCATTAATGTAAAAGAAAGGTATCGTCCGTTGCTTACATACATCGAGGCAAAGCTATCAGAATGATGATACCTATATACCTAGAAAAAACAGAACCCAGACATTTTGTAATTAAACTGTTAATTTTAAGTAGGGGTGGGGTTAGAGTTTAGGGTTGGGGTTGGGTTTTCGGGAAAAACGCCCTAAGTTGTTGGGTTTTTTTGTTTTGTTTTTTGCAAGTAACACAGCTTTCGTCTACGGACTTCAATCGTAGCTGGTGTTTTATTTCAGCAGCCACCGCGTGGCGTTTTTTGAGACGGAGCGGAACGGTTCTCCGCGAAGAGTACTTTTTTTTTTAGGATCGGCTCGAGTAGTAAATAAGACCGAAATCGAAAAATAAAATGAAAATGAAAAACTATAAAAATATTTTTGGAGTATTATTTGGGTAATATTTGCGGAGTTCTGTCCTGGAATCCTCCTCAAAAAAATGGTAGCCAGTGACTGCTGAAAAAAAACCCCAGCTACGATTAAAATCCATAGCGAAGCGTTGTAAGGGTTTAGGGCTAGGGTTGGGGTTTGGGTTTAGGGTTAGTTTAATGGAAAATAAATAAATAATTTGGGTGCCCAGGAAAAACAGAACCACAAATTTTGTAATAAAACTTAATTTTAACTAGAGGGGGTTGGGGTTGGGTTTCAGGAAAAACGCCCTAAGTTGTTTATTTTTTTCGTTTTTTCAAGTGATACCGCTTCTGCTACGGACTTCAATCATAGCTGGTGTTGTTTTTTTTTCAGCAGTCTGCGGCTAGCAGTTTTTGAGGCAAGAGGCGAGGACGTAACTCTGCAAAGATTACCATTATTTGTATTATTCAGACTATTGTCCTCGTCTTCATTGTTATCTGTACAGCGTTTCGGCCGATATGCCCTCCGGCCTTCTTCAGGTATTTCTTGTCGGACACAGGAACCTTCTTGTAATAGGGAGCCTCACAGACTTTGAACCTAACTCTTTATTCAGCCACGGGGTATCCTGTTCTCATTCCACTAACCATAACTGGGGTACAGTGTTAACCTATGTTATAATATTCTATGTTATCTGTCACTCTAGCTGCCCCTGACCAGGATTGAACCTGCAGTCTAGAGATAACTGTCATTTAGAACTGTCTAACCTAACTCCTTTATCTACTAGGTTATGTGTCTAATTGGACAATCGTGTGATTTTTTTCAATCGCAAAAGTTAGAATTTATTTTGTAAAAAGGATTTTAAGTAGCGTCTGCAGATCAAGATGATCGAAATGACCGAAAACATCGTTTTAAATGTATCAAAAATAAATTACATGTGTAATATTATTTTGCTTTTGTGCTTATGCTCATTATGTTACTTTTTTCGACTTTAAAAAATTGAAAAAAGCATGACGATATTTTGCAGATCCTACTCTTTTCCTAATCTCAATCATCTAGCGAGAGCTTAACGGGTGACCCAATGGGTCATTTTGTCTAGTACATTTTAATTGGGATGTGTGTGTGTGTGTGTGTGTGTGTGATTTATTGGTACATTTTCCTCCCTGAATTTGCATATATACCTGTATGTAAACTAGTACGAGTAACCTCCTCTTGGTAGAACTCTTCCTCTTCAGTAAGAAAGGAGGTTTAAAAAAACAAACGCATTCATTGAACAACGTGATCCAGGCTTCATTCCTTTTTCAAACGCACAATGTGTAAGAAAAAAAAATAGAAAGAAATCAGATGAATTAATATAGAAAAGTAAGTATGACCATTTAATTTTGTTTTTTGATATTATAATTGAATATGCTCTGATGACGACATCTTTATATGGCTGGACTTTCACAAAGGTGTCAAAATTAGGGAACCCAGAAAAAACAGAACTCACAAATTTTTAATAAAACCGTTAATTTTACTATGGAGTCTAGGTTAGATTGGGGTTTAGGGTTAGTTTAATGGGAAAATGAATAAATAATTGGGTTCTGTTTTTCTGGGTCAACCTGTATACCGGTGACCCAGAAAAAACAGACCCACAAATTTTTAAATAAAACTGTTAATTTTAACTCGGGGGGGTTTAGAGTTGGGGTTGGGGTTTAAGGTTAGTTTAATGGGAAAATAAATAAATAATTTGGGTTCTGCTTTTTCTGGGTCACCGTAATTTTGACACCTTTGTGAAGTTCAGACGTATAAACACGGCTTTTCAATTGTTTTATTTTATACTTTTAAAACAGCCGTTCTAGCTGTATATACACTAGGTACCACAATTTTCATTGTGAAATTTACCCCCTCCCTATATTAACACTTTTAAAACAGCTAGTTCTAGCTTATATACACTAGTACCACAATTTTCACTGTAAATTTACCCCCCCCCTAATATTTTAACACACTTTTAAAACAGCTATTCTAGCTGTATATACACTAGGTACCACCAATTTTCACTGTGAAATTTACCCCCCCTATATTTAACACACTTTTAAAACAGCTAGTTCTAGCTGTATATACACTAGGTACGACCAATTTCACTGTAAATTTACCCCCTCTATATTTAACACACTTTTAAAACAGAGTTCTAGCTGTATAATACACTAGGGTACCAACNTAGGATTAGTTAATGGGAAATAAATAAATGATTTGGGCTCTTTTTAACCGTTTTGCTGAAAAAACAAACCAACAAATTTTGTAATAAAGCTGTTAATTTTAACTAGAGTGGTTTAGGGTTAGGGTGAGGTTAGGTTTTCGAGAAAAACACCAAGTTTTTTTTCAAGTGATACCACTTCAGCTACTGACTTAAATCGTAGCATGTTTTTTTCAGCAGCCTCCGGCTAGCGGGTTCTTTTTTTTTTTTTTTGGCAGGTGGCGCAGGCCGGGACGGAACTCGCGAAATATTGCTTAGAAATCTATCAAGAGTTTTTTTTTAATGTTTTTTTTTCTTTTGAAATGTCCAAAATGTTCAAGATAATATTACCGAGGTATACTCAATTGTCGAAAACTCACTTAAAAAAAAAAATTACGCCTTACCCTGTTGAATCTTTTACCCAAATTAAATTAAAATCAGGGAATTATCCGATTTTAATGAAATTTTAGTGTTGATCATCAATTAATTAATTTTGTAATGCATCAGTTATTTTATTTCAAAAACATTCTAATTTTTTTCAGGTCACTTAACGTTGTCCGCTTATTTTGGGGGCGAAACGATCGTGGGTTCATTAAAATCGCGATAATTCCCCGATTATTGGTAAATTATTTTCTGTAATTGGAGGGGCGGTGGCTAAATTTATTTTGTGCAAAAACGGATTTTAGGCCAATTTGAGTATCCTAGGCTTTACTGTCGAACTAACTACGTATAAATAAAAAGACAATAAACCGAAGGTGTGAATATAGGTTGTGCATTTCTTCGCTGACTCTAAATGGGTGATCACATGAAATAAACTAACTATCCGATTTAATAAAAATTCGGTATATGAAGTAATAAAAGACGAACTTTTATTGTATAATAAATGTTTCTAAATTGAAAAAGCTAATAATCTTTTTTCGTTAGTTTTGTTTCGCGCATTGATACCCCATTCAGAGACTTTTTTTTTGGGGGGGGGGGTTAAAATGGTTTAACCTAACATCACCTAAGGTTCATTGTATTTAAATTTGGGTGCGGTGGGGGTAAATCGACACGTCCAATTGGAGGTGCCTAATTTGTTTATGAAATAAAACAGTACCACATATCATGCACAAAAAAATAATGTTTCAGTTAGGAATAATAAAAAATAGATAAAATATTAATTCATATTAGGTAGACACATTATTAAACATAACATCTTAAGTCACAAAAATTAATAAAATTTCGTGTTGAGTCCATTTTAATGCATATGTATTAATTCTTTAAATACAAATCATATAAAATAAAAACTAACTATCCGATTTAATAAACAACTTTCGGTATATGAAGTAATAAAAGACGAACTTTTATTGTAAATAAAGCCTTAATAAATTGAAAAAGCTAATAAATCTTTTTCGTTAGTTTTTGTTTCGCCGCATGATCCCCGTTACAAAAATTATTTTTGTCCATAAATGAATTTACATATTTGGAAAGATAACTTTAATGACGGAACATATGTAAAAAAAAAAAAAAGAGATAATTCGCTACTAATCAATTTTTAAAATAGGGCATCTTAAAAAAGTTTGAAACTTAAATCTCGTAATTAAGAAAAAAATATGAATTCTTTTTTCTATATGTTAGATTATTTTCTAGAGAATTTTATATTCAAAGTTCCTATTGTCTACATTTTTTCAGGGATTTTTAAAAATTTATAAAATGTAAAATAGATACTTGTTTAGTGTATATCAAAATCTATTTTTATTAAAGAAAATATTGTATAAAAAAATATCAGCTAAAAATAATAACATAATAGAATTCGGTTTTTATTTTTTTTAAATTTGTAATAATGTTTGAATTAAAAAATTGTCGGTATTCTTATTGAATGGATGGATCTAACGGAACTAATATCCGCTTTGGTTTTTGAGGAAACTCTTGTATGTTGTTGTTACAGCGCTGGGTTTGTTAGGTACATAAGTAAATCGCTGAGGCCACAAGGAAATGCTAAATTATTAATTTGTTTTTGTTTTAAATGTAATTTTTTATGTAATCTTGTATCCAGATATCGACTTCGAATTTCACTTTCGCATTTAAGAAACAAAAATGATTTAAAATCTCTTACAAATAAATTGAAATGTTTTTTATATAGTTATTCAGGACTCTTAACATTATAGAAAAAAGTAAAAACATTTTTTGACGGTTCATTTTTTTTAATTATCTCATAAAAATATTTCCATTAATATATTTTAGGAAAAAAATTCATACATATTTGCTCCAAGGTAAAATAGTTATGGAAATTTTTTGTTTAAGTTTCTTCTTTTCAAATGCAAAAAAAAAAGAAATCAAGATAATATTTTTTCTTAGCAAGTTCAGGGTGTTAAATATAGGAGGGGTAAATTTAACAGTGAAAATTGGTGGTACTAGTGTATATACAGCTATGCTGTTTTACAAGTGTGTGAATATAGGGAGGGGGTAAATTTCACAATGAAAATTGGTGGTACCTAGTGTATATACAGCTAGAACAGGCTGTTTTAAAAGTAAAAATAAAACAATTGAAAGCCGTGTTTATACGTCTGAACTTGCACAAAGGTGTCAAAATTACGGTGACCCAGAAAAAGCAGAACCCAAATTATTTATTTATTTTCCCATTAAACTAACATTGAACCCCAACCCCAACTCTAACCCCTCCCCGAGTTAAAATTAACATGTTTTATTATAAATGTGTGGGGTCTGTTTTCTGGGTCACCGGTATACAGGTTGACCCAGAAAAAACAGAACCCAAATATTTATTCATTTTCCCATTAAACTAACCCTAAACCCAATCTACCCTAGACCTCCATAGTTAAAATTAACGGTTTTATTACAAAATTTGTGAGTTCTGTTTTTTCTGGGTCACCCTAATTTTGACACCTTTGTGAAAGTCCAGTCATATAAAGATGTCGTCATCATCAGAGCATATTCAATTATAATATCAAAAACAAAATTAAATGGTCATACTTACTTTTCTATATTAATTCATCTGATTTCTTTCTATCTTTTTTTTTCTTACACATTGTGGGTTTGAAAAAGGAATGAAGCCTGGATCACGTTGTTCAATGAATGCGTTTGTTTTTTTTAAACTCCTTTCTACTGAAGAGGAAGAGTTCTACCAAGAGGAGGTTACTCGTACTAGTTATATACAGGTATATATGCAAATTCAGGAGGAACTGTACCAAATAATCACACACACACACACACAATTATATAAATGTACTAGACAAAAATGACCCATTGGGTCACCCGTTAAGCTCTCGCTAGATGATTGAGATAGGAAAAAGAGTAGGATCTGCCAAAATATCGTCTGCTTTTCATTTTAAAAATGAATTAAAATTTATTAAACCGATTTTTTAAGGTCAAATTTTGTTAAGTCGAAAAAGTAACATAATGAGCATAAGCACAAAAGCAAAATAATTACACATGTAATTTATTTTGATACATTTAAAACGATGTTTTCGGTCTATTTCGATCATCTTGATCTGCAAAGACGCTACTTAAAATCCTTTTTACAAAATAAATTCTAACTTTTGCGATTGAAAAATTCACACTGGATTGTCCAATTAGACACATAACCTAGTAGATAAAGGAGTTAGGTTAAGACAGTTCTAAATGACAGTTATCTCTAGACTGCAGGTTCAATCCTGTTCAGGGCAGCAGTAACATAGAATATTAATTAACATAGCTTAACAACTGTACCCCGTTATGGTTAGTGGAATGAGAACAGGATCCCCGTGGGCTGAATAAAGAGTTAGCTTCAAAGTTCTGTGATGGCTCCCTATACAAGAAGGTTCCTGTGTCCGACAAGAAATACCGAAGAAGGCCGGAGGGCATATCGGCCGAAACGCTGTACAGATAACAATAGACGAGGACAATAGTCTAAATATACAAATAATGGTAATCTTTGCAGAGTTACGTCCTCGCTCTTGCCTCAAAAACTGCTAGCCGCAGACTGCTGAAAAAAACAACACCAGCTATGATTGAAGTCCGTAGCGAAGCGGTATCACTTGAAAAAACGAAAACATAAACAACTTAGGCGGTTTTTCCTGAAACCCACCCCCCCCCTCTAGTTAAAATTAAGTTTTATTACAAAATTTGTGGTCGTTTTTTCCTGGGCACCCAAAATTATTTTATTCCATTAACTAACCTAAACCCCAAACCCAAACCCAACCCAGCCCTAAACCCTTACACCGCTTCGGCTATGGATTTTAATCGTAGCTGGTTTTTTTTTCAGCAGTCACTGGCTACCATTTTTTTGAGCAGGATTCCAGGACAGAACTCCGCAAATATTACCCAAATAATACTCCAAAAATTATTTTATAGTTTTCATTTTCATTATTTTTCGATATTCGCTATTTACTTACTCGAGCCGATTCTTTAAAAAAAGTACTCTTCGCGGAGAAACCGTTCCGCCTTCCGTCTCAAAAAACGCCACCGGTGGCTGCTGAAATAAACACCAGTACGATTGAAGTCCGTAGACGAAAGCTGTGTTACTTGCAAAAAACAAAATAAAAAAAACCCAACCAACTTGGGGCGTTTTTCCCGAAAAACTCAACCCCACCCTAAACTCTAACCCCACCCCTACTTAAAAACAGTTTAATTACAAAGTCTGTGTTCTGTTTTTTCTGGTTAGAAAATCATTTATTTCCCATTAAACTAATCCTAAACCCGACCCCAACCTCAAACCCTAACCGATTAGGATGTATGACATTTTTTTTCAAACGTGGGGGTTAGAATTGTATTTTTTTTTTTAAGACAGGATTTCAATGAATTGACCTAGACAATTAAAATAGACATTAATTTTTAATTTTATTTGTTTTTCATCTCCCCTTTACTCTAGAGAAGAAAAGAAAGTATAAAGTAAGACAAGCGAAGGGGAGGGGCGACTCAAGAGTTATAGGATGTTGGGAGGGGCTGACAGCTGCCTTTTTAGTAATAAAACTATTACTTGTGATCAATTTCCATACCCTTCACTGGCATATAGAGAGTAAAAAGGGGAGTACGTAGGATGTAATGACAGACACGGGTCAAGATTTGACTTAATTGCAAATTACGACTAATTAAACCAATTAAAGTGGATTTTTTTTCAAACATTAAGTAATCATAAAACTAAGGAATATTTTATGACAAATTTGTGTGATCAAGGTCACCAGCAAACATCCTTTAGTTATTGAAAACTCAACTCTTATCTTTAGTATAATAATAGATATATATAATATATAATATATAATGAATAGAGAATAAATGAAAAAGTATTGGCATGAAAAATGCTCAATGCTAATAAAGCAGAGCAGATTTATAATTAATACTAATGATATTATGGATTTGGACACATAACTAAAGTTTCATGATTATGCAATCCTCAGATGAGTCAAATAGTTGAGATCTTATATTAAAACCATTTGACTCATCTGAGGATTGAATAACCATGAAACTTTAAGTTATGAGTCAAATCCATAATATCATTACTATCAAATATATATATATATATATATATATATATATATATTATGGACTCCCTCGTCGATTTTCGACGCATGAGGGTTCACACACACATGAATACCACACAGTGATTTGTTTATAGTGGTGAAGGCTTGTGTTGGACCATCCACGCTTTTGGCACAGTCGATAGGAAAGAATTGGGTCATCAAGAGGTGCGCACAACCCAATCAACGACCGACTTCAGGAATTTTGAATTCAGAAGTATCCCTCTCCTAGACTGGTTACCTACCAAGGCCGAATGGTCCAGTCTGCCCTATATTTAACCATAGCTGGAGGAGAAATATGATCATACCTTCCAAGGAAAGCGGTATGTGAAATGCAAATTCTTCGTCTAGGAATTAAACTCGAATCGACGAGTCCATTTCCACGACTCTAACCACTAGCCCACGCGCCTCATATATATATTATATATATATATATATATTATATATATATATTATTATATATCATAAAAAGAAGGTCCGCAAATGGATTATGCTTTTAGAAAAATCTTTTATTATTTTCATCTTACATTTGCGACACGTGTTTCAGATCTTCTGATATCTTCTTCAGGCTTTGATCAATCATATGAAAATGAATTGTACATGCATGTATATTTTATACATAAGTATTAATTATATAAAATCACCAATTTGCGGAACTATCCGTAGAGCAGCACCTGCTGATAATAAATATTATCCACTGGGCTGACTTTTGTAACAGCGATTTATAGCTATTTACAGCAGTGAAATGTAATTTTAGTGAATAATTTCACAGTCTAAGCGTTCCGCTAGGAATTAATCACCTATTCTTGGCCAATCTTTAAAATATTTATATTTTGGAAAGAAATAAATATAACTTTCTGGATATGTAATTTTTAAGCGTTTTTATCAATTGAATTATTTCAGCGGCGATTTAAAAAAAATGGCTTCCGTGCGCTGATAAGTATGATTAAAAATAATCTTTTTTCTCTTCTATTTACGATTCAATATTCTTTAGGATATTATATGGTTCGAAGAGAATGAAATAATCTCTCTAAATATGTAATTTGATTGAGTTTTTATCAATGGAATTATTTTTTGCAGCGAGTTAAAAAAAGATATGTATTATAACCTGACAACTCAAATTGTTATCAAATTTATGACATATTAAATTTACTATAATTATTATAGTAAAATATATTATATTTGATTGGCTACGTTTTGAATTAATAATGTTATTTTTTTAAAGATTTATTATAGTTACATAAAATGATTACTTTATTTAATTCTTTTTTTCTTTTTCAAATATTAATTTGAAGTTTAGCAAATCGCGTCATTTATTTTTATTTAAAATTTTAATCATTGAATTAAAATGTCTTACTATATTCATTATGTGATGGCTAAACTTGCAAATCGGTCGGAAAAATTAAGTGACCCGGAAAAAAGAAACCCATAAATTTTGTAATAAAACTGTTAATTTTGACTTGGTGGGTTTAGGGTTGGAGTTGGTGTTTAGGTTAGTTTAATGAGAAAATAAATAATAAATTTGTGTTCTATTTTCTGGAACACTCTGTATGCAGGGTAGCCCAGAAAACAACAGAACCACACATTTTGTAATAAACTGTTAATTTTAACTAGGGAGTTTTTAGGGGGTTTAGGGTTAGGGGTAGGTTAGGGTTAGTTTAATTGGAAAATAAAAATTTGGTTCTGTTTTTTCTAGGTCACCTGTAATATGTTTTAATTTCCGACCGATTCGCACAGTTAGCCATATGATGTCATCCCCTCAAATCTTACGAAAAGAAAATTCCCTGACCTCCACCAGGCAGGATTAAATTAAGATCGTTTTTACGTGTTGATTTTTATGGGTCATACTTGAGGACCGAACTCGGTATTCAGTAGTAATAGATCTGCAAACATTATTAAACCATGTTCTTATCACCTCTACCCGGAGCTTAGCCGGGTAGCCGCTGCTAGTAAGAAATAAATTTAAAATAGGATTGGTGTATGTTGAGCTTAAAGGTCTCTGACACTTGCAGTGGTGGGTTAGTTGACTCATAGTGTTAGTAGAATGAGAAACATAAGACGTATTTTAACGGAGGTATAAAATACACGTGCTTACACGTTGCTTTACTTCACGGAACAGAATGATACAAGGAAACAAAGACAATGGGAAAATGAATACGCACAATTCTCATGGCGCCAGTGGTCGTCGCCGTATTAATGTTATCGTGGAGTTTCTGGTAACGCACATAGCAGTAGCCTTACAAGCTGAAGGACACTATTTTAGTTGGTAAAATTAAACAGAGGGACACGCAGATGGTCATCACCAAGGAACATGTACATTGTTAGGATGACTAAAGTTTGACCTGTAAAATATCGATTAATTATTTAATTCGTTTTTAAAACAAAAAACAGTCGTCATATCAGACATTCTTTGGGCTCATTCCTAACAATGTACATGTTCCTTGGTGATGACCATTCTGCCGGTCACTCTGTTATATTTTTACCAATCTAAAATTATTCCTTCAGCTTGTAAGCTACTGCCTATGCGACGTTACCAGAACTACACATAACATTAATACGCGACGACCACTGGCTGCCATGAGAATTGTGCGTATTTCATTTTCCCATTGTCATATTGTTTCCTGATATTCTGTTCCGTGAAAGTAAGCACGTGTAGCACGTTGATTTATACCTCCGTGTAAAATAGTCTGTATTTTCTCATCTACTAACACTATGAGTCAACTAACCCACCACTGCAAGTTGTCAGGACCTTAAGCTCAACACACACCAATGCCTATTTTAATTTATTTCTTACTTTAGCAGCGGTACCCGGGCCTAGCCGGGTAGAGTGATAAATAACATGTTTAATAATTTTGCAGATCTATTGACACTGAATACGAGTTCCGTCCTCGAAGTATGACCATTAAAAATCAACCGTAAAAAACGATCTTAATTAATCCTGCCTGTGGGAGTGTCGGGAATTTTCTTTTCGTATAAGATTGATGGATACATCATAGGCAAACTGGACTTTGCGTCGGAGAAATTAAAAACAATTACAGGTTGACCTTAAGAAAAAACAGAACCCAAATTATTTTATTTCTCAAATTAAACTAACCCTACCGCTTAACCCTTAACCCCTAACAACCTAACCCCTAAAACATCCCTAGTTAAAATTAAACAGTTCATAATCACAAAGTGTGGGTTCTGTGTTGTTTTTCTGCGGCCACCTGCATACATGGATGTTCCCAGAAAATACATAGAACACAAATTATTTATTATTCTCATTAAACCTACACCAACTCCACCCATAAACCCACCAAGTAAATTAACAGTTTTATTACAAAATTATGGGTTTCTTTTTTCCGGTCACCTTAATTTTTCCGACCGATTTGCAAGTTTTAGCCCATCACATAATGATATAGTAAGACATTTTAATTCAAAATAGAAAATCTGTTAAATATAAAATATAAATGACGCGATTTGCTAAACTTCAATTAATATTTGAAAAAGAAAAAAAAGAATTAAATAAAGTAATCAAATTTATGTAAACTATAAATAATCTTTAAAAAAATAACATATTAATTCAAAACTAGCCGATCGAATATATATTTACTATAATAATTATAGTAAATTATAATAGTTCATAAATTTGATAACAATTTGAGTTTCAGGTTATAATAATATCTTTTTTAACTCGCTGCAAAAATAATTCCATTGATAAAAACTCAATCAAATTACATATTTAAGAGATTATTTCATTCTCTTCGAACATATAAATATCCTAAAGAATATGAATCGTAAATAGAAGAGAAAAAAGATTATTTTTAAATGTGCAATAACTTATCAGCGTCCGAAGCCATTTTTTTTATCGCCTTAAAAATAATTCAATTTGATAAAAACGCTTAAAAATTACATATCCAGAAAGATTATATTATTTTCTTTCCAAAATATAATATTTTAAAGATTGGGCCAAGAATAGGTGATTAATTCTAGCGGAACGGCTTAGACTGTGAAATTTATTCACTAAAATTACACTTCACTGCTGTAAATAGCTATAAATCGCTGTTACAAAAAGTCAGCCAGCGGATAATATTTTATTATCAGCAGGTGCTGCTCTACGGATAGTTCGCAAATTGGGTGATTTGATATAATTAATACTTATGTATAAATAACATGCATGTACAAATTCATTTTCATATGATTGATCAAGCCTGAAGAAGATATCAGAAGATCTGAAACACGTGTCGCAAATGTAAGATGAAAATAATAAAATGTTTTCTAAAAGCATAATCCATTTGCGGACCTTCTTTTTTATATATATAATAATAATATATAATAATATATATATATATATGTATATATATATATATGAGGCGCGTGGGCTAGTGGTTAGAGTCGTGGAAAATGGACTCGTCGATTCGAGTTTAATTCCTAGACGAAGAATTTGGCATTTCACATACCGCTAATATCCCTTGGGAAAGGTATGAATCCATATATTCTCCCTCCAGCTATGGGTTAAATAGTAGGGCAGACTGGACCATTCGGCCTTGGGTAGGTAACCAGTCTAGGAGAGGGATAACTCTGAATTCAAAATTCCTGAAGTCGGTCGTTGATTGGGTTTGTGGCAACCTTTGATGACCCAATTCCCTATCGACTTGCCAAAAAGTGTGGATGGTCAACACAAGCCTTCACCACTATAAACAAATCACTGTGTGGGTGTTCATTGGTTGTGTGAACCCTCATGCGTCGAAAATCGACGAGAGAGTCCATAATATATATATATACTATATATATATATATATAATATATAATTGATAGTAATGATATATGGATTTGGACTCATAACTTAAAGTTTCATGGTTATTCAATCCTCAGATGAGTCAAATGGTTTAATATAAGATCTCAACTATTTGACTCATCTGAGGATTGCATAACCATGAAACTTTAAGTTATGTGTCCAAATCCATAATATCATTACTATTAGATTATATATCTGCTCTGCGTTATTAGCATTGAGCACCTTTCATTGCAATACTTTTCTCATTATTCTCTATTCATTATATATATATATTATATATATCTATTATTATACAAAAGCTAAGATTTGAGCTTTCAATAACATAAGGATTTTTTGCGGTGACCTTGATCACACTGAAATTTGTCATAAAATATCCTTAGTTTTATGATTACTTAATGTTTGAAAAAAAAATCCACTTTAATGGTTTATAGTTCGTAATTTGCAATTAAGTCAAATCTTGACCACGTGTCTGTCATTAACATCCTACGTAACTCCCCTTTTTACCTCTCTCTATGCAGTGAAGGGTAGTGAAATTGATCACAAGTAATAGTTTTATTACTAAAAAGGCAGCTGTCAGCCCCCTCCCAACATCCTAAACTCTGAGTCGCCCCTCCCCTTCGCTTTCTACTTATACTTTCTTTTCTTCTCTAGAGTAAGGGGAGATGAAAAAACCGCCAATAAAAAATTAAAAATTAATGTCTATTTTAATTGTCTAGGTCAATTCATTTGAAAAATCCGTTTAAAAAAAATACATTCTAACCCCCCACGTTGAAAAAAATGTTGTCATTACATCCTAATCGGTTAGGGTTTGAGGTTGGGGTCGAGTTTAGGATTAGTTTAATGGGAAAATAAATGATTTTCTAACCCAGAAAAAAACAGAACCCAGACATTTTGTAATTAAAACTGTTAATTTTAAGTAGGGGTGGGGTTAGAGTTTAGGGTTGGGGTTGGTTTTCGGGAAAAACGCCCTAAGTTGGTTGGGTTTTTTTATTTTGTTTTTTGCAAGTAACACAGCTTCGTCTACGGACTTCAATCGTAGCTGGTGTTTATTTCAGCAGCCACCGGCTGGCGTTTTTTGAGCAGGAGGCGGACGGTTCTCCGCGAAGAGTACTTTTTTTTAAGAATCGGCTCGAGTAGTAAATAAGTACCGAAAATCGAAAAATAAAATGAAAATGAAAACTATAAAATAATTTTTGGAGTATTATTTGGGTAATATTTGCGGAGTTCTGTCCTGGAATCCTGCCTCAAAAAATGGTAGCCAGTGACTGCTGAAAAAAAAACCCAGCTACGATTAAAATCCGTAGCCGAAGCGGTGTAAGGGTTTAGGGCTAGGGTTGGGGTTGGGGTTTAGGGTTAGTTTAATGGAAAATAAATAAATAATTTGGGTGCCCAGGAAAAACAGAACCACAAATTTTGTAATAAAACTTAATTTTAACTAGAGGGGGTTGGGGTTGGGTTTTCAGGAAAAACGCCCTAAGTTGTTTTTTTTCTTTTTTTCAAGTGATACCGCTTCTGCTACGGACTTCAATCGTAGCTGGTGTTGTTTTTTTCAGCAGTCTGCGGCTAGCAGTTTTTGAGGCAAGAGGCGAGGACGTAACTCTGCAAAGATTACCATTATTTGTATTATTCAGACTATTGTCCTCGTCTTCATTGTTATCTGTACAGCGTTTCGGCCGATATGCCCTCCGGCCTTCTTCAGGTATTTCTTGTCGGACACAGGAACCTTCTTGTAATAGGGAGCCATCACAGAACTTTGAACCTAACTCTTTATTCAGCCCACGGGGGTATCCTGTTCTCATTCCACTAACCATAACTGGGGTACAGGTGTTAAGCTATGTTAATTAATATTCTATGTTACTGCTGCCCCTGACCAGGATTGAACCTGCAGTCTAGAGATAACTGTCATTTAGAACTGTCTTAACCTAACTCCTTTATCTACTAGGTTATGTGTCTAATTGGACAATCCAGTGTGAATTTTTTCAATCGCAAAAGTTAGAATTTATTTTGTAAAAACGGATTTTAAGTAGCGTCTTGGCAGATCAAGATGATCGAAATTGACCGAAAACATCGTTTTAAATGTATCAAAAATAAATTACATGTGTAATATTATTTTGCTTTTGTGCTTATGCTCATTATGTTACTTTTTCGACTTAGACAAAAATTTGACCTTAAATAATCGGTTTAATGAATTTTAATTCATTTTTAAAATGAAAAGCAGACGATATTTTGGCAGATCCTACTCTTTTTCCTAATCTCAATCATCTAGCGAGAGCTTAACGGGTGACCCAATGGGTCATTTTTGTCTAGTACATTTATAATGTGTGTGTGTGTGTGTGTGTGTGTGATTATTTGGTACAGTTTCCTCCCTGAATTTGCATATATACCTGTATGTAACTAGTACGAGTAACCTCCTCTTGGTAGAACTCTTCCTCTTCAGTAAGAAAGGAGGTTTTAAAAAAACAAACGCATTCATTGAACAACGTGATCCAGGCTTCATTCCTTTTTCAAACGCACAATGTGTAAAGAAAAAAAAAAGATAGAAAGAAATCAGATGAATTAATATAGAAAAAGTAAGTATGACCATTTAATTTTGTTTTTTGATATTTATAATTGAATATGCTCTGATGATGACGACATCTTTATATGGCTGGACTTTCACAAAGGTGTCAAAATTAGGGTGACCCAGAAAAAACAGAACTCACAAATTTTGTAATAAAACCGTTAATTTTAACTATGGAGGTCTAGGGTTAGAGTTGGGGTTTAGGGTTAGTTTAATGGGAAAATGAATAAATAATTTGGTTCTGTTTTTTCTGGGTCAACCTGTATACCGGTGACCAAAAAACAGACCCACAAATTTTATAATAAAACTGTTAATTTTAACTCGGGGAGGGGTTAGAGTTGGGGTTGGGGTTTAAGGTTAGTTTAATGGGAAAATAAATAAATAATTTGGGTTCTGCTTTTTCTGGGTCACCGTAATTTTGACACCTTTGTGCAAGTTCAGACGTATAAACACGGCTTTCAATTGTTTTATTTTACTTTTAAAACAGCCTGTTCTAGCTGTATATACACTAGGTACCACCAATTTTCACTGTGAAATTTACCCCCTCCCTATATTAACACACTTTAAAACAGCTAGTTCTAGCTGTATATACACTAGGTACCACCAATTTTCACTGTTAAATTTACCCCTCCCTATATTTAACACCCTGAAACTTGCATAAGAATTAATATTATCTTGATTCTTTTTTTTTGCATTTGAAAGAAGAAACATTAAACAAAAATTTCCATAACTATTTACCTTTGGATGCAAATATGTATGAAATATTTTTTCCTAAAATATATTAATGGAAATATTTTTATGAGATATTAAAAAAAATGAACCGTCAAAAAACGTTTTTACTTTTTTCTATAAAGATAAGAGTCTGAATAACTATATAAAAAAAATTTCAATTTATTTGTAAGAGATTTTAAATCATTTTTGTCTTAAATGCGAAAGTGAAATTCGAAAGTCGATATCTGGATACAAGAATTACATAAAAAATTACATTTAAAAACAAAAACAAATTAATAATTTAGCATTTCCTTGGTGCCTCACGATTTAACTTATGTACCTCAACAACCCAGCGCTGTAACAACAACAACTACAAGAGTTTTCCTCAAAAACCAAAGCGGATATTAGTTCCGTTAGATCCATCCATTAATAAGAATACCGACAATTTTTAATTCAAACATTATTTACAAATTTAAAAAAAAAATAAAAACCGAATTCTATTATGTTATTATTTTTAGCTAGATATTTTTTATACAATATTTCTTTAATAAAAATACGATTTTGATATACACTAACAAAAGTATCTATTTTACATTTTATAAATTTTTAAAAATCCCTGAAAAAATGTAGACAATAGGAACTTTGAATATAAAATTCTCTAGAAAATAATCTAACAATATAGAAAAAAAGATTCATATTTTTTCTTAATTACGAGATTTAAGTTTCAACTTTTTAAGATGCCCTATTTTCAAAATTGAATTAGTAGCGAATTATCTTTTTTTTTTTTTACATATGTTCCGTCATTAAATTATCTTTCCAAATATGTAAAATTCATTTATGGACAAAAAATAATTTTTGTACGGGTATCAATGCGCGAAAACAAAAAACTAACGAAAAAGATTATTAGCTTTTTCAATTTATTAAGCATTTATTTACAATAAAAGTTCGTCTTTTATTACTTCATATACCGAAAGTTGTATTAAAATCGGATAGTTAGTTTATTTTATATGATTTGTATTTAAAGAAATTAATACAATGCATTAAAATGGACTCAACACGAAATTTTATTAATTTTTGTGACTTAAGATGTTGATGTTTAATAATGTGTCTTACCTAATATGAATTAATATTTTATCTATTTTTTATTATTCTAACTGAAACATTATTTTTTTGTGCATGATTATGTGGTACTGTTTTATTTCATAAACAATATTAGGCACCTCCAATTGGACGTGTCGAATTTACCCCCACCCACCCAAATTTAATACAATGAAACTTAGGTGATGTTAGGTATAACCATTTTAACCCCCCCCCCCCAAAAAAAAAGATCTCTGAATGGGGTATCAATGCGCGAAACAAAAACTAACGAAAAAGATTATTAGCTTTTTCAATTTAGTAAACATTTATTTACAATAAAAGTTCGTCTTTATTACTTCATATACCGAAAGTTTTATTAAAATCGGATAGTTAGTTTATTTCATGTGATCACCCATTTAGAGTCAGCGAGAAAATGCACAAACCTATATTCACACCTTCGGTTTATTGTCTTTTTATTTATACTGTAGTTAGTTTCGAAAGTAACCTAGGAATACTCAAATTGGCCTAAAATCCGTTTTTGACAAAATAAATTTAGCCACCCCCCTCCAATTACAGAAAATAATTTACCAATAATCGGGGAATTATCGGATTTTAATGAACCCACCGATAGTTTTCGCCCCCAAAATAAGCGGACAACGTTAAGTGACCTGAAAAAAATTAGAATGTTTTGAAATAAAATAACTGATGCATTACAAAATTAATTAATTGATGAATCAACACTAAAACTTTCATTAAAATCGGATAATTCCCTGATTTTTATTTTTTTGGTAAAAAGATTCAACAGGGTAGGCGTAATTTTTTTTTTAAGTGAGTTTTCGACAAATTGAGTATACCTCGGTAATATTATCTTGAACATTTTTGGACCATTCAAAAGAAAAAAAAACATTAAAAAAAAACTCTTGATAGATTTCTAAGCAATATTCGCGGAGTTCCGTCCCGGCCTGGCCACCTGCCAAAAAAAAAAAAAAAAGAAACCGCTAGCCGGAGGCTGCTGAAAAAAACATGCTACGATTTAAGTCAGTAGCTGAAGCGGTATCACTTGAAAAAAAAAAGGAAAAACAACTTAGGATGTTTTTCTCGAAAACCTAACCTCAACCCTAACCCTAAACCACTCTAGTTAAAATTAACAGCTTTATTACAAAATTTGTTGGTTTTTTTTTCAGACAAAACGGTTAAAAAGAGCCCAAATCATTTATTTATTTTCCCATTAAACTAATCCTAAACCATAACCTAATCCCTAACCCTAACCATAGTTTTTTTTTTTAAGTGACACCACTTCGGCTACGGTGTTTTTTAGCAGCCCCCGGCTAGCAGTATTTGAGGCTGGGGTGGAACTCTGCGAATATACCCGATTTCTAAAAAAAATTCAGCTCACGTAAATAATAAAATCATGAATGAAAACAATGTTTACATTTTCGCACCGCTAAATCAATTGAAATATAACATAGCCAAAAAAAAGATATGACTACTGGCTTTTTAAAAAAGCCTATAAAAAATCAACTAAAAGTTAAATTTTTAGGCAAAATGTTGATGAAACTATGTTTAAAATAAGTTTTCCTTTAATCTATCAGTGGGAATATTTTTTACGAAGTTCTCTCCACTTCTATTTTATGGAATTTGAAAAAATTACGGGGGATTTTTTATGAGAAAATAAGTACCGTAAATCGGAAAATAAAATGTTAAAAAAATATATATATATATATATATATATATATATATATATATATATATATATATTTTTATTTCTTTTTTACTCATTTCGATAATTATTTAATTGGCTAATATCTTATAAAATAAAAAAATTATACATCGATATTTTTCTGCTTAAAAAGGCGGGAGGGCTAAATTTTCAATCGAGTTACTTTATGCCCCTAGAATAAGGTTTGTATTAAATAGATATTTATGTATAGAATCTAAAAATATAACATGTTAAACATAACATCAGGATATTCATATTTTAAATGAATTTTATATTTTAATTTTACATAGCAAAAATACTTAAAGTTTTGAAATAATATAACTGATGCATTATAAAATTCATTAATTAATAAGTATATACTGAAAATTTCATTAAAATAAGATAATTCCCTGATCTTTGGTAAATTTTTAAAAATCGCTAATGACGCTCCTGGAAATTCAATAGGATCAGTGCTACACCAGAATCAATATGGTTCTAAAAAAACAATTTCTTTCTTTTCTATTAAACTGAACAATAGGCTACAGTCCCAGACGTCAAAAAGGGCTTAGTTTTCGAATTACGTTGCTAAACAATTAGCGGTAATAATTTTAGCGTAATTATTAATTAAAAATAAAAAAAGGCTAATAAAAAGTTTTCGCAATCGGTGGCATATCTTGATATTATGCGAAAAGTAAAATTTAAACGGACTACTTTGTAAAAAAAATACGAAGCAAAATGGAGTAGCTCCGAAAACAGAATAAGCGAATGAAAATCGTGTGTTCGAAATATAAATAAGTAAACAAAATGGCCACCTCCAGCGAAGAAGAAGCAACAGTTGTTAGCGACAAAAAATGTTTTATGTGCATTTTACCTTCCAAAAAGCATAAAATTGTATAATTTTCTAAGAAAACGGGGACTCGCTTTTTAGAATATGTCCATAAATGGAAGAATTTGGACGGTACACAAGCAAATAAAATGAGTAATAAGCGAATTTGCTTTTTAGAAAAAATAAAAAAATAATAGTATTTCGCATATCGCGTAAATTTTTGTTGTTTCTATTCATAAGTTCGGTCTTTTATCTCTTTATTTATACTGTAATTAGTATCGAAAATGACCAACTCGCAAAACAATTTACGTTCCCAACATAAGGTACCCCACAAAATTAAGTGACCTGAAAAAAATGAGAAAGTTTTGAAATAAAATAAATAATGCATTATAAAGATCGTTCGTTGATAAATAAACACTGAAAGTGTCATTAAAATCCGATAATTCCCTGATTTTTGGTAAATTATTTTCTGTAGGGGGGCTAAAGTCATACGCATTTTAGGTTCATTAAAAAAAAAAAATTTTTTCTAAAACGCCAGTTCTTTAATTGAAAATTATATTTTGAAATTTTTCCCGAAGAAAAAAAATTGTTTACTTTAGTTACTAAAGCATTATTATTGCTTGCTTTAGTTACTAAAGCATATTATTAGGAATTTTTTTTTTTTTTTGGGGGGGGGTGTTTTGAGGGTTATTCTAAATTAATATTTTTTATTTCATAAACACAGAACATTGATGTTTACATTCCAGATAAAATTAATCATTGGCTAATTTTTCGGAGCATTTTCGTTCTATACGTATTTTAATCACTTAAAACTTATTTTATTAATTCTTGAGGCAAGAAACTTATGCGCGAAAAAAAATTTGGAATTTTGGGTGATATCAAATAATAAAGGACAATTTATTCGGCCACTTTTTACATCCGACACAACTGAACGATAATCGGCTTGGGACTGTAGCCTACAATGCACAAGAAAAATACAGTGCTTTCACGAGGGAGTTACTTGCAATTTATCTATCCATAAGACATTTTTGACATCTCGATTTTACTGTTTCACGGATCACAAGTCTCTCACGTTTGCACGTGAATACAGATAAATATACACCCAGAGATGCTCAGCATCTAGATTATATAGCCCAAATTCACCCCGGATATTCACTATGTTAAGGGTTTAGACAACATTATGGCAGACACACTATCACGCTCCACAATACAATCTAAAGACTCCAAAACCCGTGATTTCGACCCCATCGCCGAGGAACAACAAAAAAGATAAAACGCTGGATCGGCTAAAAGATGGCACTTCCTTGATACTGAAAGAGCACCCAGTACCTTTAGGAACGAAAACACTGTTTTGCGACGTAGGGACAGGCTATTCAAGACCTTACATACCGCCTTCATTAAGAAAAGCAGTGTTTACACATTTCCACAACGTGTCACATCCTGGAAGACGAGCAACTGCCAAATTGATTAGCAATCATTCTGTTTGGCCCAAAATGCGCACAGACATAAAAAAAAAATCTGGACTCAAACCTGTTTGAAATGCCAGAAAAACAAGATCACCAGACACACAAACTCTTCACCTGGACAATTAACCAATCCAGACGAGAGGTTTATGAACCTACACATTGGTATAGTCGGACCGTTGCCAAAAGCGCACGGCTATCATTATCTACTTACGATAATCGACTGTTTCACGCGATGACCCACCGCTATACCTCTGCCGAGACACTCTCCAAGAACATTTTACGTCACTGGGATTGGGTTTTGAAATAAAATAACTGATGCATTATAGAATTCTGTCATAGATAAATTAACAGTAAAAATGTCTTTAATATCGAATAATTCCCTGATCTTTTGGGTTTTTTTTTCATTCGCTAGTGTTAAATTTATTTTGTAAACACAGATTTTACAGCAACTCACAGGCGGCCATCTTGATCAAAATTGACCGTAAAATAGTTTTAAATGTATTAAAAATAGATTACATGTGTAATATTATTTTGCCTTTTTTTTACTGATGCTCATTATGTTACTACTTTTCGACTGTGAGAAAATTTGTCGTTAAATAATATAATCGATTTATTTCATTTTAATTTGTTTTTTAAAATAAAAGCAGACGAATTTTTGGATGTCCCTTGTAAAGACGTCTCTTATCTCTGCCATGAACCAGTAAAGCCACACTGATATGGTCATTTAACATTCTGTTTGTTTGTTTATTGATTTTAACGGCATATCAACCTGTCCGGTGTTATGTCATACCTACCGGTTATGATGTAATACATATTCTGTATTTATATATATATACTTTTAGTAATTGTTTTTAACAATGTGTTAACATTATTGGGGGTTATGTAGTATGGTATTGATTTGTTTCATGTCTATATTCTATGGTATATTTTTGTCTCCCTAAAAAAGGAGAGAATATCCTCCATGTTGACATTTTCAAACAGATCCTTCATATTGTTTGCTTTAAAATAACAGTTTCTAATGTGTTGTTCTTGATTGGGCATATAGGAGTACGTTAGTTTTGTATGACCAATGCGTAATCGGGACACAATGACTTGTTCTTTCTAGACTTCCTTAAAGTTGGTCTCCAGCATACCAAGATGGGTTTGATTAGGAAGAGTTTATTGTGGATGTTGTTATTCCAGTGTTGTTGCCATTTTGTATGAAGGAATCTATTAATTTTAGGTTTTAAGTCAGTATATGGTATCTTAAACTTGTCGGGGATCAAATCTAGAGCCGATTTAGCTGCAGAGTCAGCTTTTTCATTCCTCCTGTGGCTTGGGATCCAGTATCATCAAGGATTGTATCTGGCATTAAATGACCTACAAAGTGTTGATATGCTATAAATAACAGCCCCTCACCAAAAAAACAAATTCTCTGACCTTCATGAACCCATTTATTAATAATATTTATAATAGAAAAAGAATTATTAACACCAAAACCCATTAACCTTAAGAAAAAAGAACATTACTTATTGACAAAAGTAAACTTGTTTTGTTGTCTACATATTTGAGTGCGAATAATTACCTCATCAATAATGGAGTGTCCTTTTCTTTCTAAATAAATCTTTGGCCAAAGTAAAATTCTCATTATTTAAATTATATTCCATTTAATTATGTTTCTGAAATTGTTAATGTGTTCTTATGTTTGAACATGAATGACATATATTCAGGCCCCGACACTAACTTTTTTCATGACCGTCCCGAACAAAAATTATCAACCGTCCCGAATGGGGTTTGGACCGTCCCGACATTCAAAATATTGTTGTTTAATTCATTAGCATCATCTATACTTGTCAGTCATCAGTAGCATAATAATAATGCAATAAAACATTAAGAAAAGGGAAGCAGTGATAATTCTGGATATTTGGACAAAAAATCCATTTCCTAGTGGGTTTTGAGTTTTAAAAAAATACTTGTTTTACTTAAACCCTGAGTAGGGTTAGTAGTATATAATTCGGTCCTTTTAAACTATCTACCTCCACAATTATTCATTACATGGCTTTGAGAATAGACCTGCTGTGCCGTAGCCTCATTTTGAGGTCAGCATTCGGGCAATCACTGGATGGCCATTATTGGAATGTAGTACTAACTTTTAGATTTTACCGTCCCCGGCAAACTGTCTCGGATGACGTATTGATCGTCCCCGGGACGATGGGACGGCTTTAATGTCGAGCCGTGCATATATCACTATTAAACACAGTTATTTATTCTAATGTTGTCATTTCAAATAAAGCATGAGTCTCTTATTTTCTTTAATAATATTTGTTCATCATTTGCAGATATTGAATACATTGGAGGAGAAAAAAAGATTGAAGAGAAAATCTATTCTTGCAAAGTGTGGGGACCTGAAAATTACCAGAGTACATGTTAAATAGTTGAATAAAAAAAAAGAATTTAAAAGGACACCTGCAAACACATACTGGTGAGAAACCATTTCCATTGAAAGTCTGTGAATCAGCATTTTCACGAAAAGAGATTTTGAAAATACACATGGAAACACATACTCATGAGAAACCATTTTCATGTATAGTTTGTGGATCAGCATTTTCCCAAAAAGAACATCTGAAAAGACACATGCGAACACATACTGGTGAGAAACCATTTTCATGTGAAGTTTGTGGATCAGCAATTTTACAAGAAGAAAATCTGAAAATACACTTGTGAACACATACTGGGGAGAAACCATTTTCATGTGAAGTTTGTGGATCAGCATTTTCACAAAAAGAACATTTGAAAATACACGAGCGAACACATACTGGTGAGAAACCATTTTCATGTGAAGTTTGTGGATCAGCATTTTCACGAAAAGAACAGCTGAAAATACACATGGAAACACATACTCATGATAAACCATTTTCATGTGAAATTTGTGGATCAGCATTTTCACGAAAACAAGATTTGAAAAGACACATGCGAACACATACTGGGGAGAAACCATTTTCATGTGAAGTTTGTGGATCAGCATTTTCACGGAGGAGCAATTTGAAAATACACATTCGAACCCATACTGGTGAGAAACCATTTTCATGTGAAGTTTGTGGATCAGCATTTTCACAAGAAGAAAATCTGAAAAGACACATGCGAACACATACTGGTGAGAAACCATTTTCATGTGAAGTTTGTGGATCAGCATTTTCAAAAAAAGAACATCTGAAAAGACACATTCGAACACATACTGGGGAGAAACCATTTTCATGTGAAATTTGTGGATCAGCATTTTCACAAAAAGAATATTTGAAAATACACGAGCGAACACATACTGGGGAGAAACCATTTTCATGTGAAATTTGTGGATCAGCATTTTCACTGCGTGGCAATTTGAAAATGCACATGCGAACCCATACTGGTGAGAAACCATTTTCATGTGAAGTTTGTGGATCAGCATTTTCACGAAAAGACCGTCTGAAAATACACATGGAAAAACATACTCATGAGAAACCATTTTCATGTGAAGTTTGTGGATCAGCATTTTCACGAAAAGAACAGCTGAAAATACACATGGAAAAACATACACATACTCATGAGAAACCATTTTCATGTGAAATTTGTGGATCAGCATTTTCACGAAAACGATTTGAAAAGCACATGCGAAACACATACTGGGGAAAACCATTCATGTAAGTGTGGACAGCATATTCCTAAAAAGAAAATCTAATAAAGGACACATCGAACTCATACGTAGAAACCCAGACACCTGATTGCCATAAACAGGGGAGGAGTATTCAACGCAGGAAATGGAGACAAGGAAAGAAAGATGGTGATAAAATAAGAGCGCAGGGAATTTATGGAAGAACTTACACAGAAAATACATTGACAAGGAGGCTCCACTGCAGTGCTCCACTCAATAAATGTTGGAATACAAAAAATAATGATATGTTAGATTCTACCACTCACCATTGAAAGTCCAAGCCATCTAACGTCATAACAAAGATTTCTGTCACTCAGACATTAAAGTCCAAGCCATCTAATGTCTGGTTGCCAGAATCCTTTAGCAGTGGCCACTACACTGCCCGCCATAACAAAGTATGCAAATACCTCCACTGGAAAATCTGTGGAGAAATGCAGCTTGAGAACACAGTACATCTGGGAACATGAGCCTCCACAATAACATCAAATGGAAAGGTGACTGTGTTCTATGACAAGTAATCCAGACAGGTAGATATATAAAAGACAAAGTCATAAAACCAGATATTGTCATCTGGGATGAACAAAAAACTGCTCTTATTATTGATGTAGCTGTCTCAAATGAAGATGGCCTAAATAGAGCTGAGTGAGGAAATGTTACAAAATATCAAGGCCTCAAGAATGACCTAAAACAACTTGGTCATTGAAAGAAATAGACATCATACCCTGTTGGATAGGAGCAACTGGGTTGGTGAAGCAAACTGAAACAATACCTTGAAACAATACAGGTAACCAAGCTGCTATGAAGAACAAATAGCAGCTATCAAACGATATGCTCCATCGTAAAAATATCCTTAGGATACAAATACTATTTATAAGAAAATCAAGTGTTAGCCCCGACAGGGGCTCTTGACTTCTAGAAATTCTTATAAGAAAATAAAATAAAACGAATTGATATTATTACCAGTTGTGTTTAGATTTATATAGTATCACTGACATTTCACCCCCCCCCCCAAGATGTCATCTAATGTTTTAATTAAATGTTATAGAGATTTATTATAGTATCACTGACACTCCCCCCCCCATATGTCATCTAATGTTTTAGTTAGAATGTATGAAGATTTATATAGTATCAGACATTCCCCCCCATGTTCATCTAATTTTTAGTTAGAAGTGTTAGGCTACGTCTTTTTCTTTTATGGTATCTAATGATGTTCTGAGTATGTAGTCTAATGCATAATATAAATAGTATGTTGCTAGTGTATTTCCTTGTAGGACACTAGCAACATACATATTTCAAATCTAGCATCTACTAAGACACAGAAGCAATGGTCAATTCACAAGATGATGACAAAGTTTTCTTTGACATTGTTACTGGAGTCCTACAAGGAAATACACTAGCAACATACATATTTATATTATGCATAGACTACATACTCAGAACATCATTAGATACCATAAAAGAAAAAAGACGTAGCCTAAACACATTCTAACTAAAACATTAATGACATCTGGGGGGGGAATGTCAGTGATACTATAATAAATCTTCTATAACATTCTAACTAAAACATTAGATGACATCTTGGGGGGGAGTGTCAGTGATACTATAATAAATCTTCTATAACATTCTAATTAAAACATTAGATGACATCTTGGGGGGGGGGTGAAATGTCAGTGATACTATAATAAATCTAACACAACTGGTATAATATCAATTCGTTTTATTTTATTTTCTTATAAGAATTTCTAGAAGTCAAGAGCCCCCTGTGTCGGGGCTAACACTTGATTTCTTTATAAATAGTATTTGTATTCCTAAGGATATTTTTACGATGGAGCATATTCGTTTGATAGCTGCTATTTGTTCTTCATAGCAGCTTGGTTTACCTGGTATTGTTTCAAGGTATTGTTTCAAGTTTTGCTTCACCAACCCAGTTGCTCCTATCACAACGGGTATGATGTCTATTTCTTTCAATGACCAAGTTGTTTTTAGGTCATTCTTGAGGCCTTGATATTTTGTAAACATTTCTCACTCAGCTCTATTTAGGCCATCTTCATTTGAGACAGCTACATCAATAATAAGAGCAGTTTTTTGTTCATCCCAGATGACAATATCTGGTTTAATGACTTTGTCTTTTATATATCTACCTGTCTGGATTACTTTGTCATAGAACACAGTCACCTTTCCATTTGATGTTATTGGTGGAGGCTCATGTTCCCAGATGTACTGTGTTCTCTCAAGCTGCATTTCTCCACAGATTTTCCAGTGGAGGTATTTGCATACTTTGTTATGGCGGGCAGTGTAGTGGCCACCTGCTAAAAGGATCTGGCAACCAGACATTAGATGGCTTGGACTTTAATGTCTGAGTGACAGAATCTTTGTTATGACGTTAGATGGCTTGGACTTTCAATGGCTGAGTGGTAGAATCTACATATCATTATTTTTTGTATTCCAGCATTTATTGAGCTGGAGCCACTGCAGTGGAGCCTCCTTGTCAATGTATTTCTGGTTAAGTTCTTCCATAAATTTCCCTGCGCTCTTATTTTATCACCATCTTTCTTTCCTTGTCTCCATTTCCTGCGTTGAATACTCCTCCCTCTGCTTTATGGCAATCAGGGTGTCTGGGTTTCTAACCAGTATGAGTTCGCATGTGTCTTTCAGATTTTCTTTAGTGAAAATGCTGATCCACAAACTTCACATGAAAATGGTTTCTCCCCAGTATGTGTTCGCATGTGTCTTTTCAAATCGTGTTTTCGTGAAATGCTGATCCACAAATTTCACATGAAAATGGTTTTCATGAGTATGTTTTTCCATGTGTATTTTCAGCTGTTCTTTTCGTGAAAATGCTGATCCACAAACTTCACATGAAAATGGTTTCTCATGAGTATGTTTTCCATGTGTATTTTCAGACGGTCTTTTCGTGAAAATGCTGATCCACAAACTTCACATGAAAATGGTTTCTCACCAGTATGGGTTCGCATGTGCATTTTCAAATTGCCACGCAGTGAAAATGCTGATCCACAAATTTCACATGAAAATGGTTCTCCCCAGTATGTGTTCGCTCGTGTATTTTCAAATATTCTTTTTGTGAAAATGCTTATCCACAAATTTCACATGAAAATGGTTTCTCCCCAGTATGTGTTCGAATGTGTCTTTTCAGATGTTCTTTTTTGAAAATGCTGATCCACAAACTTCACATGAAAATGGTTTCTCACCAGTATGTGTTCGCATGTGTCTTTTCAGATTTCTTCTTGTGAAAATGCTGATCACCAAACTTCACATGAAAATGGTTTCTCACCAGTATGGGTTCGAATGTGTATTTTCAAATTGCTCCTCCGTGAAAATGCTGATCCACAAACTTCACATGAAAATGGTTTCTCCCCAGTATGTGTTCGCATGTGTCTTTTCAAATCTTGTTTTCGTGAAATGCTGATCACAAATTTCACATGAAAATGGTTTATCATGAGTATGTGTTTCCATGTGTATTTTCAGCTGTTCTTTTCGTGAAAATGCTGATCCACAAACTTCACATGAAAATGGTTTCTCACCAGTATGTGTTCGCTCGTGTATTTTCAAATGTTCTTTTTGNAAGAACGAAACAAAGGAAAAAAATGAAAAAACAACCGGCAATGACGAAAGAACTGAATGACAACCTGGGTTTCCTGTGACCATTTTAAGATTTTCAAAGAAAAGAGTTTCTCTATTTGAAGAAACATGGACAGATCCCATAATAATAAACTTTTATAGTTTATAAAAAGAACTGAATTGACAACCTGGGTTTCCTGTGACCATTTTAAGATTTTCAAAGAAAAGAGTTTCTCTATTTGAAGAAACATGGACAGATCCCATAATAATAAACTTTTATAGTTTATAAAAAAGAACTGAATTGACAACCTGGGTTTCCTGTGACCATTTTAAGATTTTCAAAGAAAAGAGTTTCTCTATTTGAAGAAACATGGACAGATCCCATAATAATAAACTTTTATAGTTTATAAAAAAGAACTGAATTGACAACCTGGGTTTCCTGTGACCATTTTAAGATTTTCAAAGAAAAGAGTTTCTCTATTTGAAGAAACATGGACAGATCCCATAATAATAAACTTTTATAGTTTATAAAAAAGAACTGAATTGACAACCTGTGACCATTTTAAGATTTTCAAAGAAAAGAGTTTCTCTATTTGAAGAAACATGGACAGATCCCATAATAATAAACTTTTATAGTTTATAAAAAAGAACTGAATTGACAACCTGGGTTTCCTGTGACCATTTTAAGATTTTCAAAGAAAAGAGTTTCTCTATTTGAAGAAACATGGACATCCCATAATAATAAACTTTTATAGTTTATAAAAAAGAACTGAATTGACAACCTGGGTTTCCTGTGACCATTTTAAGATTTTCAAAGAAAAGAGTTTCTCTATTTGAAGAAACATGGACAGATCCCATAATAATAAACTTTTATAGTTTATAAAAAAGAACTGAATTGACAACCTGGGTTTCCTGTGACCATTTTAAGATTTTCAAAGAAAAGAGTTTCTCTATTTGAAGAAACATGGACAGATCCCATAATAATAAACTTTTATAGTTTATAAAAAAGAACTGAATTGACAACCTGGGTTTCCTGTGACCATTTTAAGATTTTCAAAGAAAAGAGTTTCTCTATTTGAAGAAACATGGACAGATCCCATAATAATAAACTTTTATAGTTTATAAAAAAGAACTGAATTGACAACCTGGGTTTCCTGTGACCATTTTAAGATTTTCAAAGAAAAGAGTTTCTCTATTTGAAGAAACATGGACAGATCCCATAATAATAAACCCTTCAACACTGAATTGACAACCTGGGTTTCCTGTGACCATTTTAAGATTTTCAAAGAAAAGAGTTTCTCTATTTGAAGAAACATGGACAGATCCCATAATAATAAACTTTTATAGTTTATAAAAAAGAACTGAATTGACAACCTGGGTTTCCTGTGACCATTTTAAGATTTTCAAAGAAAAGAGTTTCTCTATTTGAAGAAACATGGACAGATCCCATAATAATAAACTTTTATAGTTTATAAAAAAGAACTGAATTGACAACCTGGGTTTCCTGTGACCATTTTAAGATTTTCAAAGAAAAGAGTTTCTCTATTTGAAGAAACATGGACAGATCCCATAATAATAAACTTTTATAGTTTATAAAAAAGAACTGAATTGACAACCTGGGTTTCCTGTGACCATTTTAAGATTTTCAAAGAAAAGAGTTTCTCTATTTGAAGAAACATGGACAGATCCCATAATAATAAACTTTTATAGTTTATAAAAAAAGAACTGAATTGACAACCTGGGTTTCCTGTGACCATTTTAAGATTTTCAAAGAAAAGAGTTTCTCTATTTGAAGAAACATGGACAGATCCCATAATAATAAACTTTTATAGTTTATAAAAAAGAACTGAATTGACAACCTGGGTTTCCTGTGACCATTTTAAGATTTTCAAAGAAAAGAGTTTCTCTATTTGAAGAAACATGGACAGATCCCATAATAATAAACTTTTATAGTTTATAAAAAGAACTGAATTGACAACCTGGGTTTCCTGTGACCATTTTAAGATTTTCAAAGAAAAGAGTTTCTCTATTTGAAGAAACATGGACAGATCCCATAATAATAAACTTTTATAGTTTATAAAAAAGAACTGAATTGACAACCTGGGTTTCCTGTGACCATTTTAAGATTTTCAAAGAAAAGAGTTTCTCTATTTGAAGAAACATGGACAGATCCCATAATAATAAACTTTTATAGTTTATAAAAAAGAACTGAATTGACAACCTGGGTTTCCTGTGACCATTTTAAGATTTTCAAAGAAAGAGTTTCTCTATTTGAAGAAACATGGACAGATCCCATAATAATAAACTTTTATAGTTTATAAAAAAGAACTGAATTGACAACCTGGGTTTCCTGTGACCATTTTAAGATTTTCAAAGAAAAGAGTTTCTCTATTTGAAGAAACATGGACAGATCCCATAATAATAAACTTTTATAGTTTATAAAAAAGAACTGAATTGACAACCTGGGTTTCCTGTGACCATTTTAAGATTTTCAAAGAAAAGAGTTTCTCTATTTGAAGAAACATGGACAGATCCCATAATAATAAACTTTTATAGTTTATAAAAAAGAACTGAATTGACAACCTGGGTTTCCTGTGACCATTTTAAGATTTTCAAAGAAAAGAGTTTCTCTATTTGAAGAAACATGGACAGATCCCATAATAATAAACTTTTATAGTTTATAAAAAAGAACTGAATTGACAACCTGGGTTTCCTGTGACCATTTTAAGATTTTCAAAGAAAAGAGTTTCTCTATTTGAAGAAACATGGACAGATCCCATAATAATAAACTTTTATAGTTTATAAAAAAGAACTGAATTGACAACCTGGGTTTCCTGTGACCATTTTAAGATTTTCAAAGAAAAGAGTTTCTCTATTTGAAGAAACATGGACAGATCCCATAATAATAAACTTTTATAGTTTATAAAAAGAACTGAATTGACAACCTGGGTTTCCTGTGACCATTTTAAGATTTTCAAAGAAAAGAGTTTCTCTATTTGAAGAAACATGGACAGATCCCATAATAATAAACTTTTATAGTTTATAAAAAAGAACTGAATTGACAACCTGGGTTTCCTGTGACCATTTTAAGATTTTCAAAGAAAAGAGTTTCTCTATTTGAAGAAACATGGACAGATCCCATAATAATAAACTTTTATAGTTTATAAAAAAGAACTGAATTGACAACCTGGGTTTCCTGTGACCATTTTAAGATTTTCAAAGAAAAGAGTTTCTCTATTTGAAGAAACATGGACAGATCCCATAATAATAAACTTTTATAGTTTATAAAAAAGAACTGAATTGACAACCTGGGTTTCCTGTGACCATTTTAAGATTTTCAAAGAAAAGAGTTTCTCTATTTGAAGAAACATGGACAGATCCCATAATAATAAACTTTTATAGTTTATAAAAAAGAACTGAATTGACAACCTGGGTTTCCTGTGACCATTTTAAGATTTTCAAAGAAAAGAGTTTCTCTATTTGAAGAAACATGGACAGATCCCATAATAATAAACTTTTATAGTTTATAAAAAGAACTGAATTGACAACCTGGGTTTCCTGTGACCATTTTAAGATTTTCAAAGAAAAGAGTTTCTCTATTTGAAGAAACATGGACAGATCCCATAATAATAAACTTTTATAGTTTATAAAAAAGAACTGAATTGACAACCTGGGTTTCCTGTGACCATTTTAAGATTTTCAAAGAAAAGAGTTTCTCTATTTGAAGAAACATGGACAGATCCCATAATAATAAACTTTTATAGTTTATAAAAAAGAACTGAATTGACAACCTGGGTTTCCTGTGACCATTTTAAGATTTTCAAAGAAAAGAGTTTCTCTATTTGAAGAAACATGGACAGATCCCATAATAATAAACTTTTATAGTTTATAAAAAAGAACTGAATTGACAACCTGGGTTTCCTGTGACCATTTTAAGATTTTCAAAGAAAAGAGTTTCTCTATTTGAAGAAACATGGACAGATCCCATAATAATAAACTTTTATAGTTTATAAAAAAGAACTGAATTGACAACCTGGGTTTCCTGTGACCATTTTAAGATTTTCAAAGAAAAGAGTTTCTCTATTTGAAGAAACATGGACAGATCCCATAATAATAAACTTTTATAGTTTATAAAAAAGAACTGAATTGACAACCTGGGTTTCCTGTGACCATTTTAAGATTTTCAAAGAAAAGAGTTTCTCTATTTGAAGAAACATGGACAGATCCCATAATAATAAACTTTTATAGTTTATAAAAAAGAACTGAATTGACAACCTGGGTTTCCTGTGACCATTTTAAGATTTTCAAAGAAAAGAGTTTCTCTATTTGAAGAAACATGGACAGATCCCATAATAATAAACTTTTATAGTTTATAAAAAAGAACTGAATTGACAACCTGGGTTTCCTGTGACCATTTTAAGATTTTCAAAGAAAAGAGTTTCTCTATTTGAAGAAACATGGACAGATCCCATAATAATAAACTTTTATAGTTTATAAAAAAGAACTGAATTGACAACCTGGGTTTCCTGTGACCATTTTAAGATTTTCAAAGAAAAGAGTTTCTCTATTTGAAGAAACATGGACAGATCCCATAATAATAAACTTTTATAGTTTATAAAAAAGAACTGAATTGACAACCTGGGTTTCCTGTGACCATTTTAAGATTTTCAAAGAAAAGAGTTTCTCTATTTGAAGAAACATGGACAGATCCCATAATAATAAACTTTTATAGTTTATAAAAAAGAACTGAATTGACAACCTGGGTTTCCTGTGACCATTTTAAGATTTTCAAAGAAAAGAGTTTCTCTATTTGAAGAAACATGGACAGATCCCATAATAATAAACTTTTATAGTTTATAAAAAAGAACTGAATTGACAACCTGGGTTTCCTGTGACCATTTTAAGATTTTCAAAGAAAAGAGTTTCTCTATTTGAAGAAACATGGACAGATCCCATAATAATAAACTTTTATAGTTTATAAAAAAGAACTGAATTGACAACCTGGGTTTCCTGTGACCATTTTAAGATTTTCAAAGAAAAGAGTTTCTCTATTTGAAGAAACATGGACATAATAATAAACTTTTATAGTTTATAAAAAAGAACTGAATTGACAACCTGGGTTTCCTGTGACCATTTTAAGATTTTCAAAGAAAAGAGTTTCTCTATTTGAAGAAACATGGACAGATCCCATAATAATAAACTTTTATAGTTTATAAAAAGAACTGAATTGACAACCTGGGTTTCCTGTGACCATTTTAAGATTTTCAAAGAAAAGAGTTTCTCTATTTGAAGAAACATGGACAGATCCCATAATAATAAACTTTTATAGTTTATAAAAAAGAACTGAATTGACAACCTGGGTTTCCTGTGACCATTTTAAGATTTTCAAAGAAAAGAGTTTCTCTATTTGAAGAAACATGGACAGATCCCATAATAATAAACTTTTATAGTTTATAAAAAAGAACTGAATTGACAACCTGGGTTTCCTGTGACCATTTTAAGATTTTCAAAGAAAAGAGTTTCTCTATTTGAAGAAACATGGACAGATCCCATAATAATAAACTTTTATAGTTTTAAAAAAAGAACTGAATTGACAACCTGGGTTTCCTGTGACCATTTTAAGATTTTCAAAGAAAAGAGTTTCTCTATTTGAAGAAACATGGACAGATCCCATAATAATAAACTTTTATAGTTTATAAAAAAGAACTGAATTGACAACCTGGGTTTCCTGTGACCATTTTAAGATTTTCAAAGAAAAGAGTTTCTCTATTTGAAGAAACATGGACAGATCCCATAATAATAAACTTTTATAGTTTATAAAAAAGAACTGAATTGACAACCTGGGTTTCCTGTGACCATTTTAAGATTTTCAAAGAAAAGAGTTTCTCTATTTGAAGAAACATGGACAGATCCCATAATAATAAACTTTTATAGTTTATAAAAAAGAACTGAATTGACAACCTGGGTTTCCTGTGACCATTTTAAGATTTTCAAAGAAAAGAGTTTCTCTATTTGAAGAAACATGGACAGATCCCATAATAATAAACTTTTATAGTTTATAAAAAAGAACTGAATTGACAACCTGGGTTTCCTGTGACCATTTTAAGATTTTCAAAGAAAAGAGTTTCTCTATTTGAAGAAACATGGACAGATCCCATAATAATAAACTTTTATAGTTTATAAAAAAGAACTGAATTGACAACCTGGGTTTCCTGTGACCATTTTAAGATTTTCAAAGAAAAGAGTTTCTCTATTTGAAGAAACATGGACAGATCCCATAATAATAAACTTTTATAGTTTATAAAAAAGAACTGAATTGACAACCTGGGTTTCCTGTGACCATTTTAAGATTTTCAAAGAAAAGAGTTTCTCTATTTGAAGAAACATGGACAGATCCCATAATAATAAACTTTTATAGTTTATAAAAAAGAACTGAATTGACAACCTGGGTTTCCTGTGACCATTTTAAGATTTTCAAAGAAAAGAGTTTCTCTATTTGAAGAAACATGGACAGATCCCATAATAATAAACTTTTATAGTTTATAAAAAAGAACTGAATTGACAACCTGGGTTTCCTGTGACCATTTTAAGATTTTCAAAGAAAAGAGTTTCTCTATTTGAAGAAACATGGACAGATCCCATAATAATAAACTTTTATAGTTTATAAAAAAGAACTGAATTGACAACCTGGGTTTCCTGTGACCATTTTAAGATTTTCAAAGAAAAGAGTTTCTCTATTTGAAGAAACATGGACAGATCCCATAATAATAAACTTTTATAGTTTATAAAAAGAACTGAATTGACAACCTGGGTTTCCTGTGACCATTTTAAGATTTTCAAAGAAAAGAGTTTCTCTATTTGAAGAAACATGGACAGATCCCATAATAATAAACTTTTATAGTTTATAAAAAGAACTGAATTGACAACCTGGGTTTCCTGTGACCATTTTAAGATTTTCAAAGAAAAGAGTTTCTCTATTTGAAGAAACATGGACAGATCCCATAATAATAAACTTTTATAGTTTATAAAAAAGAACTGAATTGACAACCTGGGTTTCCTGTGACCATTTTAAGATTTTCAAAGAAAAGAGTTTCTCTATTTGAAGAAACATGGACAGATCCCATAATAATAAACTTTTATAGTTTATAAAAAAGAACTGAATTGACAACCTGGGTTTCCTGTGACCATTTTAAGATTTTCAAAGAAAAGAGTTTCTCTATTTGAAGAAACATGGACAGATCCCATAATAATAAACTTTTATAGTTTATAAAAAAGAACTGAATTGACAACCTGGGTTTCCTGTGACCATTTTAAGATTTTCAAAGAAAAGAGTTTCTCTATTTGAAGAAACATGGACAGATCCCATAATAATAAACTTTTATAGTTTATAAAAAAGAACTGAATTGACAACCTGGGTTTCCTGTGACCATTTTAAGATTTTCAAAGAAAAGAGTTTCTCTATTTGAAGAAACATGGACAGATCCCATAATAATAAACTTTTATAGTTTATAAAAAAGAACTGAATTGACAACCTGGGTTTCCTGTGACCATTTTAAGATTTTCAAAGAAAAGAGTTTCTCTATTTGAAGAAACATGGACAGATCCCATAATAATAAACTTTTATAGTTTATAAAAAAGAACTGAATTGACAACCTGGGTTTCCTGTGACCATTTTAAGATTTTCAAAGAAAAGAGTTTCTCTATTTGAAGAAACATGGACAGATCCCATAATAATAAACTTTTATAGTTTATAAAAAAGAACTGAATTGACAACCTGGGTTTCCTGTGACCATTTTAAGATTTTCAAAGAAAAGAGTTTCTCTATTTGAAGAAACATGGACAGATCCCATAATAATAAACTTTTATAGTTTATAAAAAAGAACTGAATTGACAACCTGGGTTTCCTGTGACCATTTTAAGATTTTCAAAGAAAAGAGTTTCTCTATTTGAAGAAACATGGACAGATCCCATAATAATAAACTTTTATAGTTTATAAAAAAGAACTGAATTGACAACCTGGGTTTCCTGTGACCATTTTAAGATTTTCAAAGAAAAGAGTTTCTCTATTTGAAGAAACATGGACAGATCCCATAATAATAAACTTTTATAGTTTATAAAAAAGAACTGAATTGACAACCTGGGTTTCCTGTGACCATTTTAAGATTTTCAAAGAAAAGAGTTTCTCTATTTGAAGAAACATGGACAGATCCCATAATAATAAACTTTTATAGTTTATAAAAAAGAACTGAATTGACAACCTGGGTTTCCTGTGACCATTTTAAGATTTTCAAAGAAAAGAGTTTCTCTATTTGAAGAAACATGGACAGATCCCATAATAATAAACTTTTATAGTTTATAAAAAAGAACTGAATTGACAACCTGGGTTTCCTGTGACCATTTTAAGATTTTCAAAGAAAAGAGTTTCTCTATTTGAAGAAACATGGACAGATCCCATAATAATAAACTTTTATAGTTTATAAAAAAGAACTGAATTGACAACCTGGGTTTCCTGTGACCATTTTAAGATTTTCAAAGAAAAGAGTTTCTCTATTTGAAGAAACATGGACAGATCCCATAATAATAAACTTTTATAGTTTATAAAAAAGAACTGAATTGACAACCTGGGTTTCCTGTGACCATTTTAAGATTTTCAAAGAAAAGAGTTTCTCTATTTGAAGAAACATGGACAGATCCCATAATAATAAACTTTTATAGTTTATAAAAAAGAACTGAATTGACAACCTGGGTTTCCTGTGACCATTTTAAGATTTTCAAAGAAAAGAGTTTCTCTATTTGAAGAAACATGGACAGATCCCATAATAATAAACTTTTATAGTTTATAAAAAAGAACTGAATTGACAACCTGGGTTTCCTGTGACCATTTTAAGATTTTCAAAGAAAAGAGTTTCTCTATTTGAAGAAACATGGACAGATCCCATAATAATAAACTTTTATAGTTTATAAAAAAGAACTGAATTGACAACCTGGGTTTCCTGTGACCATTTTAAGATTTTCAAAGAAAAGAGTTTCTCTATTTGAAGAAACATGGACAGATCCCATAATAATAAACTTTTATAGTTTATAAAAAAGAACTGAATTGACAACCTGGGTTTCCTGTGACCATTTTAAGATTTTCAAAGAAAAGAGTTTCTCTATTTGAAGAAACATGGACAGATCCCATAATAATAAACTTTTATAGTTTATAAAAAGAACTGAATTGACAACCTGGGTTTCCTGTGACCATTTTAAGATTTTCAAAGAAAAGAGTTTCTCTATTTGAAGAAACATGGACAGATCCCATAATAATAAACTTTTATAGTTTATAAAAAAGAACTGAATTGACAACCTGGGTTTCCTGTGACCATTTTAAGATTTTCAAAGAAAAGAGTTTCTCTATTTGAAGAAACATGGACAGATCCCATAATAATAAACTTTTATAGTTTATAAAAAAGAACTGAATTGACAACCTGGGTTTCCTGTGACCATTTTAAGATTTTCAAAGAAAAGAGTTTCTCTATTTGAAGAAACATGGACAGATCCCATAATAATAAACTTTTATAGTTTATAAAAAGAACTGAATTGACAACCTGGGTTTCCTGTGACCATTTTAAGATTTTCAAAGAAAAGAGTTTCTCTATTTGAAGAAACATGGACAGATCCCATAATAATAAACTTTTATAGTTTTAAAAAAAGAACTGAATTGACAACCTGGGTTTCCTGTGACCATTTTAAGATTTTCAAAGAAAAGAGTTTCTCTATTTGAAGAAACATGGACAGATCCCATAATAATAAACTTTTATAGTTTATAAAAAAGAACTGAATTGACAACCTGGGTTTCCTGTGACCATTTTAAGATTTTCAAAGAAAAGAGTTTCTCTATTTGAAGAAACATGGACAGATCCCATAATAATAAACTTTTATAGTTTATAAAAAAGAACTGAATTGACAACCTGGGTTTCCTGTGACCATTTTAAGATTTTCAAAGAAAAGAGTTTCTCTATTTGAAGAAACATGGACAGATCCCATAATAATAAACTTTTATAGTTTATAAAAAAGAACTGAATTGACAACCTGGGTTTCCTGTGACCATTTTAAGATTTTCAAAGAAAAGAGTTTCTCTATTTGAAGAAACATGGACAGATCCCATAATAATAAACTTTTATAGTTTATAAAAAAGAACTGAATTGACAACCTGGGTTTCCTGTGACCATTTTAAGATTTTCAAAGAAAAGAGTTTCTCTATTTGAAGAAACATGGACAGATCCCATAATAATAAACTTTTATAGTTTATAAAAAAGAACTGAATTGACAACCTGGGTTTCCTGTGACCATTTTAAGATTTTCAAAGAAAAGAGTTTCTCTATTTGAAGAAACATGGACAGATCCCATAATAATAAACTTTTATAGTTTATAAAAAAGAACTGAATTGACAACCTGGGTTTCCTGTGACCATTTTAAGATTTTCAAAGAAAAGAGTTTCTCTATTTGAAGAAACATGGACAGATCCCATAATAATAAACTTTTATAGTTTATAAAAAAGAACTGAATTGACAACCTGGGTTTCCTGTGACCATTTTAAGATTTTCAAAGAAAAGAGTTTCTCTATTTGAAGAAACATGGACAGATCCCATAATAATAAACTTTTATAGTTTATAAAAAAGAACTGAATTGACAACCTGGGTTTCCTGTGACCATTTTAAGATTTTCAAAGAAAAGAGTTTCTCTATTTGAAGAAACATGGACAGATCCCATAATAATAAACTTTTATAGTTTATAAAAAAGAACTGAATTGACAACCTGGGTTTCCTGTGACCATTTTAAGATTTTCAAAGAAAAGAGTTTCTCTATTTGAAGAAACATGGACAGATCCCATAATAATAAACTTTTATAGTTTATAAAAAAGAACTGAATTGACAACCTGGGTTTCCTGTGACCATTTTAAGATTTTCAAAGAAAAGAGTTTCTCTATTTGAAGAAACATGGACAGATCCCATAATAATAAACTTTTATAGTTTATAAAAAAGAACTGAATTGACAACCTGGGTTTCCTGTGACCATTTTAAGATTTTCAAAGAAAAGAGTTTCTCTATTTGAAGAAACATGGACAGATCCCATAATAATAAACTTTTATAGTTTATAAAAAAGAACTGAATTGACAACCTGGGTTTCCTGTGACCATTTTAAGATTTTCAAAGAAAAGAGTTTCTCTATTTGAAGAAACATGGACAGATCCCATAATAATAAACTTTTATAGTTTATAAAAAAGAACTGAATTGACAACCTGGGTTTCCTGTGACCATTTTAAGATTTTCAAAGAAAAGAGTTTCTCTATTTGAAGAAACATGGACAGATCCCATAATAATAAACTTTTATAGTTTATAAAAAAGAACTGAATTGACAACCTGGGTTTCCTGTGACCATTTTAAGATTTTCAAAGAAAAGAGTTTCTCTATTTGAAGAAACATGGACAGATCCCATAATAATAAACTTTTATAGTTTATAAAAAAGAACTGAATTGACAACCTGGGTTTCCTGTGACCATTTTAAGATTTTCAAAGAAAAGAGTTTCTCTATTTGAAGAAACATGGACAGATCCCATAATAATAAACTTTTATAGTTTATAAAAAAGAACTGAATTGACAACCTGGGTTTCCTGTGACCATTTTAAGATTTTCAAAGAAAAGAGTTTCTCTATTTGAAGAAACATGGACAGATCCCATAATAATAAACTTTTATAGTTTATAAAAAAGAACTGAATTGACAACCTGGGTTTCCTGTGACCATTTTAAGATTTTCAAAGAAAAGAGTTTCTCTATTTGAAGAAACATGGACAGATCCCATAATAATAAACTTTTATAGTTTATAAAAAAGAACTGAATTGACAACCTGGGTTTCCTGTGACCATTTTAAGATTTTCAAAGAAAAGAGTTTCTCTATTTGAAGAAACATGGACAGATCCCATAATAATAAACTTTTATAGTTTATAAAAAAGAACTGAATTGACAACCTGGGTTTCCTGTGACCATTTTAAGATTTTCAAAGAAAAGAGTTTCTCTATTTGAAGAAACATGGACAGATCCCATAATAATAAACTTTTATAGTTTATAAAAAAGAACTGAATTGACAACCTGGGTTTCCTGTGACCATTTTAAGATTTTCAAAGAAAAGAGTTTCTCTATTTGAAGAAACATGGACAGATCCCATAATAATAAACTTTTATAGTTTATAAAAAAGAACTGAATTGACAACCTGGGTTTCCTGTGACCATTTTAAGATTTTCAAAGAAAAGAGTTTCTCTATTTGAAGAAACATGGACAGATCCCATAATAATAAACTTTTATAGTTTATAAAAAAGAACTGAATTGACAACCTGGGTTTCCTGTGACCATTTTAAGATTTTCAAAGAAAAGAGTTTCTCTATTTGAAGAAACATGGACAGATCCCATAATAATAAACTTTTATAGTTTATAAAAAAGAACTGAATTGACAACCTGGGTTTCCTGTGACCATTTTAAGATTTTCAAAGAAAAGAGTTTCTCTATTTGAAGAAACATGGACAGATCCCATAATAATAAACTTTTATAGTTTATAAAAAAGAACTGAATTGACAACCTGGGTTTCCTGTGAGCATTTTAAGATTTTCAAAGAAAAGAGTTTCTCTATTTGAAGAAACATGGACGGATCCCATTATAATAAACTTTTTAGGTCTGTCCCCAGTGAAAGCTGGATCAGAAGAGGTAGAATGAGTCTGCTTATTCGGCTTTGCCGCCAAAGTATGCTGGCTCGTGATTGGTTGGTTTGAAACATAGGCTCGCAGACAAAGGGTGTTAACTCCCATACCCCAGAATGCTAATAGTTTAACATATCGGGGATTCTGTTGAAATACTGGGTAGATGTGTGTGCATGTTCACATTTTTAAAAAAAATTGTTAAATAAAAGAAGCAACAAAAATCTTGCATTTTACGAAAAACTGTTTATTTCTTTTTGATGAGGTTCATGGTAAATGAAAGTTCTTAAAGTGACTGATCTTTTCCGGCTAAAAAGTAACTATCAATGTTCTTTAACTGAACCATTTTTAAAAAGATTTTATTAATTCCAAATGGAGATTAACTTCGAAATCTCCACACGTTACAGTCAAAGACAGCCGATCAAAAGTAGCAAGTCTTTCAGAACAAAAAAACTAAAAAAAAATCCATCTCGTTTGTGTTGACGACAACAGTTAGTCTCACCTTTAAGATATTCCTTCGGTCATGTTGTCCATATCCCGACTATTAGACCGCCCCGTCAGCTGGGGCAGTAAGTAAAGTAAAGTCGTCGGGGTGGCCTAGAATCGGTATCCCAAGGAGATTGTTTTTGCATCTGAGGTGGAGTGCTACACCTACCATCGAACTAGGAACCTTGTGGTTTCTAGCCAAATGCTCTGCCGACTAAGCTAACCCAGCCCTTTGAATCCTTTGTGTTACTTGGAATGAAAGAGAGAGTGTAATCAAGATTATTATACTTTTTACATATTGAAGTATTTAGAAATAGCTCTTAAGCCGGAATCCTTTGTGTTACTTGTAAGGGCAGTAGTAAGTTGTATGATATCAATAAGAATGTTGTTAGTGTTTGATCTCAATTCAGCACTTGGTGAATCTTCAATTATTTGAACTGCTATTGTCCTGGTACATCGTCTCCCTCGTGGGACGATCAGCGGTTCAAATTTCCCATCTTGGAATGTGTTTGCCGAAAGTTTTGTGTTGAATAAAAGTTTTATGGATTTTAACTTAACTGTTGGTTTTTCCACCTTTTTCAATAATGCGTAAAAGGTTTTTCTGTCTATTTTTCTCTTTTTTTTGTATTTGTTTTTATCCATGATATATTAGTTGCATAGTCTATCAGTGTATTGCAGGAATTCATTTCAACATTTTCAGGTGTAGTCACCTTGAAGTAGGGATTATTTTGTTCCTTTGTTTTTAATTGTTTTGTTTTCATCACCGGTGTCTTGACTTCCTGTCCCCTGCTGACTGATTTGCCTTGGGATCAGGAGTCACTACATTTTATCTTTCCTTTTAAATATTTCTTATAAGGAATGACAATAATCACCAAAGCAAAGACTCAATCTCATTCCTTTGTTTTTGGTTGTTCTGTTTTCATCACCGGTGTCTTGACTTCCTGTCCCTGCTGACTGATTTGCCTTGGGATCAGGAGTCACTACATTTTATCTTTCCTTTTAATATTTCTTATAAGGAATGACAATAATCACCAAAGCAAAGACTCAATCTCATTCCTTTGTTTTTGGTTGTTCTGTTTTCATCACCGGTGTCTTGACTTCCTGTCCCTGCTGACTGATTTGCCTTGGGATCAGGAGTCACTACATTTTATCTTTCCTTTTAAATATTTCTTATAAGGAATGACAATAATCACCAAGCAAAGACTCAATCTCATTCCTTTGTTTTTGGTTGTTCTGTTTCATCACCGGTGTCTTGACTTCCTGTCCCCTGCTGACTGATTTGCCTTGGGATCAGGAGTCACTACATTTTATCTTTCCTTTTAAATATTTCTTATAAGGAATGACAATAATCACCAAAGCAAAGACTCAATCTCATTCCTTTGTTTTTGGTTGTTCTGTTTTCATCACCGGTGTCTTGACTTCCTGTCCCCTGCTGACTGATTTGCCTTGGGATCAGGAGTCACTACATTTTATCTTTCCTTTAAATATTTCTTATAAGGAATGACAATAATCACCAAAGCAAAGACTCAATCTCATTCCTTTGTTTTTGGTTGTTCTGTTTTCATCACCGGTGTCTTGACTTCCTGTCCCCTGCTGACTGATTTGCCTTGGGATCAGGAGTCACTACATTTTATCTTTCCTTTTAAATATTTCTTATAAGGAATGACAATAATCACCAAAGCAAAGACTCAATCTCATTCCTTTGTTTTTGGTTGTTCTGTTTTCATCACCGGTGTCTTGACTTCCTGTCCCCTGCTGACTGATTTGCCTTGGGATCAGGAGTCACTACATTTTATCTTTCCTTTTAAATATTTCTTATAAGGAATGACAATAATCACCAAAGCAAAGACTCAATCTCATTCCTTTGTTTTTGGTTGTTCTGTTTTCATCACCGGTGTCTTGACTTCCTGTCCCCTGCTGACTGATTTGCCTTGGGATCAGGAGTCACTACATTTTATCTTTCCTTTTAAATATTTCTTATAAGGAATGACAATAATCACCAAAGCAAAGACTCAATCTCATTCCTTTGTTTTTGGTTGTTCTGTTTTCATCACCGGTGTCTTGACTTCCTGTCCCCTGCTAACTGATTTGCCTTGGGATCAGGAGTCACTACATTTTATCTTTCCTTTTAAATATTTCTTATAAGGAATGACAATAATCACCAAAGCAAAGACTCAATCTCATTCCTTTGTTTTTGGTTGTTCTGTTTTCATCACCGGTGTCTTGACTTCCTGTCCCCTGCTGACTGATTTGCCTTGGGATCAGGAGTCACTACATTTTATCTTTCCTTTTAAATATTTCTTATAAGGAATGACAATAATCACCAAAGCAAAGACTCAATCTCATTCCTTTGTTTTTGGTTGTTCTTTTCATCACCGGTGTCTTGACTTCCTGTCCCCTGCTAACTGATTTGCCTTGGGATCAGGAGTCACTACATTTTATCTTTCCTTTTAAATATTTCTTATAAGGAATGACAATAATCACCAAAGCAAAGACTCAATCTCATTCCTTTGTTTTTGGTTGTTCTGTTTTCATCACCGGTGTCTTGACTTCCTGTCCCCTGCTAACTGATTTGCCTTGGATCAGGAGTCACTACATTTTATCTTTCCTTTTAAATATTTCTTATAAGGAATGACAATAATCACCAAAGCAAAGACTCAATCTCATTCCTTTGTTTTTGGTTGTTCTGTTTTCATCACCGGTGTCTTGACTTCCTGTCCCCTGCTGACTGATTTGCCTTGGGATCAGGAGTCACTACATTTTATCTTTCCTTTTAAATATTTCTTATAAGGAATGACAATAATCACCAAAGCAAAGACTCAATCTCATTCCTTTGTTTTTGGTTGTTCTGTTTTCATCACCGGTGTCTTGACTTCCTGTCCCCTGCTGACTGATTTGCCTTGGGATCAGGAGTCACTACATTTATCTTTCCTTTTAATATTTTCTTATAAGGAATGACAATAATCACCAAAGCAAAGACTCAATCTCATTCCTTTGTTTTTGGTTGTTCTGTTTTCATCACCGGTGTCTTGACTTCCTGTCCCTGCTAACTGATTTGCCTTGGGATCAGGAGTCACTACATTTTATCTTTCCTTTTAAATATTTCTTATAAGGAATGACAATAATCACCAAAGCAAAGACTCAATCTCATTCCTTTGTTTTTGGTTGTTCTGTTTTCATCACCGGTGTCTTGACTTCCTGTCCCCTGCTAACTGATTTGCCTTGGGATCAGGAGTCACTACATTTTATCTTTCCTTTTAAATATTTCTTATAAGGAATGACAATAATCACCAAAGCAAAGACTCAATCTCATTCCTTTGTTTTTGGTTGTTCTGTTTTCATCACCGGTGTCTTGACTTCCTGTCCCCTGCTGACTGATTTGCCTTGGGATCAGGAGTCACTACATTTTATCTTTCCTTTTAAATATTTCTTATAAGGAATGACAATAATCACCAAAGCAAAGACTCAATCTCATTCCTTTGTTTTTGGTTGTTCTGTTTTCATCACCGGTGTCTTGACTTCCTGTCCCCTGCTGACTGATTTGCCTTGGGATCAGGAGTCACTACATTTTATCTTTCCTTTTAAATATTTCTTATAAGGAATGACAATAATCACCAAAGCAAAGACTCAATCTCATTCCTTTGTTTTTGGTTGTTCTGTTTTCATCACCGGTGTCTTGACTTCCTGTCCCCTGCTGACTGATTTGCCTTGGGATCAGGAGTCACTACATTTTATCTTTCCTTTTAAATATTTCTTATAAGGAATGACAATAATCACCAAAGCAAAGACTCAATCTCATTCCTTTGTTTTTGGTTGTTCTGTTTTCATCACCGGTGTCTTGACTTCCTGTCCCCTGCTGACTGATTTGCCTTGGGATCAGGAGTCACTACATTTTATCTTTCCTTTTAAATATTTCTTATAAGGAATGACAATAATCACCAAAGCAAAGACTCAATCTCATTCCTTTGTTTTTGGTTGTTCTGTTTTCATCACCGGTGTCTTGACTTCCTGTCCCCTGCTGACTGATTTGCCTTGGGATCAGGAGTCACTACATTTTATCTTTCCTTTTAAATATTTCTTATAAGGAATGACAATAATCACCAAAGCAAAGACTCAATCTCATTCCTTTGTTTTTGGTTGTTCTGTTTTCATCACCGGTGTCTTGACTTCCTGTCCCCTGCTGACTGATTTGCCTTGGGATCAGGAGTCACTACATTTTATCTTTCCTTTTAAATATTTCTTATAAGGAATGACAATAATCACCAAAGCAAAGACTCAATCTCATTCCTTTGTTTTTGGTTGTTCTGTTTTCATCACCGGTGTCTTGACTTCCTGTCCCCTGCTGACTGATTTGCCTTGGGATCAGGAGTCACTACATTTTATCTTTCCTTTTAAATATTTCTTATAAGGAATGACAATAATCACCAAAGCAAAGACTCAATCTCATTCCTTTGTTTTTGGTTGTTCTGTTTCATCACCGGTGTCTTGACTTCCTGTCCCCTGCTAACTGATTTGCCTTGGGATCAGGAGTCACTACATTTTATCTTTCCTTTTAAATATTTCTTATAAGGAATGACAATAATCACCAAAGCAAAGACTCAATCTCATTCCTTTGTTTTTGGTTGTTCTGTTTTCATCACCGGTGTCTTGACTTCCTGTCCCTGCTAACTGATTTGCCTTGGGATCAGGAGTCACTACATTTTATCTTTCCTTTTAAATATTTCTTATAAGGAATGACAATAATCACCAAAGCAAAGACTCAATCTCATTCCTTTGTTTTTGGTTGTTCTGTTTTCATCACCGGTGTCTTGACTTCCTGTCCCCTGCTGACTGATTTGCCTTGGGATCAGGAGTCACTACATTTTATCTTTCCTTTTAAATATTTCTTATAAGGAATGACAATAATCACCAAAGCAAAGACTCAATCTCATTCCTTTGTTTTTGGTTGTTCTGTTTTCATCACCGGTGTCTTGACTTCCTGTCCCCTGCTGACTGATTTGCCTTGGGATCAGGAGTCACTACATTTTATCTTTCCTTTTAAATATTTCTTATAAGGAATGACAATAATCACCAAAGCAAAGACTCAATCTCATTCCTTTGTTTTTGGTTGTTCTGTTTTCATCACCGGTGTCTTGACTTCCTGTCCCCTGCTAACTGATTTGCCTTGGGATCAGGAGTCACTACATTTTATCTTTCCTTTTTAAATATTTTCTTATAAGGAATGACAATAATCACCAAAGCAAAGACTCAATCTCATTCCTTTGTTTTTGGTTGTTCTGTTTTCATCACCGGTGTCTTGACTTCCTGTCCCCTGCTAACTGATTTGCCTTGGGATCAGGAGTCACTACATTTTATCTTTCCTTTTAATATTTCTTATAAGGAATGACAATAATCACCAAAGCAAAGACTCAATCTCATTCCTTTGTTTTTGGTTGTTCTGTTTTCATCACCGGTGTCTTGACTTCCTGTCCCCTGCTGACTGATTTGCCTTGGGATCAGGAGTCACTACATTTTATCTTTCCTTTTAAATATTTCTTATAAGGAATGACAATAATCACCAAAGCAAAGACTCAATCTAATTCCTTTGTTTTTGGTTGTTCTGTTTTCATCACCGATGTCTTGACTTCCTGGGACTGACTGATTTGTCTTCTTGGGAGCAGAGACTAAATAATATGACTGGCTTTGGTACACTCTCGATCTAAATTAATTTAACTTGTACTTTCGATAAACCAATAGTATAACATAGGGTCTGTCAATTTTGTTGAAATATGCCTATTTAACAAAAAAATTTAAAAAAAAAATTAAACCCTCCAATCGAAAAAAAAAAATTACCAAAAATCAGGGAATTATCCGATTTTAATGATATTTTTAGTGTTGATTTATCAATGTATGAATTTTATAATGCATCAGTTATTTTTTATTTCAAAACCTTCTGATTTTTTCAGGTCACTTAACTTTGACCCCCCCCCCCCATTGTTGGGGTGCAAAATTACAGTTGGATTATATATTTTGACACTAATTATAGTATAAATAAAAAGACAAAAAACCAAAGTTGTGAAGAGAAGAAAAATTAAGGGGGCTACTCTAATCGGAAAATTAAATGTAAAAAAAAAAAATCACAAAAAGTTTTTGGAGATTGTTTTACCCTGTTGTTTAAGTATATAATTGCCTATTATATAATAAGTAAAGGTTATACATCGATATTTGTCCTGTTTAAAAGGGTGAGGGACTAACTAATACATTGAGAATTCTCAAAAAATAACTATACTAAATCAAGCTTGTTATTAACTAAATATTTTTTTTTAGAATCTAAATATATGAAATTTGAAACTTAAAATTAGGCGTTTCATATTTTAGATTAATTTTATATATTGAATAGATATATAAATTGTTTCCTTAAAAGCATTTCTGGTTGTCACAAAATCAATTTATTTTCATTGAATCAGTTTGATTGAAATGACTCAGTAATTAAAAAAAAAAAACAAAGAATTCGTTGATTAACACTTGAAAATTTTATTAAAATCAGATAATTCCCTGATTTTTGGTATTTTTTTTTATTGTTTATCAATCAGGGTCAGTGAATTGCCATTATGACCTACCATAGATGTAATCATATCACATTAAACTAGTTTAGAAAAAAAAAGGTTTTCCTTTCTCAAGATAAGGTTTCCCAAGATAAACGAATTTTACACATTGTTTGGAACGAAAAAATTATGATATATTTAAATAAATGTCAACAATTAAGCAATTCTTCTGTACATAAAATATTTAAAGTTTTTTTGGTATTGATTTCTAAGAATAAACATTTAAAGTAAAAAAGAAATGTCATGAAAACATGAGAGAGAGAGAGAGAGAGAGAGAGAGAGAGAGAGAGAGAGAGAGAGAGAGAGAGAGATAAAAAGAGAGAGATAGTGAGAAAGAGAGACAGAGACAGAGTCACCCACAGAACCAGAGAGACACTCAATCCAAAAAAAAAAAAGAGAAAAATATAAAACAGTGGGGTAGGAGGATGGGGATCACTGATAGTTTGATTGATAGTTCGTTGTAGAATCAACATAATACTCATCTTCACAGGAAGGCTGTGACTAGTGTCCAGTCACCAGACAAGAATTGTTTTGAGTTCATTATAAATCTTTCACTTAGCTATTTTTTTTTAGCAAGATTTAATTGTTTGAAATGTATTAAAAATAAATTATATATTTATCATTATTATTATTATTTGAGTTTTCACATCAGTGTTAGCTGATGGTCTTTCACTGGAGTCTGAGTGACAGCAAGTCTCCTCAGGTCTCCAGGACTCTTCTGAGTATTCTGGCAGATTGCAGCAGTGCAGTGTTCTGAATGGTTTCAATCCTTCCTCTGATATCCAAACTTTCCAAACCCTTTTCTAATGCTTTTGGGACTGTTCCAAGTGCACCAACTACAATTGGTATAACTTTCACTTTCATATTCCATAACTTTTTCAGTTCTCTGGCAAGGTCCAGATATTTGTCAATTTTTTCATTTTCCTTTAACTTCACCCTGTGATCCGCTGGCACTGCAAAATCCACCAGTTGACAAGTTCTTTCTTTTTTGTTAATCAACACTAGGTCTGGTCTTCTTGCTGGGATAAGGTGATCCGTTTTTATTATTATTATTATTATTATTATTATTATTATTATTTATTACTGATACTAATGGTGTTACTATTTTTCTACTTGGACAAAATTTGGCTTTGATTAATTGATTTGATTAATTTTAATTCGTTTTTAAAATGAAAGAGACAACATTTTGGGGGTGCCTAGTATATTGAGAATGTGTTTACTTCTGTTGAAATTTTATTTTTGGTACCAAAGGACTATAATAAAATATCAAGGAATTTTAACTTGTTGGTGGGTGAAGCAATTCCTTCCAAGCTCAGCTTGTTTCGACAATCTACAAAATATTTATCTTACAAAATTGTTTGCGCACATAACAAAACATATATTTAAATAAAACTTCAAAAAGTATTTATTATAAAGATTTTAACCACGAATGGTGGCAGACAGTTCAAGAGTTAAGAATAAACGAACAAACCAGAATGTGAATAAAAAACTTGTATTACAAAATATATAACAATAAAGGGGGGGGGGGTTGCAAACTTTTAGTGCGTCTGCACAAATGTAGATAATTTGTAAATAACTTAGCTGACTCCTGAGGTAGGGTGAATTATCGGATCCCCTGCTACGGCTTCTCTGTCGCAATGCTGGATTTGAGAGACGTTCAATTTGAGGTCCGTCTTCGATGCTGGTCGAGCAGAAAAAAGGATGAGTTTCCCACTTTGGGTTTACCGCCAAAGTATTCTAGCTTGTGATTGGTCATTTGCAACAGAGGCTCGCAGACAAGGGACGATAACCCCATACCCCAGAATTCTTAATATTTATAGTTTGATGAAAATTCCATTCTTTCACTGGATAGCTGTTGGGTAATATCAAATCATCTAGGTCATGTCATTCACCCCATTCAATTTTTATGAGATTTTGTCCAAGTATGGTAAAGTTAGTCAATCCCCAAGTTTCAAATTCCAAAAATCAGCAGAATTTAAAATTGATTCTAAAAATTGACATAACTCTCCAAATTTGGGTGGGGTGTCAAGAAAAATGGCAACTTTTTGTCATCTATTTTTGTGTGTAAAATAAATTCTAGAGCTTCCCTACTCCTAAAAATTGGTTTATAAAAGCATTTTAGCCTAAAGAATCCTAAAATGCTATCAAAAGATTCTTTAACCACTTTTAAGTTATTAATGATTTCTGATTCGGAAAATTTTAAATTATGTTTCTTAAGATATCAGTAGATTATATTCACTTTTCTTAGAATAGTAAATAACATGTTTCGTATTGTAAATTTTTGCTTACTACATTCTATAAGATTTTTACAAAAATTCCTAATAATTTTGGTTTAAAAAATCATTTTTGGTATGTGAAAATTTTTTGCAACCCGAGAACATGTGGAGAAAATTGTCAGCCTTTAAAGAAATAGCAGGAGCTACAATTGCTGTTAAACTCAGAAAACATATCTTCATGATAGTGCTATCCCTAGAATCCTACCAAACTGTCCCTCATATTTATCCAGTGCAATGAGGTGTCCTATAACCAACATTAGTCCACCTATAACAGACCCTGACCAAATGTCAAAACCATATGCACAAGCAACCCATAAGCCTTGAATCTATAAGTACCAATAGGAGTGGTAAGAGTTGCCCCCCTCCCTATATACATATATATATGCCTCCCAGTAGCAGCTGCCACGTTGTAATGAACCTGTTTGAACCTCCCAGTAATTTGTTTGACCTCTAAAGGGGTTATAAAAATGTTATATTCCCAAAAATAAACATAAACATATATGGATGCATATAATCAAAATAAGGCATTTTACTCCAACTAAATTTACCAGTGAGTATATTTTGTATGAAGAAGCAAGTGAATTTATTTAAAACTTTAAAGACTGAATTAATTTCATGACATAGTAATTCACAACATATCAAAACAAAGTTATAACAAATAAATTTAGTAAAGTTTTGAAAAGCTTAAAACCTCATTTTTAAAGATAAATGTTGAAAGAAATTTTCAGTATAAATGTTAAAGACCAGTTGAAAGGGAAATATGTTGGATGTTATTAAAAGGATTTAAATTCTTACCTTGGAATCGGCTCATACTTATGACATCTGTTTTACATGCGTAAATGGAGATGTTGAGAGTAAAGAGAAGAGGGAACGGTAAATAACAAAGGAAGACAAATGACAAGAGATCATTTAAAACAAAGAGGATATATTTCTGTAAAATGTTGTGAAAAATGCACAGAGTGAGAGAGTGTTCATAGATTAAATAAAAAAGAGTTTGTTGAATGAGAGTTCTGCTTGTTGTCTGTTGATACTGATGGTAGTATGAATGAAATGTGAGTAGTGGGCAGTTGTCGTGCACTGGGTGAGAGAGTCTTCATAGATGAGATGAAAGAAAGTTTATTGAATTAGAGTTCTGCCTGTGTCTGTTGATACTGTTGGTAGTATGAATGAAATGTGAGTAGTGGGCATTTCTCTCTATTGACGGTTGAAGATACAATTGGTAGTCAGAATAGATGTAGATACTATCTTTTGTCACCATTTATTGGTTCGGGTTTGAAGGAGATATTGAGAATTTTCTTCATTCCCAGGTCTGGGGGAAATTTACAGTTGATGATGATAGATATGTGGAAAGGCATGGTCGCTTCACTTGAATGTGAGCAGCTGTGACCTCACTGCAGGTCTTGGGAAAGCATGAGTTTCACTGCACACCGTAGGAAGATATGTTAGCTGCACAGGAGTGTGTGAAGGCGTGTCCTTGCTGCAATTCTTAAGTGAGGAGGACAACAATGTGGGCTTGAGAGATTCCTTCAATGTACATTCATGATATGGGAGAGAGATAAGGTTGGCATTCATCATCCAAGTGTTGTTAGTGACGCCTTCTAATTGGTCAAGGAGCGTCTTGTGACATTTCCCACACCTAGGTCCATAGAAATAGCAGCTAATTAATGTTGGTTATGGATGTGTACCATCCCGTCTTTTTGTCCCCAATAAGGAATCATTAACTATGATGAGATTTAATTTGGTAAATAACATTCATAAAATTTATAAAGGAATATTTTTATAGGCATGAAAACTAATTCTAATAATTTTTATAAACGTTTTAATGGTAAAAATGACTTTTGTTAATTATATTAATTCAAAAAACGTATAAACCTTTAAAATCCTTTATTATTACATATTTTCGTCACAAATAATTTTTGTTGAATTAATAAATTATATTATGTTCCTTAACAATATCAGTTTTCCTAGAATAGTTTGGTGTTTTTGATGAAATTGCACTCTCATAATTTGTGCAAGAGTTATCTCCTCTTGCCATGAATTTAGTTCACTCAGCAATGACCAACAAATTTTGATTCTTTAGAATAAATTCCTTAATGTGATTAAGTTATTTTTGGGAATGATGACAAACATAGGTCTTTTCTATGACGTAGTAATTCTATTTTTAGATTTGATGTGCACTGGTGCACCTTCATATGCAAATTACATACAACCAATATCAAATATCACTACACTTCTCATTATAATAATGAAATATAAAATTGTATGAGTCCTCCAAATTTTACCTTATGGGAAATATTTTCATATTAAACATTTAAGAATAATAAAATCAAGATCAAGACTTTTAGAAATAGTTTCTGAATTGCACCACAGGAAAATAGGTGAGAGGAAAAGCTTCTTATTTGAACCTACTTGGAAGGCATGAGTTGAAGCATTGGACGCACTTTCTGCAGAAAATAGGTGAGAGGAAAAGCTTCTTATTTGAACCTACTTGGAAGGCATTGGACGCACTTTCTGCAGAAAATAAACTTTTATGATGTATTCCTACCGAATACAAAGATAGAAAATCATAAGAGATACAACTCAAAGTAGACCTAGGAGTAATGACAATGAAGAAGGACTTCACACTTCCCAGGGTTCCAGAAATGGAGTCTCACCACTATATACAGTTTAGTGCTATATTCAGTACACACCTTGAGGGATGGTCAGCCCTCTGCAAGGGATACAGTCAGTGTATTCTAAGCCCTGCTGACAGGAGAAAAAAAAGTTTAAGATTCTCAACTTTTGTTTCATATTTTTTAAATAGCTGTGAAAAAGAAATAAGTTATATTAAATACAAATGATCTTAAATCCAACACTCAAATCTGTATATATCAGTTTTGCACCTTGTATGAAATTGAGAATACACAACAAATCATGTATATGAATATCTTCTGTAACAGCATTCACCCTGGGTCAGTTGAGCCGACTCCATCTAACAAATTCACCTGTAGCAAATTCATGGAAGGAGTAATAAGAAATTCACAAGCAGTCCTTAAACCCTGCATACATATCCCAGAGCCCCATTTTACTAATAGTGTAATGTAGCTTCTCTCCTCTGTGTGACACCACAAATTAGATTTCTGGGAAAAAAAGAGCTACACAATTCACAAGAATGTGGCTTTTCTTCTCTGTGTGTTTGCATAAGTATCTCAAAATGTGATTTTTGTGAAGAAGGAGGGGCAAACAATTCACAAAAATGTGGCTTCTCTCCTGTGTGTTTGCATATGTCTCACCAAATGTAATTTTTGTGAAAAAGAAGAGCCACACACTTCACAAGAATGAGGCTTCTCTCCTGTGTGTGTTTGCATATGACTCACTAAACCTGATTTTTGTGCAAAGGAAGAGCCGCACACTTCACAAGAATGCGGCTTCTCTCCAGTATGTGTTCGCATATGTCTCACTAAACCTGATTTTTGTGAAAAGGAAGAGCTACACTCTACACACGAATGTGGCTTCTCTCCTGTGTGTGTTCGCATATGACTCACTAAACCTGATTTTGTGAAAAGGAAGAGCCACACACCTCACAAGAATGTAGCTCTCTCCTCTGTGTGTTTGCATATGTAACTCAAATATGATTTATTGAAAAAGAAGAGCCACACACCTCACAAGAATGTGGCTTCTCTCCTGTGTGTATTCGCATATGTTTCCGCAAACTTGATTTTTGTGAAAAGGAAGAGCCACATACTTCACAAGAATGTGACTTCTCTCCTGTGTGTGTCCTCATATGTATCTTCAAAACCCCTTTCGTGAAAAGGAAGAGCCCAATACTTCACAAGAATGTGGCTTCTCTCCTGTGTGTGTTCGCATATGTATCCCTAAATGTGATTTTTGTGAAAAGGAAGATCCACACACTTCACAAGAATGAGGCTTCTCTCCTGTGTGTGTTCGCATATGACTCAACAAATTGGATTTTTGTGAAAAAGAAGAGCCACACACTTCACATGAATACGGCTTCTCTCCAGTGTGTGTTCGCATATGACTCAACAAATTGGATTTTTGTGAAAAAGAAGCCGCACACTTCACAAGAATGTGGCTTCTCTTCTCTGTGTGTCCGCATATGACTCACTACACATGATTTTTTGTGAAAAGGAAAAGCCACACACTTGACAAGAATGTGGCTTCTCTCCTGTGTGTGTTTGCATGTGTCTCACCAAATGTAATTTTTTGTGAAAAAGAAGAGCCACACACTTGACAAGAATGTGGCTTCTCTCCTGTGTGTGTTTGCATATGACTCACTAACCTGATTTTGTGAAAAGGAATAGCCACACACTTCACAAGAATGTGGCTTTCTCTCCAGTGTGTGTTTTGCATATGTCTCCCCAAATTTGATTTTTGTGCAAAGGAAGAGCCGCACACTTCACAAGAATGTGGTTTCTCTCCTGTGTGTTTTCTCATATGTATCCCTAAATGTGATTTTTGTGAAAAAGAAGAGCCACACACCTCACAAGAATGTGGTTCTCTCTTGTGTGTATTTGCATATGTTTCCACAAACTTGATTTTGTGAAAAGGAAGAGCCACATACTTCACAAGAATGTGGCTTTCTCTCTGTGTGTGTCCTCATATGTATCTAAAAAAAAACCATTTCGTGAAAAGGAAGAGCCACATACTTCACAAGAATGTGGCTTCTCTCCTGTGTGTGTTTACATATATTTCACCACATTTGATTTTGTGCAAAGGAAGAGCCACACACTTCACAAGAATGTGGTTCTCTCCTGTGGTTTTCTCATATGTATCGCTAAATGTGATTTTTGTGAAAAGAAGAGCCACACATCTCACATGAAAATGATTTATCTCTTGTGTGCATTTGCATAATTAAAAAAGATGGACGTCAGAAATGAAGAGGTTTCACAGAAATAGGATTTTTCTCCCGCTTTACATCTACTCAACAAATCAAATTTCCCAGACTCAAACCAACTCCGTATTTATCATTTATCATTGCAGTGTTCACTTACATTGCTTCAAACGTGACTTTTTAAAAATATCAGGTCCTCAATAAAATACAGATACCAAATTCAGGGAATTATTTTTCTGGGTTAAAAATCTGCAATCAATAAAACAAGAGAAAACAATATGTTTTAAAGAAAAAAGTTATAAAGAAATGCAGTAAATACATATATTATTTAAAAGAGGGAAGAGTTTATAGAGAAATAGAGAAAACTATAATATAAAGAAGATTCATTTAAGAAATCAATATTTCATTATAAAGATTTATTGAATATTTATTTTTATAAATGTAAAATAATGATTTTCTTAGATTATATAGGATTTTATATAAGAAAATTCATTGATTTACAGATATATGAAAGATTACTTAGTGGAAAAATTTTAAATTAAAAACTTTATTGATTAATTCTTGGAAAGGTCGCAAATTTACCCTTGAATAAGGAGGAAAAAGATATTGCATGATAGTTAATGCCATCAAAATTTTTGTGCCGTTAAAAGAATATTGAAAATGAAATTAATCATTTTAACTTAATCATAAGAAAGGAAATTTCTTATTTGCATGGACCTGACAAGAAACTTGCAGAAATCAAACAATTTTGATTTCTACAGGGAACCCAAAATTATGCCCTTATATAGGGTGCTGGATTAACCCTAGTTAATGGTAAGAGATGAAGTCCAGCACATTCCCTTTGCCAAATTCTGTTACATTTTTTTTTCTATTTCTAGCCAATCGAAAATTATGAAGGAATATTCAGTGAAAAAGCAAAACAAAGAAATAAATATAAATCTCTTTCAAAAAAAAAATTATAGAAAATTATTGAACGAAAGCAAAAAAAAAAAAAAAAAAAAAAGAAAAAGAAAGAAAGAAATGTTTTGTCGGACAGTAGAAAAAGTAGATTGTTGAACAAAGAAGTTTTCAATTTTAGACAAAGAATGATAAGAAAATGAAAATTGGAAAATGGTAAAGAGAAAACAGAGAAACTAAAAAAGAGAAGAGAAATTGAAGGAAAACTAAAGAAAGAAATGAAGAAGATTTTGGATGAAATTTGGTGCTTCAGGCCAGAGTTGACGGTTGTTAACAATTACGTTAAATTTGTCGAGAGGTTACATCTGGTCTAAGTGAAATGGTGGCCAGAAGAGATAGAACATTTTGGAGAGATGCCCATTCTACAATTTGGAAGTGTCATACTTTAGAGTAATTATCTTACTAGGGATTTATTTTTTAATGTATCTAGATTCAGAATTTAGGTTAGATAAGTAAATAGATGTGAAAATAAATGATGTAACATCTTTTGTTAAGTGAATTATTTTGCTGTTCCACAAATACAAAGTAAATGTTTTTACAAATATTCTGTAGGCTAAAGTGTAATAAATTTTCTTAGTGCACATTGTTTTTTTTTTTGTTGTTTTTTTTTTTTTTTTCAGATAATTATTCAATTCTAAAATAATCATGTACATATTTATGAGACTAGAAAGTTTTGAGGTGGCAATTTGAATTTCACCGGCAATATCGAAAAAGATTGGAAAAAAAATTTAACAAGTATTTATCTAAGATTTATAGAAAAAAAAGTTATGAAATGTAATTTACTTGAAAAAAAATGTAATAATCTGCAATTAAGAAATTCCTATTTTTTAAAGGAATCTACCAAATGATAAGCTATTGAATACTGATGAATATTTTCAGTACTTTAATCACTGATTATAGTGCTTTTTTACATTAATTTACATTTTTTTTTACATTTTTTGAATATTCCTTTTCAATATTTCAATGACAAGTGTCATTTTGTCACAATAATCACAAAAATGGAGATTTATTACTGGTTATATTACACTCTCACAAAAGTAGAGACTATTATTATGGTTATATACACTCTCAGATAAGTAGAGACTACTGGTTTATATTACACTCTCACAAAACTTATATTACTCTGAGTACAATTTTGATCTTGCAATATAGCTATGCAAAAGCCCTTCCAAATGACCCATCTATGTTTCGTTTACCAAGTTCATTTCCCTATCATGTAAACTTTTGTTGGTTACTTCTTTTCAGTTCATTATTCATAAAAAATTTTTTGTCGATTATAAGAGAATTACACAAGATTCTTTTCATTTTAGAAGTTGTGTATTTGTTAATTAGTTAAATGAGTCTTAATTCATTACAAGTGTTTCAGTTTTACCTACCTTACAACAAATACATTATCACCTTGCACTGATATTGCAAGAACATTTAAATCATGTCACTATCATATTGCTATTTGGAAATTGGTACATATTGCTAAACCTGATATACTTCAACTAGTCAGTGACAATGAATGGACTCATTATAAAAATGATGAAATAATACATCGGATTAATGGAGATATCATAAATGTGAATCTGACAATGATGATGATGACAACCATGGAAATTTAATGGAATTTTATTCATAAAAAACAATGATATGAACTCAACAGTAAATCTAATTAGAACTAGTGAAGAAGGCAAGGCTAATAATTTGAACTGTACATTATATATACTATAGAGATAATGAGTTTCCTCTAATTATACTATTACTTTTACCTTGGGTTTATCATAATACAACTTTGATTTAATTTACAGAGTTTCGTATCATTGAAATATACTTTATTTGCATTGATCAAATTATTATTCTATCTATGAATTTCTTAATTGTTTTATATTAAAAGACGTAAACGAACATTAAAGTTAATTTTTGCATTTTTTATATTGCGTTTTAAAATAATTTTTTACAATCCACCGAACGCGTATTAAAAGAGCGTGTTTTGGGCACAGCTAGGCTATTGGTTGACGTGAACGACGTAATTTTTATAGAGCATATGCATTCTCGGGACATTATTAGTTAATTCAATTACCTTACAATTTATGGTGGGCTATATTCAATAAAGATTCCTATTTCTAAAACATAGCTAGAACTTGGAAGAATTATAAACTGTTTTATTGGCAACATTACTTTCATTTAAATTTAATTTTGTTTTAATTGTTTAATTTATATTTTAGTTCTTTATTAAATGATAAATAGATATCTAGTTAGGAGAATGAAATATAATTACAAAACAGAAATTTGACCATTATGTTCTTGTAAAATTCTAGCGTCTACTATGAGATTATTTTTTTTTGGTAATTAAAATCAAAATAATAAATCAATAATAAATAAAAACTTTATTTAAACCATCGTGCCAGATAGCCTAATAAATTTTTCCACCACC
>CM042177.1:57062033-57378598 GCA_023376005.1 Doryteuthis pealeii
AAATATTAGTATAAGGTCCTATATATGGTCGGTTTTATAAAAGAAAAGAGGACATTAGCGACAGTACTCAAAGGTTGTTGTATGGAGTTAACCACGGTGTGGCAGACTGGTTAAAGAGTCAAAAAAATAAAACGAACAACTAGAATATGAATAAAAGACTGTATTACATATAAAGAACAATTGCAAACTTAGTTTCGTTTGCGCCAAATAATATTGTCACCTTAACTGGTGTATCCTGGATAGCGGTATATCGGAGCCCTTTGCTACGGCCTTCGTTTCCGTTATATGATGACTTCTGTATGCGTCCGACTCCGATTCGGTTGTGTGTGTTGAAGAAGAATAGGAGCGACCCTTATTTAGGTCTGTCTCCGGTGGTTGCTGGATCAGAAGAGGACGAGTCTGCTTATTCGGCTTTGCCGCCAAGTATGCTGGCTCTTGATTTGGTTGGTTTTGAAACAGAGGCTCGCAGACAAAGGGTGTAACTCCCATACCCAGAATTCTAATAGGCTTAACATATCGGGGTTCTGTTGAAATACTGGGTAGATGTGTGTGCATGTTCACATTTTTAAAAAAATTGTTAACTAAAAGAAGCAACAAAAAATCTTCATCTGCGTTATTTCTTTTTGATGAGGTTCATGGTTAAATGAAAGTTCTTAAAGTGACTGATCTCTTTTCCGGCTAAAAAATAACTATCAATGTTCTCTTAACTGAACCATTTTTAAAAATTTTATTAATTCCAAATGGAGATTAACTTCGAAATCTCCACACGTTACAGTCAAAGACAGCCGATCAAAAGTAGCAAGTCTTTCAGAACAAAAAAAAACAAAAAACTAAAAAAAATCCATCTCGTTGTGTTGACGACAACAGTTAGTCTCACCTTTAAGATATTCCTTCTGTCATGTTGTCCATATCCCGACTATTAGACCGCCCCGCCAGTGGCAGTAAGTAAAGTAAAGTCGTCGGGTGGCCTAGAATCGGTATCCCAAGGAGATGTTTTTGCATTGAGGTGGAGTGCTACACCTACCATCGAACTAGGAACCTTTGGGTTTCTAGCCAAATCCCTCTACCGACTAAGCTAACCCAGCCCTTGAATCCTTTGTGTTACTTGGAATGAAAGAGAGAGAGAGTGTAATCAAGATATTATTATGACCTTTTACATATTGAAGTATTTAGAAATAGCTCTTAAGCCGGAATCCTTTGTGTTTACTTGTAAGCGGCAGTAGTAAGTTGTATGATATCAATAAGAATGTTGTTAGTGCTTGATCTCAATTCAGCACTTGGTGAATCTTCAATTATTTGAACTGCTATTTCCTGGTACATCGTCTCCCTCGTGGAACGGGTCAGCGTTCAAATTTCCCATCTTGAATGTGTTGCCGAAAGTTTGTGTTGAATTAAAAGTTTTATGGATTTTTAACTTAACTGTTGGTTTTTCCACCTTTTTCAATAGTGCGTAAAAAGGTTTTCTGTCTATTTTTCTCTTTTTTGTATTTTTAATCCATGATATTAGTTGCACAGTCTATCAGGTGTATTTGCAGGAATTCATTCAACATTTTAGGTTGGCTCCCTTCTTAGGGAACTGCATCGGCGTGCTTTCGGTTTCCGAAGACAGTCGGCGGTCCACAGCGTACAATAGAAGGAAGAAGGGAGTAACCAAGATGGCCTCATTTTTTATTCTGTTTTTGTTTCTCCGTGGGGACTTGTGTTTTCGCCCCTCCAATCCCACCTCTTAATAAGCATTAGACTTGTAAATAAATTTATAGCATTTCATATTTTATCGTGTGTTATAAGTAGGGCATCAGGCATTAGAGCGACAGTGGATTTTCGGTGGAAGCGTAGTGTAAGGAGATGGATTGACAGTGCTTGTTTTGTATGGATCGGTCGGCGAGTAAGACTAGCCAAGTTAGAACTAAAAGATTTAGAAAGATTGACCAGTTTGTACCCCGTTCCCCCAAAAAAATAAAACTTCGGGCCTTGTGCCCAGGTGCGTGTCCGGTGCATTTCTTCTGTACCGATTTCGAATAAATAAACGTATTTGTTGTGGAGTCGGATGCAGAGGTGCAGCCGGTACACATCAAATACATCAACATTTTCAGGTGTAGTCACCTTGAAGTAGGAATTATTTTGTTCCTTTGTTTTTAATTGTTTTGTTTTCATCACCGGTGTTTTGACTTCCTGTCCCCTGCTGACTGATTTGTCTTCTTGGGATCAGGAGTCATTACATTTTATCTTTTAAATATTTCTTATAATCACCAAAGCAGAGACTAAATAATATGACTGGCTTTGTTACACTCTCGATCTAAATTAATTTAAACTTGTACTTTCGATAAACCAATAGTATAACATAGGGTCCTTCAATTTTGTTGAAATATGCCTATTTAACAAAAAAATAAAAAAAAAAAATTAAACCCTCCCAATCGAAAAAAAAAAATTACCAAAAATCAGGGAATTATCCGATTTTAATGATATTTTTAGTGTTTATTTATCAATGTATGAATTTTATAATGCATCAGTTATTTTATTTCAAAACTTTCTGATTTTTTCAGGTCATTTAACTTTGAACCCCCCCCCCATTGTTGGGGTGCAAAATTACAGTTGGATTATATATTTTGACACTAATTATAGTATAAATAAAAAGACAAAAAACCAAAGTTGTGAAGAGAAGAAAAATTAAGGGGGCTACTCTGGTAAAAATTGTTTGCGCACATACCAAAACATATATTTAAATAAGACTTTAAAAAATATTTATAGTTTGATGAAAATTCCATTCTTTCACTGGATAGATGTTGGGTAATATCAAATCATCTAGGTCATGTCACCCACCCCATTCAATTTTTATGAGATTTTGTCCAAGTTAGTCAATCCCCAAGTTTCAAATTCCAAAAATCAGCAGAATTTAAAATTGATTCTAAAAATTGACATAACTCTCCAAATTTGGGTGGGGTGTCAAGAAAAATGGCAACTTTTTGTCATTTATTTTTGTGTGTAAAATAAATTCTAGAGCTTCCCTACTCCTAAAAATTGGTTTATAAAAGCATTTTAGCCTAAAGAATCCTAAAATGCTATCAAAAGATTCTTTAACCACTTTTAAGTTATTAATGATTTCTGATTCGGAAAATTTTAAATTATGTTTCTTAAAATATCAGTACATTCTATTCACTTTTCTTAGAATAATAAATAACATGTTTCTTAAGATATCAGTAGATTATATTCACTTTTCTTAGAATAGTAAATAACATGTTTCGTATTGTAAATTTTTGCTTACTACATTCTATAAGATTTTTACAAAAATTCCTAATAATTTTGGTTTAAAAAATCATTTTAGGTATGTGAAAATTTTTTGCAACCCGAGAACATGTGGAGAAAATTGTCAGCCTTTAAAGAAATAGCAGGAGCTACAATTGCTGTTAAACTCAGAAAACATATCTTCATGATAGTGCTATCCCTAGAATCCTACCAAACTGTCACTGATATTTATCCAATGCAATAAGGTGTATTATAACCAACATTAGTCCACCTATCTTAGAGATGAGGAGCAGTAGTTACCTAACTGAACTTGTTGATCCTGGCCGTTGACCCATTCAGGGTTCTTCCGCCCAGCATCTTATGATATACACCGTTGGCCTATTTAGGCTCTTCCGCCGCATCTCACATCCACCATGCTGCTACCCATGGCTTGGTTTTACGTGCCGGGTGGCATTAGTCCACCTATAACAGACCCTGACCAAATGTCAAAAGCATATGCACAAGCAAACCATAAGCCCTTGAATCTATAAGTACCAATAGGAGTGGTAAGAGTTGCCCCCCTCCCTATATACACATATATATATGCCTCCCCAGTAGCAGCTGCCACGTTGAAATGAACCTGTTTGAACCTCCCAGTAATTTGTTTGACCTCTAAAGGGGTTATAAAAATGTTATATTCCCAAAAATAAAACATAAACATATATGGATGCATATAATCAAAATAAGGCATTTTACTCCAACTAAATTTACCAGTGAGTATATTTTGTATGAAGAAGCAAGTAAATTTATTTAAAACTTTAAAGACTGAATTAATTTCATGACATAGTAATTCACAACATATCAAAACAAAGTTATAACAAATAAATTTAGTAAAGTTTTGAAAAGCTTAAAACCTCATTTTTAAAGATAAATGTCGAAAGAAATTTTCAATATAAATGTTAAAGACCAGTTGAAAGGGAAATATGTTGGATGTTATTAAAAGGATTTAAATTCTTACCTTGGAATCGGCTCATACTTATGACATCTGTTTTACATGCGTAAATGGAGATGTTGAGTGTAAAGAGAAGAGGGAACGGTAAATAACAAAGGAAGACAAATGACAAGAGATCATTTAAAACAAAGAGGATATATTTCTGTAAAATGTTGTGAAAAATGCAGAGTGAGAGAGTATTCATAGATGAAATGAAAAAGAGTTTGTTCTGCTTGTTGTCTGTTGATACTGATGGTAGTATGAATGAAATGTGAGTAGTGGGCAGTTGTCGTGTACTGGGTGAGAGAGTCTTCATAGATGAGATGAAAGAAAGTTTATTGAATGAGAGTTCTGCTTGTGTCTGTTGATACTGTTGGTAGTATGAATGAAATGTGAGTAGTGGGCATTTCTCTCTATTGAAGGTTGAAGATACAATTGGTAGTCAACATAAATGTAGATACTATCTTTTGTCACCATTTATTGGTTCGGGTTTGAAGGAGATATTTCTTCATTCCCAGGTCTTGGGGAAATTTACAGTTGGTGATGATAGATATGTGGGAAGGCATGTTCGCTTCACTTGAATCTGAGCAGCTGTGACCTCATTGCAGGTCTTGGGAAAGCATGAGTTTCACTGCACACCATAGGAAGATATGTTAGCTGCACAGGAGTGTGTGAAGGCGTGTCCTTGCTGCAATTCTTAGGTGAGGAGGACAACAATGTGGGCTTGAGAGATTCCTTCAATGTACATTCATGATATGGGAGAGAGATAAGGTTGGCATTCATCAGGGAAATATGCTCTTTCAAGCCACAGAATTTGAGAATGATTGAGGTCCGGTGTTTGTACTGTGGTATAGATAATGATGTTCTAACACATATATTATTTGCTTCAGTGAGGAATGTAAAGTTAGAAAAACAAAGAGTGGGTTGTTGTATATGTCGGTCAAAATGACCAGTGAGGAAAGCACATAAGTGAGTTTGTCATAGTAAATGGCCAGTGAAAAAAAAGGCTGAGAGAAGCGTTTGACCGGTGTAATTGGATCGCCAAGAGTGTTGTTAGTGACACCTTCTAATTGGTCAAGGAGCATCTTGTGACATTTCCCACACCTAGATCCATAGAAATAGCAGCTAATTAGTGTTGGTTAGGGATGTGTACGGTCCCGTCTTTTTGTCCCCAATAAGGAATCATTAACTATGATGAGATTTAATTTGCTAAATAACATTCATAAAATTTATAAAGGAATATTTTTATAGGCATGAAAACTAATTCTAATAATTTTTATAAACGTTTTAATCGTAAAAATGACTTCTGTTAATTATATTAATTCAAAAAACGTATAAACCTTTAAAATCCTTTATTATTACATATTTTCGTCACAAATAATTTTTGTTGAATTAATAAATTATATTATGTTCCTTAACAATATCAGTTTTCCAAGAATAGTTTGGTGTTTTTGATGAAATTGCACTCTCATAATTTGTGCAAGAGTTATCTCCTCTTGCCATGAATTTAGTTCACTCAGCAATGACCAACAAATTTTGATTCTTTAGAATAAATTCCTTAATGTGATTAAGTTATTTTTGGGAATGATGACAAACATAGGTATTTTCTATGACGTAGTAATTCTATTTTTAGATTTGATGTGCACTGGTGCACCTTCATATGCAAATTACATACAACCAATATCAAATATCACTACACTTCTCATTATAATAATGAAATATAAAATTGTATGAGTCCTCCAAATTTTACCTTATGGGAAATATTTTCATATTAAACATTTAAGAATAATAAAATCAAGATCAAGACTTTTAGAAATAGTTTCTGAATTGCACCACAGTTTTACACTTTTCTTCATTCATACACATTTCTTTTTTCCCCTCCCTTTCAGCAAATCTGTATAAAGTATTGTTACAAGAAGTTTTTGTTTTCAAATTGAGAATAATAGAAAATAAATTCATCACCATATTTTTTTTTTGTTTACCACAGAGGTCACCATTTAAGACTTGAACAACAACAACAACAACAACAACAACACAATACAAAGTTGAAATAGAGAATTAGAAAGAAATGTATATGTATATTTTTATATATATATATATATGTTTATATGTATATAAATATATATACATTTATATATATATATAAAATGAAAGAATAGGAATCTTTTTTTTATTAGGAAAAGAAAACCCTGAAAAACTTAGATTTTATTTTTACTCACCCTAAAGAAGATTTAAGGTCAGTAATAACAATGACAAAGTTTAATAATAATAGAAATTATTATACTAGTAAGTAATTAAAATTATGTAGCTGTAAATATATAATTATTTTGTTGAGAGAGAGGAAAAACAAAGAAGCTTTATTAAGGAAAACCTTTTTTTTTTTTTTTTTTTTCCTTATGAGATGGGCGACCTTCGTGATGATATGAAAGTGAGACACAAGACATATCAAAGTGACCGATTTAAGAAAATCACAACTGGTAGAAATAGAAAATAAATTCTTATCCTAAAATTTTTTTTATGATAAAAAAAAAACAGGTGAGAGGAAAAGCTTCTTATTTGAACCTACTTGGAAGGCATTGGACGCACTTTCTGCAGAAAATAAACTTTTTTAGTTGCTTTTACTAATAGTGTAATGTAGCTTCTCTCCTCTGTGTGACACCACAAATTAGATTTCTGGGAAAAAAAGAGCTACACAATTCACAAGAATGTGGCTTTTCTTCCCTGTGTGTTTGCATAAGTATCTCAAAATGGGATTTTTGTGAAGAAGGAGGGGCAAACAATTCACAAAAATGTGGCTTTTCTCCTGTGTGTTTGCATATGTCTCACCAAATGTAATTTTTGTGAAAAAGAAGAGCCACACACTTCACAAGAATATGGCTTCTCTCCTGTGTGTGTTTGCATATGACTCACTAAAGCTGATTTTTGTGCAAAGGAAGAGCCACACACTTCACAAGAATGTGGCTTCTCTCCAGTATGTGTTCGCATATGTCTCACTAGACCTGATTTTTGTGAAAAGGAAGAGCTACACTCTACACACGAATGTGGCTTCTCTCCAGTGTGTGTTCGCATATGACTCACTAAACCTGATTTTTGTGAAAAGGAAGAGCCACACACCTCACAAGAATGTAGCTTCTCTCCTCTGTGTGTTGCATATGTAACCTCAAATATGATTTATATGAAAAAGAAGAGCCACACACCTCACAAGAATGTGGCTTCTCTCCTGTGTGTATTCGCATATGTTTCCGCAAACTTGATTTTTGTGAAAAGGAAGAGCCACATACTTCACAAGAATGTGGCTTCTCTCCTGTGTGTGTCCTCATATGTATCTTCAAAAACCCCTTTCGTGAAAAGGAAGAGCCACATACTTCACAAGAATGTGGCTTCTCTCCTGTGTGTGTTCGCATATGTATCCCTAAATGTGATTTTTGTGAAAAGGAAGATCCACACACTTCACAAGAATGAGGCTTCTCTCCTGTGTGTGTTCGCATATGACTCAACAAATTGGATTTTTGTGAAAAAGAAGAGCCACACACTTCACATGAATACGGCTTCTCTCCAGTGTGTGTTCGCATATGACTCAACAAATTGGATTTTTGTGAAAAAGAAGAGCCGCACACTTCACAAGAATGTGGCTTCTCTTCTCTGTGTGTCCGCATATGACTCACTACACATGATTTTTGTGAAAAGGAAAAGCCACACACTTCACAAGAATGTGGCTTCTCTCCTGTGTGTGTTTGCATGTGTCTCACCAAATGTAATTTTTGTGAAAAAGAAGAGCCACACACTTGACAAGAATGTGGCTTCTCTCCTGTGTGTGTTTGCATATGACTCACTAAACCTGATTTTTGTGAAAAGGAATAGCCACACACTTCACAAGAATGTGGCTTCTCTCCAGTGTGTGTTTGCATATGTCTCCCCAAATTTGATTTTTGTGCAAAGGAAGAGCCACACACTTCACAAGAATGTGGTTTCTCTCCTGTGTGTTTTCTCATATGTATCCCTAAATGTGATTTTTGTGAAAAAGCAGAGCCACACACCTCACAAGAATGTGGTTTCTCTCTTGTGTGTATTTGCATATGTTTCCACAAACTTGATTTTTGTGAAAATGAAGAGCCACATACTTCACAAGAATGTGGCTTCTCTCCTGTGTGTGTCCTCATATGTATCTCCAAAAAACCATTTCGTGAAAAGGAAGAGCCACATACTTCACAAGAATGTGGCTTCTCTCCTGTGTGTGTTTGCATATGTATCCTTAAATGTGATTTTTGTGTAAAGGAAGATCCACACACTTCACAAGAATGAGGCTTCTCTCCTGTGTGTGTTCGCATATGTTTCACCACATTTGATTTTTGTGCAAAGAAAGAGCCACACACTTCACAAGAATGTGGTTTCTCTCCTGTGTGTTTCTCATATGTATCGCTAAATGTGATTTTTGTGAAAAAGAAGAGCCACACATCTCACATGAAAATGATTTATCTCTTGTGTGCATTTGCATAATTAAAAAAGATGGACGTCAGAAATGATAAGAAGTTTCACAGAAATAGGATTTTTCTCCCACGTTTACATCTACTCAACAAATCAAATTTCCCAGACTGAAACCAACTCCGTATTTATCATTTATCATTGCCAGTGTTCACTTACATTGCTTCAAACGTGACTTTTTAAAAATATCAGGTCCTCAATAAAATACAGATACCAAATTCAGGGAATTATTTTTCTGGGTTAAAAATCTGCAATCAATAAAACAAGAGAAAACAATATGTTTAAAAAAAAAAAAGTTATAAAGAAATGCAGTAAATACATATATTATTTAAAAGAGGGAAGAGTTATAGAGAAATAGAGAAAACTATAAGATAAAAGAAGATTATTGAAGAAATGCAGTTTATAAAAATTCAAATATTTCATTATATTCAGATTTATTGAATATTATTTTTATAAATGTAAAATAATGATTTTCTTAGATTATATAGGATTTGATATAAGAAAATTCATTGATTTACAGATATATGAAAAGATTACTTAGTGGAAAAATTTTAAATTAAAAAAAATTTAACAAGTATTTATCTAAGATTTATAGAAAAAAAGTTATGAAATGTAATTTACTTGAAAAATAAAATGTAATAATATGCAATTAAAGAAATTCTATTTTTACTTAGTGGAAAAATTCTTAAAAACTTTATTGATTAAATTCTTGGAAAGTGTTGCAAATTTACCCTTGAATAAGGAGGAAAAAGATATTGCATGATAGTTAATGCCATCAAAATTTTTGTGCCGTTAAAAGAAATATTGAAGATGAAAATTATGTATCAACATTTTATTAACTTAATCATAAGATAAAAGAAATAAAGGCTTGCTTATTTGCATGGTGGTCCTGAAAAGAAACTTGCAGAAATCAAACAATTTTTGATTCCTACAGGGAACCCAAAATTATGCCCTTATAGGGTGCTGGATTAGCCCTAGTTATTGGTAAGAGATGAAGTCCAGCACATTTCCCTTTGCCAAATTCTGTTACATTTTTTCTATTTTCTAGGACATCGAAGATTATGAAGGAATATTCAGTGAAAAAGCAAAACAAAGAAATAAATATAATCTCTTTCAAAAAAAATAAAAATTTTAAAAAAAATTAAAAAAAAAAAAAAAAGAAAGAAAAAAAAAAGAAAGAAATGTTGTTAGAAAAGTAAAGAAGTTTCAATTTTAGACAAAGAATGATAAGAAAATGAAAATTGGAAAATGGTAAGACCAAGAGAAAAACAAGAGAAACTAAAAAAGAGATGAGAAATTGAAGGAAAACTAAAAGAAAAGAAAATGAAGAAGATTTTGGATGAAATTTGGTGCTTCAGGCCAGAGTTGACGGTTGTTAACAATTACGTTAAATTTGTCGAAGAGGTTACATCTGGTCTAAGTGAAATGGTGGCCAGAAGAGATAAGAACATTTTGGAGAGATGCCCATTCTACAATTTGGAAGTGTCATACTTTAGAGTAATTATCTTACTAGGGATTTATTTTTTAATGTATCTAGATTCAGAATTTAGGTTAGATAAGTAAATAGATGTGAAAATAAATGATGTAACATCTTTTGTTAAGTGAATTATTTTGCTGTTCCACAAATACAAAGTAAATGTTTTACAAATATTCTGTAGGCTAAAGTGTAATAAAGTTTCTTAGTGCACATTGTTTTTTTTTGTTGTTTTTTTTCCAGATAATTATTCAATTCTAAAATAATCATGTACATGTTTATGAGACTAGAAAGTTTTGAGGTGGAGATCAATTTGAATTTCACCAACAATATCTTGATTGGAAAAAAAATTTAACAAGTATTTATCTAAGATTTATAGAAAAAAAAAGTTATGAAATATAATTTACTTGAAAAAAAAAATGTAATCATATGCAATTAAAGAAATTCTATTTTTTAAAGGAATCTACCAAAAATGATAAGCTAATTGAATACTGATGAATATTTTCAGTACTTTAATCACTGATTATAGTGCTTTTTTACATTAATTTACATTTCTTTTTTACATTTTTTGAATATTCCTTTTCAATATTTCCAATGACAAGTGTCATTTTGTCACAATAATCACAAAAATGGAGATTATTATTACTGGTTATATTACACTCTCACAAAAGTAGAGACTATTATTATTGGTTATATAACACTCTCAGATAAGTAGAGACTACTGGTTATATTACACTCTCACCAAAACTTATATTACACTCTGAGTACCAATTTTGATCTTGCAATATAGCTATGCCAAAAGCCCTTCCAAATGACCCATCTATGTTTCGTTTTACCAAGTTCATTTCCCTATCATGTAAACTTTTGTTGGTTACTTCTTTTCAGTTCATTATTCATAAAAAAATTTTTGTCGATTATAGACAAGAATTACAACAGACTCTTTTCATTTTAGAAGTTTGTGTATTTGTTAATTAGTTAAATGAGTCTTAGATTCATTACAAGTGTTTCAGTTTTACCTACCTTACAACAAATACATTATCACCTTGCACTGATATATTGCAAGAACATTTAAATCATGTCAACTATCATATTGCTATTTGGAAATTGGTACATATTGCTAAACCTGGTATACCTCAACCAGTCAGATGAATGGACTCATTATAAAAATGGAATAATACATCGGATTAATGGAGATATCATAAATGTGAATCTGACAATGATGATGATGACAACCATGGAAATTTAAATGGAATTTTATTCATAAAAAACAATGATATGAACTCAACAGTAAATCTAATTAGAACTAGTGAAGAAGGCAAGGCTAATAATTTGAACTGTACACTATATATACTATAGAATAATGAGTATCCTCTAATTATACTATTACCCTTTACCTTTGGGTTTTATAATAATAAACTTTTGATTTAATTTACTGAGTTTGTATCATTTGAAATCATGACATTTATTTGCATTGATCACTATTATTTTACATTTATCTATGAATTTCTTAATTGTTTTTTTATATTAAACGTAAAAGAAAACATTAAAAAGTTAATTTTCCATTTTTTATTGACGTTTTAAAATATTTTTAACAATCCCAACGTGTATTCGTTCATTCGTGAGAGCTAGAACATTATCACGTGACATAAAATTCTTATTGTGTATTCCTAAATTTTTGCAAATAAATTTAAATGGCCGTTGCATTAAACCTCAAATTACTAATTTAGCATTCCTTGATGCCTCACGAAACTCTTAGCTAGAACTTGGAAGAATTATAACACTGTTTATTAGCAACATTATTCTATTTAAATTTAATTTTGTTTTAATTGTTCTAATATTATATTCTTAGTTCTTTATTAAAAATGATAAATAGATATCTAAGTTAGGAGAATGAAATACTAATTTACAAAACACAAATTTGACCATTATGTTCTTGTAAAATTCTTAGAGTCTACTATGACGAGATTATTTTTTTTTGGTAATACAATACACAAAATAAATAAACAATAAAAAAAATCAAAATAAAAACTTATTTACACCATCTGCCAGTGCCTCAATAAAATTTTCCACCACCCCCAAAACGAAGACTATTATTTTTCCTTATATCCCTCCATTAATAAGAATGATGACAATTTTAATTCAAACATTTTTTTTTTTTAATTTTAAATAAATACCGAAATATATTATGTCATTATTTTTAGCTAGATATTTTTTATACAATATTTTCATTGATTAAACAAATACGATTTTGCGAGACACTAAACGAAAGTATTTATTTCACATTTTATAAATTTTTAAAAATCCCTGAAAAAAAAAAAGATAAAAAAGTAGACAACAGGAACTTTTTATATAAAATTCTTTAGAAAATAATCTAACAATTTAGAAAAAAAAAAAAAAGATACATATTTTTCTCTTATTTACGAGATTTAAGTTTCAAATGTTTTAGATGCCCTATAACCAAAACCGAATTAGTAGAGTTTTTTTTGTTTTTTTTTTTACATATGTTCTGTCTTTAAATTATCTTTCCAAAAATGTAAAATTTATTTGTACGAGGGATCAATGCGCGAAACAAAAACAAACGAAAAAAATTATTAGCCATTTCAATTTAGTAAACATTTATTTACAATAAAAGTTCGTCTTTTATTACTTCATATACGGGAAGTTTTATTAAAATCGGATTGTTAGTTTATTTTATATGATTTTTAGAAGAATTTTAGGTACCACCAGACCGTTTAGGTCATCTTGAATAAAACGGAAATAGATATTTCCGAACTTTGTTTATCAAAAATCTCGTTAAAAAAAGATCGTGCAGGGTTGTTACAAAGAAAAATAGTTAATTCAAAGATCAAATTATCCGATTGGGAAAAATTACATCGTTATCTTAAAAAATAAACAAACCTATCCATATTACGTGCGAAAGGGTAATTTTCAGGCCGCGATTTAGAGAGAAAGAAATACATATTATTACCCTCTTACAGTTATGCATCTAAGTACGGATGGGTGTAACGGACAAACTTTTTTAGCCAAATTTTTTCTATTAAAATGAATAAAATCTTTAAAAACTTTAATATTACAATTTAAAATGAATAACATCTTTAAAAACTTTAATATTACAATTTACTATGAATAAAAACTTGAAAAACTTTAATCTTAAAATTTCGCAGTGAAATTGACGTTAAAAAATGTCTTCGGTTTTAGTATTAATTCTTAAAATCGAAAATAAAATGAAAATTTGAATGTTTTTTTCTAAGAGAAAAACTGATAAAACAATCATTCAATATATTATTTTTATTCTAATTGGTCGTAAAAGTTAAATAAAATATTTTTTTACGCTCAGAAAAACAAACTTTAGTTACCGAGAAGCGTCTCGTCATATGTCAGTTTTGCTCTTCCGTACATTCTAAGAATCACACATTACTATTCAACAATAAATATTACAAATTCTTTTAAAAATATTAATCGAGCACGGATCGGACCAACTTTTAGTTCACCTGAATTCTAAAATTCATGTTTTTAAATATCCGTGAAAATTTTGATTTTTTTCCACAGGAAAAAAAAAATTTAATTTATTTCACGCAGAAAATAAAAATATTTAATCACACAAAAGATTGAAAATCTCGTAAAAATTAATTTCTTAAAAAATTTTTTTTTTTTTTTTTACAATTTAATAGAATATAGTACATACCAATTACATAAGAAAAAAAAAGTTTTCAAATATTAATATTATGACATTTTTTTTGCACTTTTTATTTCCGATTTCATTATTTTTTCCTAAAAAAACTATAATTCAGTACGTTATACAATTTCATTGATATAGTTATTCAGACTCTTATCTTTATAGAAAAAAAAGTACCAAATTTTTTTTCCACATCATTTTTTTTTTTTATCTCATAAAATAAAATAGGGGGGGGGTGATAGACATCGTAAAAAAATATTTCCCCTAATATATTTTAGAAAAAAACTATTTCAGATGTATTTACATCCAATGGTAAACATTTATGGAAATTTTCGTGAAAATCGGACCATTAATTGATTTTTCATAGAATTTTTAAAAAATCCTCTTATCGTAACTTGTTTTTAGCTACGTTAAATTTCAGTTGATTTAACAGTGCAAAAATGAAAACATTGTTTTTCAATCATAATTTTCATTATTTTCGTATGCTGATAAAAAATTTAAAAAATCATCAGGAGTTTATTTAATGTTTTTTCTTTCGAATGGAAAAAACTTTTCAAGAAAATATTAATTTTTCTGCAAGTTTCATTGTGTTAAATGTAGGGGGGTAAATTGCACAGGGTCAAATTGGTGGTACCTAAAGAATTTCCTGTGATCACCCCTTTTTTAGAGCCAGCGATAAATTGAGTATACGTACGACTAATGTTATAGGAAAATGTATCAAGTTTAGTTTGGGTGATGTAAATAATTATCTATGCACTTGAAATTAACATATTTTCGCATTGATTTGAATTCTCCATCTTCAGGGAAATCATTATTTACATTATTTTTTTTTAAATAATCATAAGATTTTTGGATGGAATGATCATAATCCTACAAAACGATTCCAAATTTACTAAAATTGGTCAATCCAAAGAGAAGTTATTGACTTTAACGTTTTCCCCCACCCCTATACATATTTTTTCTATTTAAGTACATTGAGAATGAGTTTATTACTAGCAAATTTTTTGATAGCCCAGGACCCAGGGATACAATAAAATAGCATGGAAGTTTAAGTTGCGGGTAGATGATGTAATTTCTTCCTAACTCACAGCTGAATAAGACAAACTGTTTGTTCTGACATATAACAAAACACGTCGTTCCCTTAAAAAAATACTCCTACAAAAATTACTTACAGTTAGAAGAAAATTCCGATGTTTCACTTGATAGCAATTTCTAACTTCTCTACATCGCCAATTTAATATCGTTAATTAAAATTACGAATGAATTAGGTTTTCATTTGATGCATATTACAGCAGAAATGAGCCAGTCAATTTCGTTTTTTTGTTTCTTGATCGTTCTGTTATCACTACCGGTGTCCTAACTTCCTGTCCCCTGATGACTGATGTACCTTCATAGGGGTTCGAAGTCACCACATTTTCTCTTTCCATTTCAACATTTCCAATTAGTAATGTTACAATAATCACCAAAGCAGACATTAAATGATATGACGGGCTATATTACATTCTTGTTTTAAATTAACGTAAGTAGCACATTTGATAGAAAAATAGTATAGCGTGTTATGAAGTTAAATTCATTTAAGTTTTGATCTTAAAAAGAGAGAGAGAAAAAAACAAGTTTTTTTCACGGTATGTCCAATTTTACTAAAGGGAGGTAATAATTTTTTTTCAAAGTTTTTAATTTTAAAATAATTACCAAAAATCAGGGAATCCTCCAATTTTAATGTAATTTTCACCTCTTTCTTTATTCATTAAGGAATTAGTTTTTTTTTTTATATATATAATGAATAGCTTATTTTATTTTTAAAAAGAATAAATAAATAAAAAAATTTCATCATTTTAACATTGTGCATTTTCAAGCTTTGATCATTTGAATAAAGAATAATCTACACGCTAATTTTTACATTTCTACAAAGAATATAAATAGAAGTCCACATAAGAAAAAACATAATTAAATGTCAACACTCGAAAAAAGTTATTTGAAAATTTAAGTTATCTTTTAAACTCAAAATATAATTTTTGTTGTGTGTTTTCTCTTCTCGTAGTTAATTTTTTTCTTTATCCACTGACGTTTAAAATTCTATATCAAATTTTTAAGTGAATAAAATTTTGATTGAATCAGGGAAAATACTTTTTTTATGAACAACAAGAAAATATGATTTCGGATCCCATGTAGGTACATCAGTCAGCGGGGGACAGGAAGTTCGAACACCGGTGGTAAAAAACAGAACGACCAAAAACAAAGGAACGAAATTGACTTGCTCACTGTTGTTTTGAAATGAATCAAAACTTCGTAATTCTTATTAAAAATATTACATTACTGATGAAGAGAAGAAGGGAACTGTTATCCAACGAAAAAGGTTGAATTTCTTTCGCACTGTAAGTAATTTTTGAAGTATTTTTTTCTTATTTCACTCTCGTGTGGAGGGTGAAATACTGTAAAATTTATTTTTAGGTGTGTGTGCAAAACACGCTCTTTATATTTTTTTTATCAAAGAGAAAATGTGATTTGGGACCCCATGTGGGTACATCAGTCAGCAGGGGACAGGAAGTTCGAACACCGGTGGTAAAAAACAGAACGATCAAAAACAAGGAACGGGGTTAACTTGCTCACTGTTGTTTTGAAATGTATCAAAACTTCGTAATTCTTATTAAAAATATTACATTGCCGATGAAGAGAAGAAGAAAACTGATATCCAACGAAAAAGGTTGAATTTCCTTCGCACTGTAAGTAATTTTTGAAACTTATTTCACGTGTGTGTGGAGGATGATGTGAGTTAACAACTGGCATTAATTTCGTCTGCTAGGAGTTTTAAAAGCGAATTAAAATAATTAAATCTATTATTTAAGGTCAAACGTTGTCTAAATCGATAAGTAGTAACATACTGAGCATCATTAAAAAAAAAATATATTATTACAATATGCAATTTATTTTTAATACATTTTATACATTAAAAATCGTCCGAATTTTGACAGTTACGTTGAATTTATTTTGATTTATCGTGTTCAATAATGGTTTTAAAATTTTTTTAAAATACTTATAAACATTTCTTTTTAGAAATAAGTAAAGCGTTACTTTAAATACATATTTATTAAATATTACTGAAATTTTACTCACTCGTTTTAACTTTTAAACAAGTAAAATCTGTTTTTTGTATGTAAAAATATAAAAAATATATTAGTTTCGTTTGAAAATAAAATCTGTATTTTCAATTCGCTTTCGTGTATGGTATTCCGTAATGGCCATAATATTTTAACGTAAAATTGACGTAAAATCCGTTTTTTGACAAAATGAATTTAGCCCCCCCCCTCCTTACAGAAAATAATTTACCAAAAATCAGGGAATTATCGGATTTTTATGAAATTTTCCGTGTTGATTAATCAATGAATGAAATTTTCAGTGTTTATTTATCACTAAATGATCTTTATAATGCATCATTTATTTTATTTCAAAACTTTCTCATTTTTTTCAGGTCACTTAATTTAACCAACATATGTTGCGGGCGTAACATTTTTTCAAGTTGGTCTTATAGTTTTCTAATTACAGTATAAATAAAGAGATAAAAGACCGAACTTATGAATAGAAGAAGAAAAAAATTCACCGTGGCTTTTCTATGAGAAAATAAATACCAAAAATTGAAAAATAAAATGTAAAAAAATGATAAATAATTTATTTTTTGGAGATTTCTTTTTTACTCATTTCGATAATTATTTAATTGGCTATTATCTTATAAAAGAAAAAATTATACATTGATAGGGCACATTTTCAATAGAGTTTTTCTTCAAAACTTATTACTTTATGTCTAAAATAAGGTTTGCAATAAATAGATATTTATTTCTAGAATCTAAAAATATAACATTTTAAAATTAACATCAGAATATTTTTTATTTTAAATGAATTTTATATATTAATTTTTCATTGCAAAAATACTAAATTAAAGTTTTGAAATAAAATAACTGATGCATTATAAAATTCATTAATTGATAAATCAATGCTGAAAATTTCATTAAAATCCGATAATTCCCTGATTTTTGGTAATTTTTTCTGCAATCGCGAATGTTACATAAAAATTGTAATCAAGCGCTTAAAACCATTGAAAAAGAGACAGAATGGCGGATCGCGTCAAAATTGACCAAAACAAATACTTTTAAATCTATTAAAAATAAACTGCATATGTAATGATATTTTTCTTTTTTTAATGATGGTCATTATGTTACTACTTATCGATTTAGACAAAGTTTGACCTTAAATAATAGATTTAATTATTTCTAATTCATTTTTAAAATTCGTAGCAGATGACAAAAATGCCAGTCTCTAGAATAATTCTATATGAAAACAATACTGCAGGCTTAAACGCGTATATTACCCACTTGTAAGTAAATTTATGTCAACTATTTAATAATGTATATATCTGGTTAAATATAAATTATAACTAATTCAACAGACAGGATGTTTTATTTCTTGTCAACTAGGTATATCCCATTTTGCTACAGGGATACAATAAAAGAAAATTCAATTTTTAAAATTTTAAAACCCAAAATTAACAAAATTCAGGAAATCGTCCAATTTTAATAACATTTTTAGCACTTTTGTTTTTGTGTTTTTTATTTTTATTTTTTTTTTTTTTTGCTTTAGCTTTTTATTTTTTTCAATTATCATTGTAGGTTGGGTTTTCTGCCATTTGTTATTTGAATAAGAGAAAAATTTTCAGTCCTTAATTTTTACATTTCTAGAAAAATCAAAAACAGAAGATCACAATAAAAAATGTCAACACCCGAAAAAAATTACTTGAAAATTTAAGTTATTTTTTTAAAGCTCAAAAAATAATTTTTGTAGTATTTTTTTTTTCTCTCTTTTTGTAATTTTAAAAACAATATTATTCTTTGAATTGGAGAAACCAAAAAAAAGGATTTTCTCTCATTCAATTCACTTATTTTTATTCACATAAAAATTAATAGTGAATTCTAAACATCTTGAAGGTAGTACTTTTTATTAAACCTAATTTTTTTGTAATTCTTATTAAAGATATTAAATTGGTGATGAAGAGAAGAAAAAACTGATATCCAATGAAAGAATGGAATTTCCTTCTGACTGTAAGTAATTTTTGAAGTAGTATTTTTTTCTTGTTTGAAATGTGTGAAGAGGGAACACACGTGTTTTGTTATGTGTTGGAATGAATAGCTCGTGATTTTAGGTTATGTGCTGGAAGGGAATTGCATCACCAATCACCCCAAAGTTAAACCTTTTTTTATTGTATTGTAACCCTGGGTCTGGTGGTACCAAAAATAGAATTTTACCAGTAGCAAACTCATTCCCTAAACAAGAAACAAAAAATAGAAATTTGGATGGCAGGATGATAAGATTTCTGAAAGCCAATAATTTCTCTTTGGATTGTTCAATTTCAGTAAATTTGTTTTTGTTGTGTGGGATTATGACCATTCCATCCCATTAGTCATTGTGTCAAAATTATCTTTTGTGTGTAGTACCTGTTTAGGTGACATTCTTCAAGTAAAAATTGCACAGCATTGTAAAATTGATAGTTGAAGTAAATGCAGTTAGTTGGTTTGAAATTAAAAGGATAATAAATGCTTTTTATTTCCTTCCAGAAAATTATTTTTCTCAATGCTGAAATCAGATGAATTGGAAGTGAGGGAAGAGCTTATGAAAAGAATTGTCCATTAGGTAAGTCAACATTTATTCATAATTATTTCAATTTACAAAAATAATTTAATGTTTCATTCTAATTACTTTATGAAAATATAATCAAATATGTGTAAATTTTCCAATAAATTATTTTGTTAATTTCAGAAGGAGTGAGCCACCAAAGAAGAGATTAAAAAAAATACACTCATAAACTTTGAAGCTACACCCTGATCCTATTTGATTAACCTTTCACCAATTGGAGTTTGTGAACCTGCACTTGTAGAAGTTTTTTCAAATAATGAACTACTGGAGTTTGTAATGAAATATTGGAATATCCTTTTTTACCTGCACATTCACAATGTGTGGAAAGATCTGTAACATTAACAACTGGAGCTTCACAAACTTTAAATGGACAAGAAGCAAAACACATGCACCTTATTACCAAATAATTATTTTATCAAATTAGACATTCAGTTACTTCAAAGGGAAACCGCCCTGTCAGTGGGGCGTTAGAATGCATTGACTGCACCTCTGCAGAGGGGTAAGACTCCCACAATGGGGCCACCTGTTGGCTGTGGGTGGTGACCCGTTAGTTACTTGAAAGGGTAAATATACTGAAAACTCTAATTATATTATGATGTAATATGTTATATAGTGTAGTAAGTTTTAGTGTGTTGTTGAATGAACAATGCAAATTTAAAACATTTTGTTTGTGCATAGCAATATTATGGTGTTATACACTTTTATTTATCCATTTTTAGAAAATTATCAGTCAACAACAAAAAAAAAAGATTATTCAACTTTTTTGTAATCTTTTACAATTTTTACAGTTATCATTTATTGACTATAGTAAAAAAAAAAAATGTCATATTTGGTTAATAATTATCTAATGCAAAAAATCAAAAACAATTTTATCAGTATTCATTTTTTAAATAGAAAAATTTTGAAATAAGTTTGTAAACAAAAACCAGTGGGAAATAAGTATTTCTGTATATATTTTTGTAGATTATCTTTAAAACTAAACACTAAAATATTGTTAACAGCTATGAATGTAATTTTTGGTGTCATTTCTTATCACATCAAACTCCAGCTTTCACACTTTGTTAAATGAGGATTTTCTAAAAAAGTGAAAAATCAACCTGCCCTAGAAGAATGCAATCTGGAGGCCTTGGCATTTGGTCTCTTGGTCGTAATCGAAGATCCATGACACATCACTGGTGATGACTCTCTATAACAAGTCTGGTTTGGTTTCAAGATGCTTGAGGATGTCTTGACACACTTACATGCAGCAATCCTTCTGGTCATCGTTCAACAGTTTCGGCACCATCAGTGATAGTCATTCAGACGCTATCTCTATTCATGCCCAGTTAATTTGCAATCAGTTGAACAGTCAGCCAACGATCGCTACACACCATCTACCTGACATGCTCAACATTAGCCTCAGTCCTGATCGTTGAAGGCCTTCCACTTCTGGGGTCGTCTTCCATGCCCTCGCATTCCTCTTTAAACCTTTTGCACCACTTAAAAACACATGAATGTGACATCATCTCTTCTCCATACACTTGCTGCAGCAATCCCTGTGCTTCTCACAGAGTTTTCCCCCACTGGACCAGAAACTTCAAGTTTGTTTATTGCTCTGTGTTCATTGTTTGGCAACCTGAAACAGAGTATATCTATATAAAAGCATGTGGAAGAAAGTTCAATGGTTGTAGAAAACTGAGATCACAGTAATGTTATAACAGAAATAAGATATCTCTTATGATTCACAATCCTTACTTCACAATACATCTAGTCGGCAACAAAACAAAATTTTAAAAAAAACAAAACAGAAGTTGCAGACGCCAAGTGGATGTCAACCCAACGATATGTATATAAAAGCATGTGGAAGAAAGTTCAATGGTTGTAGAAAACTGAGATCACAGTAACAAACTACAAATGAAATAGTTTAAAGGTGAAAACTAGTAGTTTGTAGTTTGGGTTTGAAATAGTTCTTTTGTGACACCAGTCCTGGAACATTTCTGATATACATTGTATATCCTTTCTGCCATGACTGCTGGCTATAGACAGGGAACAACCAGTATCCACTAGTGTGGTGATGGATCTACCATCAACCTGGGCCACAACCACACATAGTGCCAGGTACTTGCTTCTCACAGAGAAGATGCTTGTAATGATGTATCTTTTCTGATATACCTTGTATGTCTTTTCTGTCATGACTGACATATCTCTGCTGGCTATAGACAGGGAACAACCAGTATCCACTAGTGTGGTGATGGATCTACCATCAGCCTAGGCCACAAACACATAGTGCCAGGTACTTGCTTCTCACAGAGAAGATGCTTGTAATGATGTATCTTTCTGATATACCTTGTATGTCCTTTCTGTCATGACTGACATATCTCTGCTGGCTATAGACAAAGAACAACCAGTATCCACTAGTGTGGTGATGGATCTACCATCAACCTGGCCACAACCACACATAGTGCCAGGTACTTGCTTCTCACAGAGAAGATGCTTGTAATGATGTATCTTTTCTGATATACCTTGTATGTCCTTACTGTCATGACTGACATATCTCTGCTGGCTATAGACAGGGAACAACCAGTATCCACTAGTGTGGTGATGGATCTACCATCAGCCTAGGCCACAACCACACATAGTGCCAGGTACTTGCTTCTCACAGAGAAGATGCTTGTAATGATGTATCTTTTCTGATATACCTTGTATGTCTTTTCTGTCATGACTGACATATCTCTGCTGGCTATAGACAGGGAACAACCAGTATCCACTAGTGTGGTGAGGGATCTACCATCAACCTGGGCCACAACCACACATAGTGCCAGGTACTTGCTTCTCACAGAGAAGATGCTTGTAATGATGTATCTTTTCTGATATACCTTGTATGTCCTTTCTGTCATGACTGACATATCTCTGCTGGCTATAGACAGGGAACAACCAGTATCCACTAGTGTGGTGATGGATCTACCATCAACCTGGGCCACAACCACACATAGTGCCAGGTACTTGCTTCTCACAGAGAAGATGCTTGTAATGATGTATCTTTTCTGATATACCTTGTATGTCTTTTCTGCAATGACTGACATATCTCTGCTGGCTATAGACAGGGAACAACCAGTATCCACTAGTGTGGTGAGGGATCTACCATCAGCCTAGGCCACAACCACACATAGTGCCAGGTACTTGCTTCTCACAGAGAAGATGCTTGTAATGATGTATCTTTTCTGATATACCTTGTATGTCTTTTCTGCAATGACTGACATATCTCTGCTGGCTATAGACAGGGAACAACCAGTATCCACTAGTGTGGTGATGGATCTACCATCAACCTGGGCCACAACCACACATAGTGCCAGGTACTTGCTTCTCACAGAGAAGATGCTTGTAATGATGTATCTTTTCTGATATACCTTGTATGTCCTTACTGTCATGACTGACATATCTCTGCTGGCTATAGACAGGGAACAACCAGTATCCACTAGTGTGGTGAGGGATCTACCATCAGCCTAGGCCACAACCACAGGTAGTGCCAGGTACTTGCTTCTTCCAGAGAAGATGCTTGTAATGATGTATCTTCTCATGCTGAGTATTTTGGGATATATGGCCAATATTATGGCAATGAAACGAGCACATGGCCTACACAGTCATTGTTATCCTCTCCTGCCACATTCTCAACTCAAGCCATCTTTCACCAAATGGCTGCCACCATGATATCCACCCTCTTGTTATATCTTACAAGTGTCCAGGTTAGGGCAAGCCAAGTTGGGTGAGTAGGGAGATTGCCAAATACAAGGACTATTATAGAATAATTGTGCTATCAAATAAGACCTTCAGTTAATTCAAAGGGAAAATATACTGAAAAATTAGGATATAATATGTTATATTGTGCAGTAGGTTTTACTGCGTTGTTCAATGAACAATGCAAATTTTAAAAGTTTGTTCTATAATTTGCGACTAACAATATTGTTGTATAATACACTTGTATTTATCTATTTTTAAGAAATTATGACCCAACCTAAAAAAACTTATTATGGAATTTCTCAAGGGAAAATGAACTTTAGATTTTAAAAATTATGACCCAACTAAACAAACTTATTCAATGATTTACAATTTTTACAATTATCATTTATTTTCATAAAAAATAGTATATTTGGCTAGTGGTGATTCATAATTAGAATTGATTTGAATGTTTTCCATCTATTTTATATTTTACCATGGATGTACGAAAAACAATAAGAAAGACTTGAACATTCATACCTGAAAATCATAAAGAAATATTCCGTAGTCTTTAACAAGACTTGCTTACACCCCCCCACACACACATATATATATATATATATATATTTGAAAAACGTATCTATTGGGTCATCCATTGAGCTCTAGGTAGATAATTGTGATCAAGAAGAAAGTTAGTTTACAAAGCGAATTAGATTGAAAAAGAATGAATACGGACGGAGAATAAAATTTATTTTTTAAAAACATTAAAGTCATTTTGCTAAAATTTGCTATTAAGTCAAAAACTGATCCGTCTTTTACTCCACATTCTGTCAGTCACTTTCCACCTCTCTATATATTTATTGATTGACTACTTATAAATATACTGTTTTTATCTGGAATCATTTTTGAAATACAAAAATTTTGAAGTCAGTTTGTAAACAAAAACAAGTGAACATTAGATATTTCTGTAGATTTTTGTAGATTATCTTTAAAATTAAACACTAAAAAAATTGCCCTCGCATTCCTCTTTAAACCTTTTGCACCACTTATAATGCTGTATCTTCTCATGCTGAGTATTTTGAGATATATGGCCAATATTATGGCAATGAAACTAGCACATGGCTCTACACAATGTCATTATCCACTCCTGCCACATTCTTAACTCAAGTCATCTTTCACCAATTTGTTAAAGCTGTTGCATCTGAAGCACCTTATACTATCCATGGGAAGGAATTTAGCTTCCTTATTTTGCATTCGCAAGGCAGCTGCTGCCACCATGATATCCACCCTCTTGTTATATCTTACAAAGAAAGGGGTTTATCTTCCTTGTTTTGCATTGACCAGGAAGCGACTGCTACCATGATATCCTCCATCTTGTTATATATTATAAGTGCCCAGGTTTGGGCAAGCAACTGGTCAACAGAGAGCACATCCATCTTAGACAATGCATAAAGGGTCTGCTTTATATTCAAACTATTCATAAGTAAATCCCAGTGTTTTATAACTTATCTCCTGTGTAAGTCTCACCACATCATATTTTTGGAAAAGGAAGAGGCACACACTTCACAAGAATGGGACTTTTCTGTATGTGTTCGCATATGCCTCATCAAACTTGATTTTTACAAAAAGAAAGAACCGCACACATCACAAGAATGTGGCTTCTCTGCTGTGTGTGTTCGCATATACATCCCTAAAGTTTATTTTACAAAAAGAAAGAAACCACACACGTCACAAGAATGTGGCTTCTCTCCTCTGTGTGTTCGCATATGAATACCCAAATTTGATTTGTGTAAAAAAGAAGAGCCGCACACTTCAAAAGAATGTGGCTTCTCTCCTCTGTGTGTGTTCACATATGAATACCCAAATTTGATTTGTGTAAAAAAGAAGAGCCGCACACTTCAAAAGAATGTGGCTTCTCTCCTCTGTGTGTGTTCACATATGAATACCCAAATTTGATTTGTGCAAAAAAGAAGAGCCGCACACTTCAAAATAATGTGACTTCTCTCCTCTGTGTGTTCGCATATGCATCAGCAATTTTGATTGAAAAGTAAAAGAACACTCGCACACTTCACACAAACATTTATCTTCTTTGGACGTTTGAATATTTTCACAAAAATTTGATGTCAGAAAAAGACAACAATCAGAATTTCACAAAAATATAATTTATCTCCCATGTTTATATTCTCCACTAATCTGATTTCCGTGAAAATCTATATCTGTGCATACTCCACCGATATTCCATGAAAAAAAACTCCACAATTTTCAAGAATATGCTTTCCTCCATTATTTGTTTGCTTACATCACTTCAAATTTGAATTTTTTGAAAATCCAAATCACCAAGAAAATACTGTATTCAAATTCAAGGAATTATTTCATTCATACTAAAATCTGTAATCAATAAATCCAGGGATAAACTATAAGTTAAATAAAAGAAAAATAATAAAGAAATGCTGTTTATATTTCAATATGTTCAGATATATTCAATTTTCACAAATATAAAAAAATTATTTTCTTAGATTATACAGGATTTTATATAAGAAAACCTTTACTTATTTATTCATTGCTTAGCAGATACATGAAAATATGACTTTGTGGAAACATTCTTTATGAAAAAAATTGTTGAATTTTGTGAAATTGTCAGGTTTTCCCTTGAAAAATATTTCATTACTTTAAAACTTAAATACTTGTGGCTATGAGGCTCATTTATTTTGTTAGTTTATTATAATGGGAATTATGTGTCTGTAACAGAAACTGCTTCTCCATTGGTGTCACAATTCTCTTTGTTATTTACATTATAACATAAATGATTATCAAATAATCAGTAATTAATTGTAATTAGCATCTTATTTAATTACCCTACCTTTAAAAGTTTGTCTTATATTTGCCTTAAAACAGCTTTATGTTATTAATGTGATCAAAATCATACAATGTTTCTGGGAAGTTTTAAGGAGGATATCAATTTGAATTTCATTAGCAAACTGTGGATTAGAAAAGATAAAAATTATTTATAAAAAACTTCATAGAACCAAAAATATTTGTGAAAAGTAATTTATTTGGAAACAAAAATTGTAATAATTCAAGTAATCAAAAAGAAAATCATTTTATGTACATCAGAGTAATTAAAATAATCTAAAAAATAATTTTTTCCATCTTGTGACGGGCCAAGAGNCTGCAATGAAAAATATTGTATTTTTTAAAAAGAAATGTACAATCACCCACCCATTGAATATTAATAAATACGTCCAGTCCTTTAATCACTGATTTTACTGTTTTTTATATTTGAAAAAAAAAAAAGTGTTATTAATGTACAATCACCCACCCATTGAATATTAATAAATATGTCCAGTCCTTTAATCACTGATTTTACTGTTTTTTTCATATTTGAAAAGAAAAATCATCTGTCAAAACTGTCACCCAGCCCGATATGGGTCACAAGGTAAAATTGAAATGGATAAAGAACAAAACAAATCAAGAAAGTAAACTTTTCAGACACAGAAAGGCTGTATGATACTCAGCCCTATTGTTCCTATTGTCTACCTCGGATATCTGCCAATGAAAACATTGTGTCTGTCAGCTTTAAGATAGGCACACAGCCCAGCTAACAAATTCTCTATTATGCAAACGATGTGTAACCTTGTCATCAAGCTGTGAGTCTCAATGCCTGCTGCTCAGTTTGCGAGTTGGCTCGCTCGTATTTTCCGGACTTACTCTTGAAGAGTTCCACTGAAAGGACAATGAACCGAAGAAAGTCGTGCCAACAAAAGCTAAATTTTTACTGTGCGGTTCGTGCAGAAATCCCCAATGACGGATGGTGGAATATTTTTATCAAAATAAATGCACAATACGAATTGCAAATGTCTGATTTATTTTGCAGTCTCCAGTCAGCTCATAATAGTTAAGGTTATATTTTGTAGGGTGACGAGAGGTTTAATGTTTTTAGGTTAAAAGGTGGCTGGTGATTCCTGGTGCGTGTTACTAGGGATTACTTTTAACCCCATCTTATTTGGTGGTCGCACTGAAAGGAATTCAATGAAGAAAAGGAAGAGACAAGAAATATAATGTGATCCGCCTTTATTTTATGTTTTATTCTCAAGAACAGATTCTGGTTTATGCACATACCATATTATTATTATTTTATTTCACTCCATCGAGTTTTTCACACCTGTAGACGGTGGTTCACTGGAGGCTGGGTGACAGCAAGTCTCCTCAGGTCTCCAGGACTCTTATGAGTATTCCAGCCGATCTCAATAATGCTGTAGTCTGGATGGCCTCGATTGTTCCTCTGATTTCCAATTCATCCAGGCTCTTTTCCACCCCTTGGGGATTGTTCCGAGGGCCCCAATTACAATTGGTACAACCTTCATATGCATAAACCTTGTCGTGTCACAACTGTACATACCTATATATATACCAAACTCACTACTGCTCAAAGTTGAAGACAAGCTGGATTTAATCATCGTTCAGAATATCATCTCAATCTGATATCTCCTATGGAATGGTACGAGAAAGAAGAAAAGAGAAAAAAGACAGAGAGACAGAGACCGATAGAGAAAGACAAGTTGGATTTAATCGTCCTTCAGAATGTCATTTCACCTCTGACATATCCAACAAAGCAGTCAAAAGAAAGATCTACATGATGAAAAATCTTAATGAGAAATTGTCCAAACTGAAAGACAGCAAATAATTACCACACTTAATGCAAAAATCAACCTTTCCTATTGTGACACCATTCAGACAGTATTGTTTTAACCATCTCCTATTTGGAATCAATTCAACACTGGAAATCTCCTGACAGATAATGTCAATAATTCAGAAGACAGGAAGGAATAAGTGTGTCATAGGGATGACTGTCCTAACCAAAACTCTAAAACACCATGCCCTAATGGTACTAAGTCAACTGCCTATTGTTAACAAACAACCAGATTTTAATGGCGAAAAGCAAAACTAGTTTTTTTGTTTTTTTTTATCTAGGTCTCAGCTGAGTGTGTTTAATGGTGTCTTGGTCCAAAAATATCATTATTGATAAATACAAAATAAATAGGGCAAAAGCAAGGATGAAATCAAATACTGATCAAAGATATGATGTTGGATTTCGTTCACTTGGCAGGTGCACCTGCTTCACTCAGTTCACCATATTGTACATCAGCCATGTCGTTGTCAACATCAGACCTGTGTGCAGTCAAAGCTGCCCCTGGTCCAGATGAGGTCACAAGAGAAAAATAAAATGAAAAAAGAACAAACAAGACAGAGTGTGAACATTTCAGATACAGAGGGTGTAGGGTGTAAGATACTCAGCACAACTGCTACTCTGGTTCTATGATGTCTAGCAGTATTCCCTATGCTCTTTCACTCCTATCTCTTGGACAATCTGGTGTTTAGGCGTACCTAACCCTTTTGCCTAACCTTTCCACCCATCTACCAAATAACCCTCAGACCGATTTCCCTTAAAAATGTGAACATAATAATTTTTCCTGGTCAGCCATCTCCAGGTTCCTAAGATAAAAGACATTTTAGATTTTAGTCCTTTCAAGTTTGAACTGATTCAAGTTTTATGCTTTTTCTAAGAAAGAAAGAAAGAAAGAAGAAAAGTAGAAAGAAAGAACAAAGAAAGAAGAAAGAAAGAAAAGAGAAAGAAAGAAAAAAGAACAAAGAAAGCAAGAAAGAACAAAGAAAGAAAGAAACAGATAGAAAAGAAGAACAAAGAAATAAATAAAGAAAAGAAAGAAAAGAAAGAGAGAAAAGAAAGAACAAAGAAATAAAGAAATAAAGAAAAAAGAACAAAGAAAAAATAACAGGTGGCCCCATTGGGGAGTCTTACCCTCTGCAGAGGTGCAGTCGGTGCATTCTAAGCCCCAGCCGACAGGGCGGAGTGACTCATTGTTCATGATATCCAGAGCGAATGGTACATATGCACAGACTGACCCTCCTTTGTTCTGGACAGACACCATCATTTAAACCATAACTATTAGTTTTTAGATTTGTAAGAAGGATTTCCCTTAAAAATGTGAACATGATAATTTTTCCTGGTCAAGCACATCTCCAGGTTCATAAGATAAAATTACATTAAATTTTAGTCCTTTCAACATTGGACCAATTTGAGTTTTATAGTTTTCCTAATCTTGTGACTAGAGGAACTCGAGACCCCACCTCTACATACATGTATGTAAATATATGTACATGCACATATACATACATACGCACTGTAGATATACATATGCAGACACATATAACAGATATGTTAATATAAGTTTTGCCAATGCTAAGTCACATGTTTACACAGATATTTGATTTTCTTATGGTTTCTTAATGTTCAATCAAACAGGACTTGAGATTCTAGCCCAAACTTGTACTTACACACATTATATTTATATATATGTGTGTGTATATTTTATATATAAACATACAGGTATATATATATGCATAAACATTTTCTTTAGGCATTGCTATTGAACAACACAGAGTATCTTTTCTTCATTTTACTGTTATTTACTGTTATCCGAGCACTTTTGACTGTTTCGCCAGATGGCCTCTCAGAAAATAAACTATACATTAATAGCTACATTGGCTATACAACTACATCACTGTCCCACCACCTCACATACCATCTCTCCAACACCTAGCACCAATAACCTATGCTTGAATCTTCCAGGAATATCCGCCTTGAACCTGCAAGAGATATTCGTCTTGAATCTCAGGATTTGCGTTGTGAACCTCGTGATATACATGGTGAATCTAGAGACATTCGTTTGGAATCCCGTGACACTTGTGGAGAGTCTAGAGACATTCGTATTGAATCTCGGCATATCCGAGAACCTAGAGATATCCGTAATAAACCAAGAGAGTCTTGACTTGAGTCTTCAAGAGATATTCGCTTTGGATAATGGTAAACAAGTCTAATTTATCTGTAAGGCATGAGCTGAAGAAAAGAATTTAAAAATAAATCTGGAATATACACAGTTTGAAGGAGGTACTTTGTACAACACAATGGTGGGTCAATGTTCAGATAACAGAAATATATGCTTTAAGGAAGGAAAGGTGATATTGTAAAAAGGACTTAGCACCTCTTAAATAATTTATTATGAATTATTCTAATTCATTATCAGTTTTAAGGAGGTACTTTGTACAACACAATGGTGGGTCAATGTTCAGATAACAGAAATATATGCTTTAAGGAAGGAAAGGTGATATTGTAAAAAGGACTTGGATAAACTGTCAGACGTTTGTGAACAGAAATGGGTGAGATATAGTCACCAATCTCTCCCCCAGGCAATTTAAAAGTCGAAACTGGATCAACATGCCGTTGTACACGGAAGGTTGTTCATTTATTTCGGAGGTGGACACAGTGACTTTTCAAAGAATGTCAGAGCTGAATCAAGAGACCAGCGTACACAAAGAAGATTGTGATGATGGAGGTGGTAGTAGCAAATATTCGAACGAGACCTTCAAAGACCGGAGTGCATTTTGCAATTGGGTCGAAGACTGGAGGGCATTTGTGCAATTGGGCCGGAGACCGGAGGGCATTTGAGCGATTGGGCCGGAGACCGGAGGGCATTTGTGCGATTGGGCCGGAGACCGGAGGCATTTGTGCGATTGGGCCGGAGACCGGAGGGCATTTTGTTTGTGCAATTGGGCCGGAGACTGGAGGGCATTTGTGCGATTGAGCCAGAGACCGGAGGGCATTTGTGCGATTGGGATGGAGACCGGAGGGCATTTGTGCGATTGGGATGGAGACCGGAGGGCATTTGTGCGATTGGGCCGGAGACCGGAGGCATTTGTGCGATTGGGCCAGAGACCGGAGGTCATTTTGATATTGGTTGGAGATCGGATGGATTTTTGTGATGTGACGAAGAAGTAACAGTTCTACTTCAAGGGAGCGCGAGAACAAAAAGGCCACCACCACCCTGCACATTTTGTGAAGAGGACATCAGGGGGGAGTGTGACAGAGAATGAGTACTACTGTACTCATTTAAGAAAAAGAGCAAGACATTGTCTTGCCTGCTGGAGTTGAACCCGTGCCCTCCGGAATGCAAAGAAATGCGATACAGGCACTGGATGGATGCGAGGTGTAATTCAGGTGCCCGGATATTGGGGGACTGTGTCCATAAATAACAAGTAGTGGAGCGCTGAGGGGAAGCAGTTGGCCGACGCGAGACGGCAGTCAGTGTCAAAGCGCTTTGTTTTTTGGGAGTTGCGATTTTTCAGCTGCTAAAATATTTTGACAACGACGGCTTTTCAGCTGCTGGTCGAAGACAAAGACTGTGTTGACCAAAAGAAAGTTTGGCCTGCGAGAAGATGGTGGACTCACTTCTTTTTGGTCCCCCCCTCAGCAGGAACTTGGTGACTCAAATATCTATTTTCCCCCTCTATTTTTTTTTCCTTCTATACATCTTTTTTTTAAATTTAATTTTTCAATTTTTAGAGTTTATTTTCTTCCAGATCAATTCAGTTGAAAAAATTATTTTTCATTCCCCTCATATCTTTCATCTTTACTCTTATTATACAAAAAATTAGTCGACTAGTTACAAAATATCAAATGTACATGTTGTACTTCAAATATTGCGGGAGGGGGTTCAAAATTAACCGGTCTGGGAAAAAAATAGCAAAGTTTTTAAATAAAATAACTGGTGAATTATAACATTCATTTGTTAATATATCAACACTGAAAATTTCATTAAAATTGGTTAATTCCCTGGTTTTTGGTAAAAAAAATTCTATCAGATGGGGGGGGGCGGTACAGTGTATATACAAATTAAAAGGTATACAAGTGAGATACATAATGAACAGATATATGAGACAAGATACTATGAAATTAAATTAAAAGTTTATTAGGATAAATAAAACATCAAAGTGAAGGATAATAATATAATTAGAGGATACACTTCAATTATTATATATATATATATATATATATATATATATATTTGGGAGAAATGTGCTTAATTGAAGTCGTACCTAATTTTGAAAGTTAATTAATTAATAAGGCGGGCATACCTATTACATGTAAGGCTAAACAAATCGAGAAAAATCAATCTCTGTATGTACATTTCGGCCTCTCAAAATTAGGTACGACTTCAATTAAGCACATATTCTCCCAAAAATTGTCGTCTAAAAAAAGCCATATCATAAACACATCGCTGTGTATTTACTTATCATATATATATATATATATATATACAACAGGTAAAGGCATATTTGACACTGTACCCCCCCCCCAAATCTGATAGAATTTTTTAAAACCAAAAACCAGGGAATTAACCAATTTTAATGAAATTAATGGTATCATCAATTATTGAATTTATTTCTGAATTTATAAATAAAACGATTTTATTATATAACAGGACCCAAAACTACAAGAAAATATCAATCAAGTTTAGTTTTGAGCTCAGATCGTATGTTATCATCAATTATCTAATTTAATTCTGTATTTGTTCGTAACACGATTTTATGTTTTACCAGAGCCCAAAATTCCAAGAAAATAACAATCAAATTTAGTTTTGAGGGAACGTAAATAATTTTCTATGCGATTGTTGCACTGGATATTTCCGCATTGATTTGATTTCTCCATCTTTAGGAAAATCATTATTTACGTGATTTATAAAAATTATAATGAAATTTTAGGATGGAATAATCATAACTCCAACAAAATGATAGTAAATTTACTGAAATTTAACAATTACAAAACAAAATGAAGTTATAGGCTTTGACGTTTAGTTACCCACCCCCCTCAATATGGGTTTCATTTTTAAAAAATATTTTAATATTTGGTTTTGGTATAATAGTGGTAATGAGTTTACTGTAGGTATAATTGGTAATACAGGACTAAGGTTAGAATAAAATACTAAGGAAGTTAAAGTTGTGGGTAGGTGATTCAATTTACGAGCTATTTGTTCAAGAATGCCTAACAAATTACGTGGTTCTCTCTGGATGCACGTGTAACTAAAAAAAGAAGAAGAAAAAATATTACTTTAAAAAGTACTTACAGTAAAAAGAAAATTCTACTCTTTCACTGGATAGCAGTTTCCGTCTTTTCTTCGTTGCTAATATAATAACTTTAATAATTATTACGAAGGATTTATATTTTAATAGCCGTTAGCACAACAGCGAGCGAGTCAATTTCGTTCCTTCGTTTTTAGTCGTTCTGTTTTCACTACCGGTGTCCAGACTAACCTATCCCGTGCTGACTGATGTACCTATATCAGGTTTGAAGTCACCACATTGCTTTTCAATATTTACAATAAGGAATCTCACAATAATCGCCAAAACAGACACTAAATAACATGACAGTGTCTTTTGTGTTATATTAGTTATGTACAATTTTACTCATGGGAGTTAACAAATATCAGGGAATTGTCCAATAATACTAATTAGTTTAGGTACTGGCAAACTGAGCCTAAAATGCGTTTTTGACAAAATGACTTTAGCCCCTACAGAAAATAATTTACCAAAAATCAGGGAATTATCGGATTTTAATGAAATTTTCAGTGTTTATTTATCAATGAATGATCTTTATAATGCATTGTTTATCTTATTCTTTTTTACTCATTGCGATAATTATTTAATTGGCTATTATCTTATAAAAGAATAAATTATATATTGATATTTTTTCTGTTTAAAAAAGGGGGGGGGTACATTTTCAATAGAGTTTTTCTCCAAAACTTATTACTTTTGGCACCTAAAATAAGATTTGCATTAAATAGATATTTATTTCTAGAATCTAAAAATGTAACATTTTAAACTTAACATCAGCATTTTCACATTTTAAATGAATTTTATTAATTTTTCATCGCAAAAATACTAAATTAAAGTTTTGAAATAAAATAAGTGATGCATTATAAAATTCATTAATGGATAAATCAATACTGAAAATTTCATTAAAATTGGATAATTACCTGATTTTTTTTTTTTTTTTTTTTGCAATTTGTAAAAAAAGCCATTTTAAACCAGCGTCTCAGACCGAAAGCGATAGAAATTGATCAAAAAATCGTTTTAAATGTTTGTATTTTTAAATTGTACATGTAATGATATTTTTCTTTTTTTAATGATGGTCATTATGTTACTACTTATCGTTTTAGACAAAAGTTTGACCTTAAATAATCGATTTAATTAATTTTAATTCGTTTTTAAAACAAAAAATCTGTCGCAAGCAGACGAATTTTGGGCCATTTACACTTATAAACTTAATTTCGATAGACAAAAATAGGACCAACTTGGTCCAAAAAATAGTATAACATTGTCTATCGAACGTTTTAGTTACATAAATATAGCCATTCATATTATTTAGTCTCTACTTTGGGGATTATTGTTAGATTCCTTGTTGGAAATGTTTAAACGGAATGTGGTACATCAGTCAAGAAGGGACAAGGCAGTCAAGACACCGGTGGTAAAAATAGAACGCACAACGGAACGAAATTAATTCGGTCAGTGTTGTTGTGACATACATCAAATACAGACTATTCATACTTAATTCTGTCGTTATTCTTATTAAATTGACGACAAAGTGAAGAAGGAAACTGCTATCCAGTGAAATAACGGAATTTTCGTCTAACTGTAAGTACTTTTTGCAGTAGTATTATTTTCAGAGTTTATGCTAGGTACTACCAATTACTTCGCTCATTTTAATAAAAAAAATTTAAAAAAACGAATTAGAATTAATTAAATCGATTATTTAAGGTCAAATTTTAAGTTGAGATGTAGTAACATAAAAGCATCATTAAAAAAATGAATAAAAAAGAAAAATAATTTCAAATTTGTAATTTATTTTTAATACGATATTTAAACATTAAATTAGGTCAAAATTTTACGGAAAATAACTAAGACATATTTCACTAGGTATAACCAATTCATCGAAAAATCCATGTTTTTTTCTTTTTTCAATACAATTTAAATTAAATACGATTTAAAAAGAAAAGGTTCAAAAATATTTGCGTTTCTTTTTTCAAAATGACCTAAACTGACTTATGTTGGAGGTATTCGTAACGATTTTTATTTTATTTTTAAAGAATATTTATTTAAATCTAAAGAAATTGCAGATCTTTTTTTAACTATAAAACTTTAAAGACTGCATCATGAATTTTGTTCTCAAATTTAAAATGTTATTTTATTTTCAAACTCGTTGTAAAACGAAGACGTAGACGTATGTCATTAGAATATTCTGGAATAAAAACGACACTTATCATTTCTCTATTTTATCATTCCACAGATTAGTCCGAAGTTCAATGTGCATATTCTAAAAGTTTTTATTTTGTGAAAATGTTTAGTTTTAAAGTGGGGGCTCGTTTTACAATTTACGCATAAATTGGATCCTCCTTTTATGACGGTAATTTTGTTTTTTCGCCGACGTTTATTAAAATCTGACGTTTTTAGAGTACCAAAGCCAAAAAGAAAAGAAATAACAACAACAACAACAACAATATTCAACTTTTTACTCGTAAATTCCTACCATAAAATTAGGCTTGGGCATTTTATGGTAGGAATTTACGAGTAAAAAGTTGAAGTGTAAAAACGGGCCCCACTTTAAAAACCATTCTCACAAAATAAAAACTTTTAGAATATACACATTGAAGTGAATATTAAAATAAATAAAGAAAATATATTTATTATTGTAAAATAACGGGTGCAAGAAAAATAAAACATTTATTGCAAAAACACGGACATAAAATGAGGGTTCAGTTTATTTTATGGTAGGAATTTACGAGCAAATAGTCCTTTATTACCTGTTAAGATTTTTATAAGTTCATATTTCTATTAATAAATATATTTGATGTGACATCAGCAGGAGTTCAGACTCCACCCACTTCCGTCCAAGCTATTTCCCGCTTGTTTTAACTTGTAACTAATTAATCAGTTCGTAATAAATCATTGTTGAATTTACCTCGTATGTTAACGTCTCCTGACATCCTCTTTCCACCTTGTGTGCCCATCTCCTCACCTTTTTACCTATTGTCAATTCTGTTACTTCACGCATTGTTTCCACTATGCAACACTCTGATGAATATCCAACATTACCGAAAATTTTAATTTGTTCAAATTTGAGTAAAATTGGCACAAGTGAAAAAATCGGAAATAAAAGTGTTTATTGTTTAGATATCAAGTGCCAACACACCCACAATCAAATTTGAAACGAGTTACAGGCCTAGATAAATATTTTCTAAGAATTAACCCCTTAATAATATTTCTTCTGTGAAACAATTGTCAATCCTTTGCTGTGTACATTAGGTACCTCCATTTTCGGGTCACGTGATCAGTTTAAGCTATACTGAATAAACGAAAGTAAATATTTTTCAACTTTGTTTTTTTTAAATCTTGCAAAAAAAAAAAAAAGTAATGATCATACAGATTTGTTACAAAAAAAAAGAGTTAATTCAAAGATCAAATTATCCAATTGGGAAAAATTACACCGTTATCTTGAAAAATGAATAAAATAGTTTGTCTTGTAAAAGAATGATTTTTATGTCGAAACTAGGACCGCAAATTTACATATTATCTCTATTTGACATTTATAGATTTAAATTTATGGGTGGCTGTATTCGACATAATTGTTTTCTTGTGCATATTCAATAACCGATTATTGGTTTTCAATGATTTTTGAAAGATTTGTTTGTTTGTTTTTTGTTGTAGTTTCAAAATAACTCTGGAATATTTTTTTAGTTGGACTTATAGGGTAACTGAAGCAAAGAAAAGACAGATCAGCTCACAATAGCTTGCCTTCTAAATAACAACTGCCAACTGCCAAAAAATTTGGCTTATTTATGACTCCACTCCCACCAACCCCCTCATTTCCGGTCTGTACTCTTATAAAAAATTAAATTTTGGGCGCCATTTTCTTCCCAGCCCAAGGTAAGACGAGTTTCATTTTTATCTTAAATTACAACAAATATTGTCAATTTTACTCTTCCGTATATTATAAGAATTAAACATTACTATTCAACAATAAAAATGACCAATTCTTTTAAAAATATTAATATATCATGGATCGGACAAATTTTTAGTTAAACTGAATTTTAAGATTCATAGTGAAAATTCGATTTGTAAACACAAAAAAAGATTTTTAAATATTAAATTATTTAAGTACACAAAAGATTTAAAATCTCTAAAAAATTGATTTCTTAAAAAAAAATTATCTTGACAATTTAATAGAATATAGTACATACCAATTAAAAAAAGCAAAAAAAAAAGTTTTCAAATATTATGACATTTTTTGCACTTTTTATTTTAGAATACATGAATTTAAAAAAAAAAAAACTTCTGCATTGTATGTTATACAATTCTTTTTATATTGTTATTCAAACTCCTATCTTTATAGAAAAAAAAGTACCAAATTTTTTCTGAAGCGTCATTTTTTTATCTCATAAAATAAAATAGACCTCGTAAAAAATATTTACCCTAATATATTTCAGGAAAAAAAAAATATTTCAGATGTATTTACATCCAAAGGTAAATAGTTATGGAAATTTTCATGAAAATTGCACTACTAATTGATTTTTCATAGAATTTTTTAAAAAATCGTCTTATCGTAACTTGTTTTTAGCTAAGTTAAATTTTAGTTTATTTAACAGTGCAAAAATGAAAATATTGATTTTCAATCATAATTTTCATTATTTCCGTAAGTTGAATTTTTAAAAAAATCATCAGGAGTTTGTGTAATGTTTCTTCTTTCGAATGGAAATTTTTTTTTTCAAGATATTATTTTTTATGCAAGTTTCATTGTGTTAAGTATAGGGGGGTAAATTTCACAGGGTAAATAGAGTACATTTCTTTGTCAAAATTCTTTCTTTTTTTTTTTTCTTTTTTTTTGTGTCACCATACTTTAAAAGAAAAGTTCAGTAGTAGACATTTTCATAGATTTCTTGGTTGTGTAAGTCAAATAATGTAAGTATCACCATTTAATTTCTTTCTTTACGAATAAAAATAAGTATTTATTTGTAGAAAAAGACTTATCTTTATTATTCTGTTTAAAATTTGATTTAGTCTCATAGTGAATGTTTGTTGGAAAATATATTCATTTTAATGTGTATTTTGTGAGATATATTCGGTTTTACTTTGTTTTAAAGTGAGGGTTTGATTTACAATGTAAGCATTATCATAAAATGGACCCTCATTTTATTCCCATTTTTACATTCTTCTCACTTTTCGCTAATGTTGAATTTCTGAGAAATCAGACGAATTAAAATAGAAAGAAGTAAGTATTACCATATAATGTAAACTGGACCCTCAATTTATGATCCTCTTTAATAACAAATAGCTTTTTTCCTAGTTACCTTTAACTATAATCCTGAACTGTATTTTTACAGTACGAAAGCTCAGAAACGAAAGAAGAGTATTCAAGTTTCATTTTCTATTTCTCACTCAAAAAGTTCTTAGTAATATATATATATATATATATATATATAAAGGGTGGCTTACCGGTGAATATGGGCACGATCGTTGGACGTGCACAGGATCCAGGGGTTAAGTCCATGATAAAACAAATATAAAGTGCTCAATACAAAGTAAAGCAAATTTATTGAAGAAATGGATACAAAGAAACCTACTCGAGTTTCATCGCTAGAATCATCAGGGTTAAATCCACTGAATTAATCAAGTTACCAATTAATAGCAGCTGATCACACGTACGTTCATTGAATAAGATTTTAAGAATAAACAATTTTCGCTGAGATTTTCAAAAAAAGTAAACAAGCATTCCTCTATAACGTAAAATCTTATTCAATGAACATACATGTGATCAGCTGCTTTTAATCAGTAACTCGATTAATTCAGTGGATTTAACCCTGATGATTCTAGTGATGAAACTCGAGTAGGTTTCTTTGTATCCATTTCTTTAATATATATATATATATATATATATATATATATAATTTTTTTTTATGGTGAGCCAACACTGGTTTGTCCCTGTGTAGATGTCCATGGGATAACATTGCTTATGTGTTTCTCCTTACTTCACTAGCCATGCCCTGTACGTCTTGTGTGATAGCAGGTAAGTGGCTATATAACTACTGTTTTGTAGGATGCTTTATCCAGAATTTGTTCCAAAGAGCATACAGCAAACTTGTGTAGTTCCCATTTAGCATTTTCTCTAGACATTTCATTAAATTCCATGTGGTGTAACTATAGAATATTACTGACATGGTTACAGCTTGAAAGATTTCCCATTTAAAATGGGATCCTAGTGGCTGAACAGTCCGTGACTCAGTGGTTTTAGTGGTCATGTGACTTGCAACACTTGACTTTGGCCGTTACTTAGCTAGACAGGTGATCAGAAACACCCAATACAATTCCTTGGCAGGTCATGTCAAGACCAGGAACCTGTACGTTTAGTCCCAACCATATTCTTCAGGCTGCCTTTGTGTCACACAAACATCTGACCCTTTTTATTCCATAGGTACTAGAAGGCAGTGGCTGAAAGAGAATGAGACTTTGACCACTGTTAAATAGTAGTATACTAAGTATTGGGTGCTGAAAGCCAGAAATTGAAAAAGAAAATCTCTTTTATCCCACAAATAAAATAATCGAAAGTATATATGCCATAAAGCCACACATTTTTCCAGAGTCCTTTCTCACACTGAATGGGGTACCGATAAATTCATTTTTAATCAAACTTTACCGTTTTTTAATCAGATTCAAACAAGGTTATGTCTGCTTCATATATGAAACAGCAAGAAATTCATACGTAAATGATCTGAACACTGTACACCACGAAATCCTGAGACTGACCAAAGGTGCCTTTCCAACCTCTCCGGTAGAAAGTCTATATACAGAAATCAATGAACCCCCACGAGCAATGATGCATAAAAGAGCTGAACACTGTACACCACTAAAGCCAAAAGACTGACCTGAGGTGCATTTCCAACCTCTCCAGTAGAAAGTCTATATCTAGAAGCCAATTAACCCCTACTAGCAATAATACATAATAGAGCTGAACACTGTACACCAACTAGGTCAGGGATTGACCATAGGTGCCTTTCCAACCTCTCCAGTATAAAGTCTATATACAGAAATGAATGAGCCCCCACTAGCAATAATACATAAAAGAGCTATAAATTGTACACCACCAAAGCCTGTGACTGACCATAGGTGCGTTTTTAACCTCTACATAAAAGAGCTGAACATTGTATACCACCAAGGCTGATCTTAGGTGCCTTTCAAGACTCCTTGGTAGAATGTCTATATAGAGAAATCAGTGAGCTCAATATATTAAACAGAAGGAATATAGTATATAAATGAGCCAAACACTCTACACTACAAAGGCCTAAGACCAACTATAGGTGCCTTTCTAACCTTTCTTAAAGAAAGTCTATATCTAGAAGCCAATGAACCCCCACTAGCAATAATATATAAAAGAGCTCAACACTCTACACCAACAAGTCCTAAGACTGATCTTAGTTGCCTTTCCAACCACTCTTGTAGAAAGTCTATATCTAGAAGCCAATGAACCCTCACTAGCAATAATACATAAAAGAGCTGAACACTCTACACCAACAAGTCCTAACACTGACCTTAGTTGCCTTTCGAACCACTCTTGTAGAAAGTCTATATCTAGAAGCCAATGAACCCCCACTAGCAATAATACATAAAAGAGCTGAACACTCTACACCAACAATCCTAAGACTGACCTTAGGTGCCTTTCCAACCACTCTTGTAGAAAGTCTATATCTAGAAGCCAATGAACCCCCACTAGCAATAATATATAAAAGAGCTCAACACTCTACACCAACAAGTCCTAACACTGACCTTAATTGCCTTTCCAACCACTCTTGTAGAAAGTCTATATCTAGAAGCCAATGAACCCCCACTAGCAATAATACATAAAAGAGCTGAACACTCTACACCAACAAGTCCTAACACTGACCTTAGTTGCCTTTCCAACCACTCTTGTAGAAAGTCTATATCTAGAAGCCAATGAACCCCCACTAGCAATAATACATGAAAGAGCTGAACATTGTACACCACTAAAGCCTGGGACTGACCTTAGATGCCTTTCCAACCTTTTCTTTGTCTTTCCTAATTTTCTTTCAGTTTGGTTTTCAAGGATTATAAAACATCTCACCAAAGTAAACTTGTTTTGTTTGCGACATATTTGAGTGTGAATAATTTTCTCTTATATTTATCAATAATGGAGTGTCCTTTTCTTTCTAAATAAATCTTTGGCCAAAGTAAAATGTCCATTATTTAGATTATATTCCATCTAGTTCTGTTCCTGAAATCGTTAATATTATTCTATATTGGAACATGAATGACATGATATGTCACTATTAATTGAAACACAAAATGATTTATTCTAATTTTCTTACTTCAAATAAATCATCTGTCTTTTGTTTTCTTAAATAATACCTGTTTTTCATTTACAGATATCAAATGCAGTGGAGGACAATATTGTGAATTTTTAAAAAGGACTGAAGAGAAAACCAATTCTTGCAAGGTGTGTGGACCTGCCTATTAACAGCATTCATGTTAATTGAATTCAAAGAGAACAAAAAAGAGAATCGTTACTCTTGTAAACACAGTATCATTTTTACTAAACTTTAATGTAAAACTATACATACAGACAGAGGAGAAACATTTCTTTTATCAAATGAGCATGTAAGTTATTTAACCTCATTCAAAACAAACATTGAAAGAACCAGAAAAAGTTTCTTTGTAAATCAACCATTTCAGATTTAAAATTCATTTGCAAACACCCATTCTGAAGTTTGATCAGTATTTTCATAAATACAAACACCCATCACAAAGTGAATCATCATTTTCAGTGGAATTCAATTGAATTGGTCCTTGGCAAACAAACACTGGAGAGAAACTATTTTCTTGTGAAATGTGTGGATCAGCATTGTAACAGATGTGCAATCTGAAAATCCGTATAAAAAACAAACACGCATGGAAAAACACATCAGAAACAAACCCTTTTCTTGTGAAATTTGTGAATCTGCATTTTCACATAATTCACATTTGGAAAGCCATATGCGAACTCATACTGGAGAAAAACCATATTCTTGTGAAGTGTGTGGATCAACCTTTTCAATAAGAGGAACTTTGAACATCCATATGCGAATCCACACTGGCGAGAAACCATATGCTTGTGATGTTTGTGGATCAACGTTTTCACTAAGAGGTACTTTGAAAATCCACAAGCGAACACACACTGGTGAGAAGCCATATCCGTGTGATGTTTGTGGATTAGCATTTTCAGAAGGAGGTTCTCTGAAAATCCACAAGCGAACACACACTGGTGAGAAACCATATTCTTGTGAAGTATGTGGATCAGCATTTTCAGAAAGAGGCTCTCTAACAAGACACAAGCGAACACACACTGGTGAGAGACCATACGCTTGTGAAGTATGTGGATCAGCATTTTCAGATAAGCAAAATTTGAGGAGACACATACAAACACATACTGGCGAGAAACCATTTTCTTGTAATGAGTGTGGATCCGCATTTTCACTTAATTCATATTTGCAAAAGCACATGCAAACACACACTGACGAGAAACCATATTCTTGTGAAGTTTGTGGATTAACATTTTCATATAATACACAATTGATATCCCATGTCCGAACACACACTGGTGAGAAACCTTTTTCCTGTGAAGTGTGTGGATCAGCCTTTTCACTAAGAGGCACTTTGAAAGCCCACATGCGAATACACACTGGTGAGAAACCATTTTCTTGTGAAAGGTGTGGATTAGCATTTACACAAAAAGGACAATTGACAAGACACATGAAAAAACACCACTGAGAGAAACATTTTCTTGTGAAGTAGGCGGATCAGCAGTTTTAAAAAGAGGAACTCTAAACAAACACAAGCAAACTCACACTGGTGAGAGACCATATCCTTGTGAAGTGTGAGGATCAGAATTTTCTGTTAATTCAAATTTGAAACTCCACATGCAAACACACACTGGAGAGAAACGTTTTTTTGTGAAGTATGTGGATCAGCATTTTCTGCTAATTCAAATTTGAAACTCCACATGCAAACACACACTGGAGAGAAACGTTTTTATTGTGAAGTATGTGGATCAGCATTTTCTGTTAATTCAAATTTGAAACTCCACATGCAAACACACACTGGAGAGAAACGTTTTATTGTGAAGTATGTGGATCAGCATTTTCTGTTAATTCAAATTTGAAACTCCACATGCAAACACACACTGGAGAGAAACGTTTTTATTGTGAAGTATGTGGATCAGCATTTTCTGTTAATTCAAATTTGAAACTCCATGCAAACACACACTGGAGAGAAACGTTTTTATTGTGAAGTATGTGGATCAGCATTTTCTGCTAATTCAAATTTGAAACTCCACATGCAAAACACACACTGGAGAGAAACGTTTTTATTGTGAAGTATGTGGATCTGCATTTTCATTTCATGTTAAGAGTACCACACTCAAGCGCTCAAACTCAACTATTTTCCAATCCTATTTTCCCAGTTTCATTTGATCATGTAATTCTCTAAGCCAATTGTGGCCATGGGTTAAAATGGTCTTTAAGGGAAGCCTTGTCCCTTAAACTAAATGACTCAGTATTTTCCAAAATCTACCATTATTCTAAATTACACTCCCTTCCAAAATAAATGAATATACCCATCCATTATATAAAACAAGTTTTTTTGGACAAAACCTACTCATGCACATCTAAATTCGAGTAAATTTAACATTCAAGGTAACGTCATCAGCTTCTTCTCTCCCCGCTTCTTCTTCTTCTTCCTTAGAATTCCTTTCTTCTTCTAATTCTTCTTCTCTAACATTTTTCTTCATTCTAACTTGTTGTTGTTCTTCTTCTTCTTTAACATTATTCTTGTCCTTCTTTTCTTCTTCTGGATTTGTAAATTTGTCTCATAATTATATGGATTTTCCTGACTCCACCATTTTATTTTTCATTGACCAATTTTAACTTCATAAGATTGCATAGAAATATAATTGGTAAATTACTTTTATAGTAACAATGACAGAAGTTATAGAGACAAAGACAAGATGAAAAGATGACTATGAGTTCACAGAACAAGTCAGTCACATGTTTATGGAAAAATATCACTCAATTTATTATCGATGAAATGACCCCCTCTTGACTGGACTCAAAAACAAAGAAATGGGAAGAGAAGGGCTGTTTTTCTGACAAGTTGTAGCCCAACCCAAATAGGGGCCATTTCACTAGTCCTGATATTTAAGTAGTTGCATGTTGCTAATTCACTAACCCTTTTCAAAATTACCCAACCCTCATATGTGACCGCCTCTCACTTCTATCAGGAGAGTCTTCATGTCTGACTATCTGGCAAAAGCAAAAGTGTTTTCTGGGAAGGCACCCTGGAACCGCGCATGTAATTTCAACCATAACTCACTCGATCAAAGCAAAAATTAATGGAAAATATTAACAGAACTTATAGTCTCATCTTCATACCATCTAAATATAACTTAGATTTAATCAGATTTTCTGATTCAGATTAGGAACATCAAATTCAAAATGGTAAATACCTTCAAGCTACACAATATACTTGCCTGCATTTCGCAGGGTAAGTAAGGTAAAAATTATTTGGAACATCAACCCAAAATAATTTTTCACACCAAAGGACACTTAAGTATACTTCCTAAATATTTACATTATCCTTAAATTTATTTCTTTTAACTCATCTCTTTCAATGAATTTGACATTTGCTAACACATGGCTTTCTAAGAATTTGGATTTTGATATATTAAACTTTTGTTATTCATAATACTTCATTTATTTTTATTCCCTTTTCTTTATATGAATTCTATTATGGCGGACAATATATTCTCCAACCTATGAATTCACAATATTATCACAACAATCACCTAAACTTCACTGTTGTTATTTCGCCACAGACCTTAATGTTACCATAAAAGCAATGTCCAATGTTGTGAAAGTGAGGATTTTTCTTTAGTGCATTTTAACTGATGATCTTTGATGCTATTTTCTCAAACAAGTAAGAGAGCTAGTTTTTGGTATGAATATTTATTATAAAAGCTTACAACTTGTGTTGTTTAAGAGAATTTGATATCTTTTAAAAAGTGGAAAAACAACCTACCCTCGTCCATATTGAACATTCTTATTAGTGATAGCACTGTTGATATTGTATCTCACTCCCTTTCAAAAAGTAGTTATATTATTGGCTGTCTTTGCTTGTATTATAAGTTTAAGTAGTGGGCTCCAGCACACCTTATATAGTCCAACTATGGAAGCGCATGGTGTAATGGTTAAAGTCATGTGAAATGGACTCGTCACCCTGAGTTCAAATCCTGGATGTGGTAATTGTATTTCACTTAGCCATAATACCCTTGGAAAAGGTATGAATCCTACTTTTCCTTGAACTATGGATAAATAGTAGGCCAGACTGGGCTCTTCAACCTTGGTTAAGCAACCTGTCTAGGAGAAGGAAAACTCTGAATTCAAACCTATTAATCTCCGCTTAAAAATTACCTTGTGTCACATCCTTACTCGTGCAGAGGGGTTGGTAAATATATATATAGTCAAACTATTCCAACAATTATTCGTATTTAAAGGTATTAATTTTGTTTTTGTTACAATTTTATGAGCCATCTTTTACAGAATTACAGAAATAAAGTTCAACCTTGCTCCAGCTTGCGAGTTGTTCAAGTTACGATCTGTAAATGGGGGTTAACATGCACAAATATCCATTGTAACATTCATTAGAGTTTGTTCTGCATTATTTTTTGTTCCACATTTTGGAATCTTTTGGATATGTGTGTCTACATGGTTCCTGCATTTGCTTTATTTTCAAATTCTTGTGGCTAGCATTCTTCAGACAGGGTTCATCTATTTTTTGAATGAAGACATGGAAATTACTTTCCTTCCCGTTTGTTATTATCTTACCATCAGACAATCATTTTAATGTTTGTTTTGTTTGTCACAGTCCTCTACCCTAGACACAACAGTTGATTCCCCCTGGGATAGAGTATGATACTTGACCTATTCAAATTTTGAATAAAGACAGGGAAATTACTTTCCTTCCTGTTTGTTATTATCTTACCATCAGATGATCATTTTAATGTTTGTTTTGCTTATTACATTCCCCTCAAATAATTAATACATTGTACGTTGTGTATCACCTACCCTAGACACAACAGTTGACTCCTCCTAGGATAGAGTAAAATACCTGACCTATGCAATGCATTTTGTATTCAGTCATTTTTAAATTCCTACATGTTAAATTAAATAAAGAGTCTTCAAAATGTTTTTGTTGTTGTTGTTGTTTTTTTAATGTATATTTATAACAAAATCGTTTCCAATGCAGTTTTATTTTAAGACTCATTTTCAGTGCCCTTTTATAGTAAAAATCATTGTCCAGTGCATTTTTATAGTAAAAATCATTTTCAATGTGTTTTTATAGTTAAAATCATTGGCCAATGCATTTTTATTGTAAAAATCTTTGGCCAATCAATTAAAAATCATTGTACAGTGCATTTTTATTAAAAATAATTCCCCATGCATTTTTATAATAAACATAATTTCTGATTCATTTTTATAGTAAAAATCATTTCCAGTGAATTTTTTTTAGTAAAATTCAATTCCAGTTCAGTTTTTTAGTAAAAATCATTGGCCAATGCATTTTTATATTAAAAAACATAATTTCCAATGCATATTTATGGTAAAAATCATTTCCAATGCATTTTCATAGTAAAAATCATTTTCAATGCATTTTCATAGTAAAAATCATTGTCCAATGCATTTTCATAGTAAAAATCATTGTCCAATGCATTTTCATAGTAAAAATCATTGCCAATGCATTTTCATAGTAAAAATCATTGCCCAATGCATTTTTATAGTAAAAATCATTTCCCAATGCATTTTTATAGTAAAAAATCATTTCATGCATTTTTATAGTAAAAATCATTTCAATGCATTTTCATAGTAAAAATCATTTCCAATGCATTTTCATAGTAAAAATCATTTTGCAATGCATTTTTTATAGTAAAAATCATTGTCCAATGCATTTTCATAGTAAAAATCATTTCAATGCATTTTTATTGTAAAAATCATTTCCAATGCATTTTATAGTAAAAATCATTGTCCAATGCATTTTTATAGTAAAAATCATTTCCAATGCATTTTCATAGTAAAAATCATTTCCAACGCGTTTTCATAGTAAAAATCATTTTGAATGCATTTTTATAGTAAAAATCATTGTCCAATGCATTTTCATAGTAAAAATCATTTCCAATGCATTTTTATAGTAAAAATCATTGCCCACTGCATTTTTATAGTAAAAATAATTGGCAATACATTTTCTGTTTACTCAAGTTGTTATTTAATGAAAGGAATGCTAAGACCAGTCATACAAAGTCAGTTAAAAAGTCAAATGCTCACAATTTGGTATTAATTTTTTTTTAAATCAATAAGATATGGAATTGGATGACTCAACATTCTAGGATGATAAATTGTGTATAGACATTTGATATAACAAACATTTATTTTCATAATAATCTCCTTCTTTATCATTGCATTTAATTCAGTGGTGAATATCAATTACACAGCTCAAACATTATGCAATAAAAAAAAAAATAAAGGGTAATTTCTGAGGCAGGAGACCGGGACGCACTTCCTCATAATTTAATTTGTAATTTATGAGGAAGTGCGTCCCAGTCTCCTGCCTCAGAAATTGCTACCCAGTGACTATTAAAATAACGTCCCCAGCTATGTTGTCTCGGCATTGTTACTCGAAAGAAAACAACCAACTTAGGGCGTTAAATGTATTTTAAAGGGGGGGGGTCTCTTTTTTGTCGTAATTCTTGTTTATTTATCGTAATTTGTCGTAATTCTTGTTTATTTATAGAGATTTGTTGTAATTTTTGTTTACATCTATCTATCCCCCCATCTATCTATCTATCTGTCTAGTCATCTTCATATCGGTAAGAGAAGCCCATCCACCCCACCTCTAAAATACATTTAACACCCTAAGTTAGTTGTTTTCTTTCAAGTAACACCGCCGAGATGACATAGCTGGGGACATTATTTTAATAGTCACCGGGTAGCAATTTCTGAGGCAGGAGACCGGGACGCACTTCCTCATAAATTACCAAATGAAGTTCAAAATTCACCAAATAACCACATCAGGTCAGGAATTTATCAATGCCACCCCCTCTCTTTCTCTCTCTCTCTATCTCTCTTTCTCTATCTTTCTCTCTCTCTCTCTCTCTCACAATATTGATGCATTTTCAGGAGGAGGTGTGTGGTGTAATGGTTACTGGTGTGGCAATTTTAAATCCTGGACAAGGCTGTTTGCATGGAAACTACACAAGGATGCTGTGTGTATTCCTGGACAAATATAGGAAGCACTAATTTAGAAAAGAGCAGCTGTATGGCCACTTACTTCCTATTACACAGACCATTTAAATAAGATGAACAAGACATGGCTGACACAGATGGAGAAGCAAGGATGAACTCATAAGAGCCATTCTTCTGTGGACACCGACACGTTGTAGGTCAACCAGCAACAATCTACATCAATCAACTCTGTGTGGGTTCTGGATGCCGTGAAGAAGACCTGAATGGGGCAATAACCAATAGGGATGAGTGGCTAGAGAGAATAATGGAAACCATCAACAATCTACATCAATCATCTCTGTGTGGGTTCTGGATGCCGTTCAGAAGACCTTCATTGGTGATAAAGTGCGATGAGAGAGAATAATGGAAATCTGTGTTGTCAGCAGGGCCTGTATATATGAACATACAATAAACGCAATTCCCTAACCTCTATGAATAAAATAGCCCCAGACGAGTTGATATGCCTTTAAAGTCAATCACTCAATGAAAACCTTTTAACACAGTCTCATTTTGTTACAGTATCTCATTACACATAATTTCCAAAATTCACATTACCCTGGGAGCAATTACTTTACCCCAACCCCACAACAGAACTTGTCCCAGATATTTGCATGTTCTTTTACAAAATATACAAGCAGGGGATGTGCCTTTGCTGGCTTGGCCATGTCAGGAGGATGGACAAAAGCCACACCCTCAAAGACCTACGGTATATCAAATTAGTAGAAGGCTCCCAACCAATAGGTAGACCACGCCTACACTTCAAAGACGTCTACAAGAAAACCATGAATGCATGCCACATTAACACCAGAATGAAAAATAATATCTTGTCTGAAAATAGTAATTTACGATTTTGGAAAAGTTAAGGAAGCCTACATGTGAAAAAATTTAATACACCAAAGTTACACAGTATATCCAAAATATGTAAGAAAAAATAACACAACAAGGACTCATGAAATTAAATAGTTGTTGCAGTTCCCAAAGTGATATTCCAAATATTTTTTAATAAAATGTGGAGATAGCTTATGTCAATTTAGTCTTCTGTAAAGACAAAGAACAATCATTACAAATAGTTTTTTTTAAATATATGAAAATCTCAGAATATATGTTATGCAAAATTGTGCATTTATAAACTTACATTTTTTGATAGATTGAATCAATCTTTATTCCAGACAAAATTTTTGTGTTCAACATCCCACCTTCCAGTCATTTAGAATTCACTGTTGAATTTTTAAGTAAATTAAAATAGGCCAATTAAATTAGAGAAAATACTTTTTTGCATCAACACACAGAAAAATATTGTTTTTAAACTATGAAAAGAGAAAACATCCTAGAAAAATTATATAGAAAGGAGGAAAAATAGACGGGGGGAAATAGATATTCGAGACAACTGTTTCCTGCTGAGGGGGGGGGGGGCAAAAAGAAGCGAGTTCACCATCTTCTTGCAGGCCAAACTTTCTTTTGGTCAACACCACAGTCTTTGTCTTCAACCAACAGCTGAAAATCCGTTGGCATATTAGCCAAACATCCGGGCACATCAGTCGAACCTCGCGTCCGTCCAGTGCCTAAATCGCATTTGTTTTTGCATGCGGGGGACGCGAGTTCGATCCCGGCAGGCAAACAATGTCTTGTTCTTTTTCCTTTCTTGTTCTCCATCACAAATTATTTTTTGAGTTTTAAGAAAATAACTTTGAAAATTACAAATAACTTTTTTTGTGTGTTGAATTTTTTTTAATTTTCAATGTGGCCTTCTGATTTTTATCTTTCTAGAAATGTAAAAATTTGGAACTGGATTTATTTTTATTCAAATGACCAAAGGTTGAAACTTTTATACAATGTTAATTGATAAAAAAAAAATTTCAAGACTTTTTAAAAGAAAATAGGTTATTCATTATAAAATTAAGTCATTAATGAATAAACTTGTGAAAATTTCATTAAAATCAGACAATTCTCTGATTTTTGGTAATTGTTTTAAAATTAAGAAATTTAAAAAAAATTGTTACCTCCCTTTAATATCTTTGCCTATTCCTACAGATGTATGTTTTTACAAAATAAATAAATAGTTGAACTTAGGTGACAACAACCGATTTTATATTGAATCCCAATACACATATATTACCCACATGTAACTAAATTTTAAAAATATCTCAATGTTTTTTTGATTTTTTCCGGGTTAAAAATATTGCGGAACTATTTTGCCTCAACACCGCCAATTTCCGTTGTTTTGTTGGTAAGCTTCTGTCGAAGTGAAAATTGTTTTATGTTTATCATCGACAAAGAGTGTTTGTCAAAGATTCATCCAAAAATCAAGGTATTTAATTGAATTTTAATTTATTCTTATATCAATTTTTGAATCGTCAAATTTATCGCCCGAAACTAATTTTTAGGAAATAACCTTTTTCTGCCCCCTATGAAAATTTTTAGGAAGATTTCATTGAATAACCTTTTCCTACCCATGAAGAATATTTACGTTATTTTTTTTTTTTTTTTTTTTATTATATTAAAATATTTCTTCATATTTTTTAATGTATATTAAATAAACTTTTTTTTTTTTAAGTTATGAAAAAATGGAAGCAGCAGATTTATTTTAAGATAAGACTGGCATACAGAATAAATAAAAGATTTTATTTTTGAATGATTATTATTATTTTAGATTTTAATAATCTATTATATTTAATTTTGAATTATTACTATTATTATTTGTATTAATTTTCTTGTCCCTTGTGAACATTTTTTGGGAAAATTTATTGAATCGACCTTTTCCTGTCTCTCATGAATATTTACTTTATTTTTTAAATTTAAGCATGTCATTGTTAAACTTCATAGAAACATAAACATCACTAGAAGTTGTGTAGTTAGAAATGTAAGTATTAATTAAACATTTAATTTCTTTCTTTACAAATAAAAATACGTATTTATTTGTAGAGAAATTTGTTAAACAACATAGAAACATAAACATCACTAGAAGTTGTGTAATTAGAAATGTAAGTATTAATTAAACATTTAATTTCTTTCTTTACAAATAAAAATACGTATTTATTTGTATTTTTAGAGAAATATTTATTTTTATTTGTTTAAAATTTGATTTAGTACCGTAGTGAATGTTTGTTAGAAAATATATCTATTTTAATGCGTATTTTAAAAAACGATTCGCTTTTACTTGGTTCTAAAGTGGGGGTTTGATTTACAAGTAGGCATAATAATAAACTGAACCCTTATTTTATGTCCATTTTTTTCGCAATAAGTGTTTTTCTTGTACCCGTAATTAATACTAAATATATTTCTTCATGTATTTTGATATTTTAAATATATTTTCTTTATCTAGTTGATATTCATTTTAGTGTGTATATTCTGAAATTTTTCATCTTAGTAAGAAAGGTTGGTGTTCAATTTACAATGTAGGCATAATGATAAACTTTACCCTCATTTTATAGCCTAGGCATACCCAATTTTGTCGTCTGCTAGGTTTTTAAAAAACAAATTAAAAATAATTAAATCTATTATTTAAGGTCAAACTTTTGTCTAAAATGATAAGAAGTAACATAATGACCATCATTAAAAAAAGAAAAATATCATTACCTATGCAGTTTATTTTTAATACATTTAAAACGATTTGTTTTGGTCAATTTCGACGCGATCCGCCATTAACGCTCTTTTTTCAAGGGTTTTAAAGCACTTGTTTACAATTTGAATGTAACATTCGGGATTGAAAATTTTTTCACAAAAATCAGGTAATTATCCGATTTTAATGAAATTTTCAGTATTGATTTATCAATTAATTAATTTTATAATGCATCAGTTATTTTATTTCAAAACTTTAATTTAGTATTTTTGCTATGAAAAATTCATATATAAGATTCATTTAAAATATGAAAAGCCTGATGTTACGTTTAAAATGTTATATTTTTAGATTCTAAAAATAAATATCTATTTAAGGCAAACCATATTTTATTACATCAAAGTATACTTTTTGAAGAAAAACTCGATTGAAAATGTAGCCCCCCCCCCCACACACACTTTTAAGCAGGAAAAATATCGATGTATAATTTTTTCTTTTATAAGATAATAGCCAATTAAATAATTATCGAAATGAGTAAAAAAGAAATCTCAAAAAAATAATTATTCATTATTTTTTTACATTTTATTTTCCGATTTTCGGTACTTATTTTCTCATAGAATAACCACCATAAATTTTTTTTTTTTCTATTCATAACCTGTCTTTTATCTCTTTATTTATACTGTAATTAGAAAACTATAAGACCAACTCAAACAAAATGTTACAACCCCAACGTAAGGGGTGGGGGGCAAAATTAAGTGACCTGAAAAAAATGAGAAAGTTTTGAAATAAAATAAATAATGCATTATAAACATCATTCACTGAAAATTTCATTAAAATCCGATAATTCCCTGATTTTTGGTAAATTATTTTCTGTAGGGGGGGGGGCTAAAGTCATTTTGTCAAAAACGCAGTTTAGCTTCATTTTGGGTATCCCTATTATAGCCATATTTATGTTTTTGGTTGTCACCGATCAATATCTGATGTTTGTAAATTTAGAGTATGGAAGCCTAATTTTTTTTTAAATCAACTAAAATGTAGTGTATTTAAAACTAAATTTTTGTTACATTTCTCTAATGTGTTATTTTTCTGTAAAGTGGGGGTTCGATTTACAATCCCTGAATTTATGTTTGATTTTGTGTGTCTTCTGGTTTAAGGATATAGTAAGTTTAAGTCAGTTAGTAAGTAGAAGCCGAGCTAGCAAGATGTAAGGATCTGCGCAGATTGTCTGGTTTGGGGATTTACAAATAAAGTAACATCAACGTAAATCGAAGTCTTGTGTTTATTACCTAAAAACTAACAATGACACAGGGCTTCTGATAAGGAGTGATCCCTAACAGAAACCAGACCCGGAATCCCCATAGAAGACCTTAGAAGATTCCAGACCAAGATAGATGATAGAAGAACCAAAGCCGGCCAGAAGAATAGATGACCACGATATAGAAGAAGTAAAGAAGTAAAGAAAGGTATACAACGTTATATTGATTTGGGTTAGTGAAAACCCCAGTATATAACACAATTAGTTTATTGGTTTTTTGTAATACTTGAGGACGAGATCCTTGTGGATGAGCAGTCTGTGACCCAATTGCTTTATAAAAGTTGGAATCTTTTCTATTCCCCATCCATCCTACCTCCCCTCTGATGGGTACATGGAAATAAAAAAAAAATTTCTAAAAAATGAAATTGAATTTTGCTACCAGACTAAATGTTTTTTGTACTGATAACAATAAAGATGAGGACAATAGTCAGAATAATCCAAATAACACTATTGATTCACAAATCAAAGCTCACCAAGATTTGAGGAGAATATCCTTTTCATTGTATCATAATTTTACGTTTAAGTCTTGTGTAGAAAAATATATCAACATAATAATGATCCCAGATCCAGTGGGATATCAATACTGGGTGGATTTTTACCATTACACATACCACTTGAGTATTTTCCGGATTTTCATAAATTATGCCTGGACTTTTTTGAATATTTTTCCTTTAAACAAGACTTTTAATGTCAATTTTTCAAAAGACCGAAACTTAAATTTTCTAAATCTATCAAAATCCAATGAGGAGCTGCAGAGGAAGAAAACAAAAAATGGAACACATAACCAGCCAAAAAAAACAAAAAAAATAAAACAATGTGTACGGTGTACTCTAACAAAAATACAAAAAGAAATCTATCTGAATCTGATTCATCTGACAATACAGAAAATTATTCGTCAAACTTGCTGCACTTTTTGGTAAATTGAGCATGGACAATAGAAGTGAATAGTTGTTTTAGTTAAAAGATAGTTTCATCAAAACACAACTGAAAACTTAGTGAATTATTTTTAGAAATTTATGGTATATAGTTATTTACTAAGCTTAGCTTAGATTTGGCACAAGGTCAGATGTATGGGATGCCAAATGAGAATCAAATTCATTAACAATGGTCTGTTAATCTAGCTTGCTAACCATTACACCTTGTGAGGTGTCCAGATTTATGGTACATAGTAAATTTTGTATTGCAGTTTAAGTTCATCTGAATTTTAGATTTTGTTATTGAATTATTATTATTTTATTAGAATTAATTATCATTTTAATTTCATTTTAGAATTATTACTATCATTATATCTATCATGCCTCCTATTTATAACGCCTCCTATTTGATGTCTTGTCCTATCCAAGGAGCATTGAGACCACCTTAGTTACATGTAGGTAAACCTCTCCAACAAAAAAGTAGAATAACTGTAGGTAGAGTTAAAATCTTTATTCTGAAGGAATTGGTAAAAAGCTGAAATAAGAAAAGAGACATGTGACAGACACAGCAAATAACAAGGCAAATCAAGGTTTCCTAGTGGCTAGGAAATAATAAGAATTAGACAAACAGTCATAAGGTAATAGGCAGGCTGCATGGAGCATAATAATAGCAGCAGCAGAGCTCAGAGACGCAGGGAATAGAAAGTGGTTGCAGGCGAACAAGAGAGGGAGAGAGAGGCATTAAGCAGTGGACAGGGAGTTTAGTAGTAAACTTATAGCTAAAGGGGATACGTGGAAGCTGGGGTTTATGAGGTACATGTCAATGGTATAGGTCCAAGTAGTGGCCGGGGACACAGACATAATGAGGCTGGGACCGCGGTGAAGGTAGCAAGTATTTCTCTGAATAATGCTATTTTAACCCAAAAAATTATCCCACACATATGTGATTTATTCTAATTTTCACACTTTAAATAAAGTATGATTCTTTTCTTTAATAATATCTGTTTTTCATTTACAGATAACAAATGCAGTGAAGGACAAGAATTTTGCAAACTTCAAAAAGACTTAGGAGAAAACCTATTCTTGCAAGGTGTGTTAACTTGCATATTAACAGTGTTCATGTTTAGTAGGTTTTTTTTTAGTAAATTCACATTTTAAATTATACATGTAACTACACACAGAGAAGAAACCCTACTTTTATCAAGTAAGCATATAATTTATTTAACATCATTCAAAACACACATGCAAGATGAACTGCAGAATAAGTTTCTATGGATACAGTGTGTAAATCAGCATTTAAAAAGTGTTCCCATTGAATTGGTCATATACAAACTCACACTGGTAAAAAAAAATTTCTTGTGAAGTTTGTGAATCAGCATTTTCACAAATAGGAAAATTAAAAACTAACATTTTCAGAGAGGATCTATTTGAAAAGCCATATGCAATCAGACACAGAAGATAAACCATTTTCTTGTGAAATATGTGGATCAGCATTTTCACACAAAGGAACTTTGAAAACCCACATGCGGACTCACACTGACGAGAAACCATATTCTTGTGATGTTTGTGGATCAAGATTTTCAGAGAGTGGCTATTTAAAAAGACACATGCAAACACACACTGGGGTGAAAGCTTTTCCATGTGAAGTTTGTGGAAAAGCATTTACACATAATTTACAATTGAAAAGACACATGCAAACACATACTGGAGATAAACAATTTTCTTGTGAAGTTTGTTCATCAGAATTTTCACGGATAGACCAATTGCATAAACACGTGCAAACACACACTGGAGAAAAACCTTTTTCTTGTGAAATATGTGAATCAGCATTCTCAAACAAAGATCATTTGAAAAGACACATACGAACACACACTGGAGAGAAACCATTTTTTTGTGAAGTATGTGGAGCAGCATTTTCCCAAAGAGGAAATTTGAAAATCCACTTACAAACACACACTGGGGAGAAACCCTTTTCTTGTGAAATTTGTGGATCAGCATTTTCCCGAAGAGGAGCACTGAAAATCCATATGCAAACACACAGTGAAAAGAAACCATTTTCTTGTGAAGTTTGTGGATCAGCTTTCTTAAAAAGATCTCAATTCGAATGCCATATGCGAACACACAAAGGTGAAAAACCTATTTCTTGTGAAGTGTGTAGTATGGAATTTTCACAAAAGTCTGCTTTAAAAAGCCATGTACGAACACACACTGGAGAGAAGCCCTTTTCTTGTGAAATGTGTGGATCAGCATTTTCAATGATAAGTACTTTGAAACGACATATGCACATACACACTGGAGAAAAGCCGTATTCTTGTGAATTGTGTGGATCAGCATTTTCTCAGAAAGTAAATTTGGAAAAGCACATGCGAATACATACTGGGGAGAAATCATTTTCTTGTGAAGTTTGTGAATCAGTATTTTCCGTTAGAAGTAAATTAGAATGCCATATGCGAACACACACTGGTAAAAAGATTTTTTTGTGTGAAGTGTGCAGAATGGCATTTTCTCAAGAGTCAACTTTAAAAGGCCACATGCGAACACACACTGGAGAGAAGCCATTTTCTTGTGAAGTGTGCGGATCAGCATTTTCTCACAAGGTTAATTTGAAAACCCACATGCGCAAACACACTGGAGAGAAGCCATTTTTTTGTGAAGTGTGCGGATCAGCATTTTCTCACAAGGTTAATTTAAAAACCCACATGCGCAAACACACTGGAGAGAGACCATTTTCTTGTGAAGTGTGTGGATCAGGATTTTCTCAGAAGGTAAATTTAAAAAGCCATATGCGTAAACACACTGAGAATTGAAAAAACCTAGGCACTACCTCAAGTTTCTTCAGTCTCTCTGTAAAGAGGTTTTGTCAGTATCTGACATGAGGATACTTCTTCTTGGAAGTAAACCCTGACCAAACATTACCCTTATCATAGCTAAGCATTTGGTTAAATTATGAAATGAATGCTTCTACCATAAATACCAACTCTAACCAACATACATCACCAGACCAGTCTAATACTGTTCCTGTAATCTGACAAAACCAAGCAAGGACCACTAGAAAGAGAAACTATAATATTGCTTTGTGGTCCATTTAGAAGAAGATAATTATTCTCTACTGTTTAACTTTCTTAAGATTTGAGAACTTGGACAGAAGGAAATATTTGAACAGAAAATAACACCCATCCCCATCCTAAAACGAGACTTGGATATAAATGCTGTAACATGAATGGATCAAGTGTTAACACCAGGAAGTGGCCTGTTGGTCCCTAAAATATTGTTAAAAGAAAATTACAAAAAGAAAAGAGACCAGTAAATGTGTAGTTTAAAACTTTCTCAACACAATGTAAAAAGCCAAACCGAAATGAACACAGTTGATATAAAATGATTTCCTTTTCTCACATGTTGATTTGAATTTTCAACAAAATCCAATTTAAGACACTATACACAAACACACTAAACCATTTTCTAAAATTTAAACTTTAAAAAAGCACCTTTGAACAAAAGTACATTTGAACCTTATTCATGAATTGTGTAGAGATCAATGATGCTTTTTGTGGATTTGAGAATGTGAATTTCAAAATTTTTAAAGAAATATTTGTCTGTTGTATATTTGCTATTCTCAATAAACTAAAATTGTTTCCTTGTTATATTCAATATCATTTTACATGTATTCCTGTTTTATTGTTAAATGTTGAAATGGCATTCTCAGTTAAAATATATTCTATAAGGTTCTTTTGTCAAGTTTTACTCCACAATCAACACTTCTTTATGATTGATGATACCCAACAGTTTAATAGACTTTCCAAAATCATTTCACATTTCGATTTATTTGCTGTTATGATTTCTTTAACTGAATTTTCCCCTTTATTTCCAATATCTACATGATAATAGTTGGGTGAAAAAAAATATGAAAGGTCATTTTTTTTCTGCTTTTAGAAATAAATCAATTTTTTTGTCTACTTAACTTTGTCTTTCGTTTTTGGCATTTTTTATGTATTTGCAATGGCCTAATGGCATTGGAAATTATTTTTACTATAAAATGGAAATGATTTTATTATAAAAGTACAGAGGAGGTGATTTCTGCAAATCCATTGCCAATTATTTTTATAAAAATGCACTGGAAAATTATTTTACTATAAAAATGCATTGGAAAATTATTTTTACTATAAGAATGCATTGGAAATTATTTTACAATCAAAAGGCACTTGAAATGATTTTTCTTTTCTTTTGGAAATGATTTCTTTTCTTTAAAAATGAATTGGAAATTATTTTTACTATAAAAATGATTTTTATTTAAAGATGCTTTTGAAATTTTTTTTATTATAAAAACACATTGGAAATGATTTTTATTATAAAAATGCATAGGAAATTATTTTTTCTTTAAAAATGCCTTTGAAATGATTGTTACAATAAAAATGAATTGCCATTAAAATGAATTGAAAGGCATCGGATTCAGTCAGGACACATAATATGAATAAAATCTGGAATTACATGCTGCATTTGGACTTCTTAATCGCATCTGACCTGAAGTAGAAATAATCCTTAAGAAAGGCAACCTCTGAATCACTAAGAACTACAGACTACTAATGACTGCCATAGCTGTTTAGGATTAGAATTCCTTTCTTCTTAATTGCATCTGACCTGAAATAGAAAAAATCCATAAGAAAGGCAACCTCAGAATCACTAAGAACTACAGAGGTATAACTCTTACTGCCATAGCTGTTTAGGTTTAGAATTCTTTTCTTCTTAATTGCATCTGACTTGAAGTAGAAAAAATCCTTAAGAAAGGCAACCTCAGAATCACTAAGAACTACAGAGGTATAACTCTTACTGTCATAGCTGTTTAGGTTTAGAATTCTTTTCTTCTTAATTACATCTGACCTGTAGTAGAAAAAATCCTTAAGAAAGGCAACCTCAGAATCACTAAGAACTACAGAGGTATAACTCTTACTGCCATAGCTGTTTAGGATTAGAATTCCTTTCTTCTTAATTGCATCTGACCTGAAGTAGAAAAAATCCTTAAGAAAGGCAACCTCAGAATCACTAAGAACTACAGAGGTATAACTCTTACGGTCATAGCTGTTTAGGATTAGAATTCCTTTCTTCTTAATTGCATCTGACCTGAAGTAGAAAAAATCCTTAAGAAAGGCAACCTCAGAATCACTAAGAACTACAGAGGTATAACTCTTACTGCTAGCTGTTTAGGATTAGAATTCCTTTCTTCTTAATTGCATCTGACCTGAAGTAGAAAAAATCCTTAAGAAAGGCAACCTCAGAATCACTAAGAACTACAGAGGTATAACTCTTACTGTCATAGCTGTTTAGGATTAGAATTCTTTTCTTCTTAATTGCATCTGATCTGAAATAGAAAAAATCCTTAAGAAAGGCAACCTCAGAATCACTAAGAACTACAGAGGTATAACTCTTACTGTCATAGCTGTTTAGGTTTAGAATTCTTTTCTTCTTAATTGTATCTGATCTGAAGTAGAAAAAATCCTTAAGAAAGGCAACCTCAGAATCACTAAGAACTACAGAGGTATAACTCTTACTGTCATAGCTGTTTAGGTTTAGAATTCTTTTCTTCTTTATTGCATCTGACCTGATCCACAACTTCTCAGATCCTGACTATTTAGCAAAAAATATCAGGACAAAACTATTGTTTTTGGATTTCTCCAAGATTTTTTATTCCATACACAGGAAAGATAGAGAAAACACTACTAGCATATGGTCTCAAAGAAACTGTTACCACTATAATGATGCTCTACAAAAACACAAAAGCAATGGTTCATTCATCTGATGGTGACACAGATTTCTGTAAAAGCCAATTCACTGCTTTGGCCTTTATGGAGAGCAAAGATAAAACAGAGTTAATGTGTTTTAAAGAAGATGGGGGACAAAGAGAGACAAGAGAATAAAGAGAGTGAAAGGAATAAGAAGAAAAAGTATAAACCAGCCCCCTTCTCCCTGGCGACACACACCAAACCCAAGGACAATGGAGTGAACAGATAAAACAGAGTTAGTGTATCTTAAACTGTAGATCTATTTTATTTAATCTTTGAGTCAGTGCAGACATAGAGGGCCGAGTGAATATAGAGAGTGGGAGGAATAAGGAAGCCTCAAATTCTGCTGAGACTAAACTATGATGAGAGGTACAAACTCCAGTAAGTTGGAGTTAAGAAGGTTGATTAGACCTTCTGACCATTTGAAAAAGGGTTGGATAATTTCAAAAAATTAGGAAGAAACTAATTTGGTAACACTCACTAGCTGCCCACCCCACTTGCTGTTAACCACAAAAAATTAAGTATAAGCCAGACCACCCACCACCATCCCCAGACACACACACCAAGATAAAGACAATGGAGTGAGCTAGAGAGGGGTCTGCTGATTTAAAAGATAAACAAAGAACAGAATTTTTGGTGAGACTAATGACTGGGTAGTTCACTTAACATAAGCTGACCCCCCAGGAAGAAATTAGGTTGAAATTTGATTGGTCAAAACCATTTAGATTAAATTTAAAGTAAATAAAAAGTAAAGTCTGTGGAGTGGCTTATTTTTTATATCGGTCAAACAGTGAGGGAGTCTATCCCATTTTCACTTGCATTTAACTAGGGAAATTGTTTGCTGATGTGGAACATCATACCTACTGTCAGCTCCCAGATGCTTTACTTCAAATACCCTAGCTGTGCTACGCATGAGCAGAGTTGTTGAGAACTAGTATCAGATCGGGAACCTTGTGATTCCTGGACAGATGCTCTACTGACTTGTACTAATTGTAATTAGTACTGAATTATGAAAGAATAATTTCATTGGAATCTGTGTGATATTTAAACTTTATGTACTTATGGTTTGTGGAAGAACCATTTCTCTACTGACTGAGCTCCCAGATGCTTTCTGCACAGATTAGATTACCATAAGACTTTACAATTAGTACTGAATTATAAAAGAATAATTTAATTGGAATCTGTGTGATATTTAAACTTTATGTACTTATGGTTTGTGGAAGAACCATTTCTCTACTGACTGAGCTCCCAGATGCTTTTCGGCACAGATTAGATTACCATAAGACTTTACAATTAGTAGTGAATTATAAAAGAATATTGAATTGGAATCTGTGTGAATTTAAACTTTATGTACTTATGGTTTGGAAGAACCATTTCTCTACTGACTGAGCTCCCAGATGCTTTTCTGCACAGATTAGATTACCATAAGACTTTACAATTAGTAGTGAATTATAAAAGAATAATTTAATTGGAATCTGTGTGATATTTAAACTTTATGTACTTATGGTTTGTGGAAGAACCATTTCTCTACTGACTGAGCTCCCAGATGCTTTTCTGCACAGATTAGATTACCATAAGACTTTACAATTAGTACTGAATTATAAAAGAATAATTTAATTGGAATCTGTGTGATATTTAAACTTTATGTACTTATGGTTTGTGGAAGAACCATTTCTCTACTGACTGAGCTCCCAGATGCTTTTCTGCACAGATTAGATTACCATAAGACTTTACAATTAGTACTGAATTATAAAGAATAATTTAATTGGAATCTGTGTGATATTTAAACTTTATGTACTTATGGTTTGTGGAAGAACCATTTCTCTACTGACTGAGCTCCCAGATGCTTTTCTGCACAGATTAGATTACCATAAGACTTTACAATTAGTACTGAATTATAAAGAATAATTTAATTGGAATCTGTGTGATATTTAAACTTTATGTACTTATGGTTTGCAGAAGAACCATTTCTCTACTGACTGAGCTCCCAGATGCTTTTCTGCACAGATTAGATTACCATAAGACTTTACAATTAGTACTGAATTATAAAAGAATAATTTAATTGGAATCTGTGTGATATTTAAACTTTATGTACTTATGGTTTGTGGAAGAACCATTTCTCTACTGACTGAGCTCCCAGATGCTTTTCTGCACAGATTAGATTACCATAAGACTTTACAATTAGTAGTGAATTATAAAAGAATAATTGAATTGGAATCTGTGTGATATTTAAACTTTATGTACTTATGGTTTGTGGAAGAACCATTTCTCTACTGACTGAGCTCCCAGATGCTTTTCTGCACAGATTAGATTACCATAAGACTTTACAATTAGTACTGAATTATAAAGAATAATTTAATTGGAATCTGTGTGATATTTAAACTTTATGTACTTATGGTTTGGAAGAACCATTTCTCTACTGACTGAGCTCCCAGATGCTTTTCTGCACAGATTAGATTACCATAAGACTTTACAATTAGTACTGAATTATAAAGAATAATTTAATTGGAATCTGTGTGATATTTAAACTTTATGTACTTATGGTTTGCAGAAGAACCATTTCTCTACTGACTGAGCTCCCAGATGCTTTTCTGCACAGATTAGATTACCATAAGACTTTACAATTAGTACTGAATTATAAAAGAATAATTTAATTGGAATCTGTGTGATATTTTAACTTTATGTACTTATGGTTTGTGGAAGAACCATTTCTCTACTGACTGAGCTCCCAGATGCTTTTCTGCACAGATTAGATTACCATAAGACTTTACAATTAGTACTGAATTATAAGAGAATAATTTAATTGGAATCTGTGTGATATTTAAACTTTATGTACTTATGGTTTGCAGAAGAACCATTTCTCTACTGACTGAGCTCCCAGATGCTTTTCTGCACAGATTAGATTACCATAAGACTTTACAATTAGTACTGAATTATAAAAGAATAATTTAATTGGAATCTGTGTGATATTTAAACTTTATGTACTTATGGTTTGTGGAAGAACCATTTCTCTACTGACTGAGCTCCCAGATGCTTTTCTGCACAGATTAGATTACCATAAGACTTTACAATTAGTACTGAATTATAAGAGAATAATTTAATTGGAATCTGTGTGATATTTAAACTTTATGTACTTATGGTTTGCAGAAGAACCATTTCTCTACTGACTGAGCTCCCAGATGCTTTTCTGCACAGATTAGATTACCATAAGACTTTACAATTAGTACTGAATTATAAAAGAATAATTTAATTGGAATCTGTGTGATATTTTAACTTTATGTACTTATGGTTTGTGGAAGAACCATTTCTCTACTGACTGAGCTCCCAGATGCTTTTCTGCACAAATTAGATTACCATAAGACTTTACAATTAGTACTAAATTATAAAAGAATAATTTAATTGGAATCTGTGTGATATTTAAACTTTATGTACTTATGGTTTGTGGAAGAACCATTTCTCTACTGACTGAGCTCCCAGATGCTTTTCTGCACAGATTAGATTACCATAAGACTTTACAATTAGTAGTGAATTATAAAGAATAATTTAATTGGAATCTGTGTGATATTTAAACTTTATGTACTTATGGTTTGCAGAAGGACCATGACAAGTAATGGGAATTTCCCCTAAATATGGAAGGACATTTATATTGTAAGTCATTTTTTGTTTTTTTTATGAATAAATCTTCAGAATTAAATTAAGATTTCATTCATTTATTTGCCTTTGTTAGCATTAGAATAACTTCTAGACTAACACAATAATGACTCCAGATTATCTAGTGATAATTCCACCCCCAACTTTAGTTTCAGGAAATGAATTTATTTTCTTATATGGCCTTCTGGATTTCAAAAATGTAAAAATTAGGAACTGGAAATTTTTTATCTAAATGACTCACAGTTGACCACTCCACCCTTTACAATCATAATTGATATAAAACATTTTTTTAATGGAATATGTTGGTAATTATCAAGACAAGATAAAGATCAAGTCAACAGGTAATGAACACAACTCAAGGCTTTATAAAAATGATACATTTATCAAACAACTTGCATATACAACATACAATATACAATATGTAACTTGTGAGATACAAAATGTGTGTGAGGTTTACAAATGTGTTATAATTGTACAATTGAATAGTGTAGGGTGTAAGGTTGTAGGGGTTTGCAAAATAATGCCCTTGCAAAACTTATCTATCTCTGGTAAGAAGTGTCTCTTGCTAGTTAGAGTAGTTTGACTTATACAACGTCATCGGCCCCTTTGGTAAGCTGGGGTCTTTAAGCACGTCTGTTATGGTGGCTGGTCACAGCGGAAAGAGACAGGTTGATGGTATCAACCCTCAAACTAAGCCATGTGTTTTGATTGGTCACTGTCAAAGGCCTTTAGCCAATCACACAGGGTTTCTGATCAGGTGATGGCTAAAGGGCCAACTCTCTTTGTTTGGCAATGGTCAAGGGGGTTAACTGTGTAAGGTAATATTATTTTTTATAAATAAACTATTCATTAGGTCTTTAATAAATAAAGTACTGAAAATTTCATTAAAATATGAAAATTCCTTGATTTTTTGGTAATAGTTTTAAAATCAAAACAGTTTGATTTTTTTTATTATCTCCTTTGAAAATAATAAATTCCAATATACACTTTAAATTTGATAAATGCATTTTATTTGATTTATCAAGAATTTAATATGATGAATGCATTACAATGGACTCATATCACCCATTTTTATTAATTTTTGTTATTTACTTAGGATGTTTAATAATGTTTCTTACGAAATAGAAATGAATATTTTATCTTTTATTATTATTATTATTATTATTATTATTATTATCTAAATGAAATATTTTTAAAGAATATTATTTGACTTTTTATTTTTTATTTTCATTATTTTATTTTATTTATTGTATTCTAATTTGTGCTTGTTTACGTGTTTCTGTTTTCTTTCATAGCCAATATTTAAATTCATTTATTGATAGGGAATAAATAAAAATAAGATAATTTTTTAATCGCCGAACAATGAAAATAAAACATATTTTTAACTGCTGAATAAATAAAATTAAAATAAAATTGAATTTTATAATTATTCATAGTTATCTCCCTTGAATTTTGCCTGTTTAGAAAACATTTCCCATCAATTATAAATGACGGCGATATTTAAATTTTAATTCAATCTGATAAAATTTAGTTTATTTAAAACTTTACATTTTTATCACTTTTATAATGTTGCATTTCTGTAAAGAAAAAAGAAATCAGACGAATTAATGTCGAAAGAAGTAAGTATCACATTTAATTTCTTTCTTTCTTTACAAATAAATATACATAAAGACTTATTTTTATTTACTCTGTTTGGAATTTAGTTTCGTAGTGAATGTTTGTTTGAAAATATATTCATTTTAATGTTTGTTTGAAAATATATTCATTTTAATGTGTATTTTGTGTGAAAGGTTCTGTTTTACTTAGTTCTTAAGTGAGGCTTTGATTTAAAATGTAAACATGATGATAAACTGAACCCTCATTTTATCGACTTTTTGCTATAAACTTTTTTCTTGCACCCGTAATTTTACAGTACTAAATATATTTTCTTTATGGATCTTAATATTCATTTTAATGAGCATATTGTTGAATGTTTCATTTTGTGAGAAAGGTTAGTTATAAAGTGGGGGTTCAATTTACAGTGTAGACATAATGATAAACTGGAACCTCATTTCTTCCAGAAATTGTTCAATATTATTAACAGGGCTACAGATTGGGAGAATTCCAGTTATTATTTGTGTGTGGTAGGGGGGGGGGTAAAAAGAACAATTTCCTCGTAAATTTCTACCATAAAATAAACTGAACCCTCATATTATGTCCGTGTTTTTGCAATAAATGTTTTATTTTTCTTACACCCATTATTTTACAATACTAAATATATTTTCTTTATTTTTTAAAGAATAAAGAATCAAGAAAATATATTTAGTATTGTAAAATAACGGGTGCAAGAAAAATAAAACATTTATTGCAAAAACACGGACATAAAATGAGGGTTCAGTTTATTTTATGGTAGGAATTTACGAGGAAATTGTTCTCTTTAGTCTTTACCATTGATTAAATCGATTATTTAAGGTTATTTTAAACATTTAAAACGATTTTTTCGGTCAATTTTATCGCTTTCAGTCTGAGTATGGCTTAAAATAGCTTTTTTTTACAAATTTGATGTAACATTCGCGATTGCAAAAAAAAAACAACAAAAAAACACAAAAATCAGATAATTATCTGATTTTAATGAAATTTTCAGTATTGATTTATCAATTAATGAATTTTATAATGGATCATTTATTTTATTTTATGAATTTTATGATGCATCAGTTATTTTATTTCAAAACTTTAATTAAGTATTTTTGCTATGAAAAATTAATATATAAAATTCATTTAAAATATGAAAAGCCTGATGTTAAGTTTAAAATGTTATATTTTTAGATTCTAGAAATAAATATCTATTTAATGCAAACCTTGTTTTAGGTGCAAAAAGTAATAAGTTTTGAAGAAAAACTCTATTGAAAATGTAGCCCCCACCCCATCCTTTTTAAGCAGAAAAAATATCGATGTATAATTTTTTCTTTTATAAGATAATAGCCAATTAAATAATTATCGAAATGAGTAAAAATGAAAATCTCCAAAAAAATTTTTATTTATGTTTTTTTTAATTTTTTTACATTTTATTTTTCGATTTTCAGTGCTTATTTTCTCATAGAAAAGCCACCGTAAAAAATGTTTTTTTCTATTCATAACTTCAGTCTCTTTATTTATACTGTAATTAGTACAGAAAATGTCCAACTCGCAAAAATGTTACGCCCCAAACATAAGGTGGGGGTGGGGGGTCAAAATTAAATGACCTGAAACAAATGAGAAAGTCTTGAAATAAAATGAATAATGCATTATAAAGATCATTCTTTGATAAATAAACACTGAAAATTTCTTTAAAATCCGATAATTCCCTGATCTTTGGTAAATTATTTACTGCAGGTGGGGGGGGGGCTAAATTCATTTTGTCAAAAACGCATTTTACGTCAATTTTGGGCATCCATACTATAGTGTTTGGTGGAGCAGAGGACCAGCAAAAAACAAAAACAAAAAAAACAAGCAATCTGTATGGCGTACTCTAACAATAGCTATATATAAAATACATAAATAAATATATTTATCTGAATTTGATTCATCTGACAATACAGAAAATTTTACACCAAATTCATGCAATTCTTGGTAAATTTAGCATACACAATAGAAGTGAACAGAAAAAATGTTAGTGTTAAAAGTTAGTTTCAATAAAACACAACAGAAAACTTAATGAATTATCATTTTTTCTAAATTATTGTATATAGTAAATTTTGTATTGAAGTTTAAGTTCATCTGAATTTTAGATTTTATTATTGAATTATTTTATTAGAATTCATTATCATTTTAATAAATTTTATTTCTGAATTATTACTATTATTACATTAATAGATTTTACTATTTTACTATTTTATTTTTGAATTATTACTATTATTTGTGATGAATTATTTTATTAGAATTCATTATCATTTTAATTAATTTTTATTTCTGAATTATTACTATTATTACATTAATAGATTTTATTATTTTAATATTTAATTTTTGAATTATTACTATTATTTGTGGTGAGAGAAATCATGCACGTGTTAGCTCGAAACATGCACGAATATGTCTGGTGTGCAAAATGTGATCAGGGGGAAGTGTAGCAGGCAATTAAGGAGATTGAACTCACATCCTCCTTATCATGAGTCGTGGCTTGACATCGGACTACCTCATTGGCGTGCATGTAAATTACTACACTACACTATTGACCCGGATATGGGATTTTAGTATGATTATTTAAGACCTGCCATAACACACCGGGGAAGTTACGTCCCAGTCTTGCTGACGAGGGCACTGATGTATGACAAGGAACAAGAGGCGAGTGAGCTTTGGTGAAGGACTGCTAGAAAATATTGTTGCAGACGACAAGAGAAGCTGGGAAAACATTTTTGTGGGGTGGAGAGATCCAGCTGTACAACCTAACAGATATTCTATTCATTTATTTATAATATTATATTTCTAGATTTTATTATTATTATTATTATTATTATTATTATTCACTCCTTTTGAGTCTTTCACATCAGCGTTAGCTGATGGCCTTTCGCTGGAGTCTCCTCAGTTGTATGTGTTGGGTTCCATTATGTATATGCCTTTCAATATTTTTCATTTCAGTTTCTTCAGGGAGGTCTTGTTGAGTATTTTCTTCACAGCTTACATGTCCACATATTTTTGTATTGCAATAAAATCCAAGGAGAACTTAAGAATATCAATGACATCTTTTTGAATAATGGGTATCCTGGGGATGTTATTTCCGACACTATTAGGATAACTGTGGCAAAATTCGATCGTGACAGACCATTTGGTCCGTCCAAATGCCCGGCTTATATCCGTTTACCTTGGGTGGGACCGGCAAGCCAAACTATTGCTGATAAAATTAGCTCCTCGGTGGTACGTTGTTATCTCGCAGCAAAAGTAAGAACAATTTTTTCCACCAAAGCTGCTTTCCGCTCTGCTAATAAGGATGTACTTCCAATACTTCCAGTCAAAGTCAACTTGTTTATAAATATACATTTGCATTTAAAGCCATATATATTGGTCATACAGTTCAGAGATTGGCTATCAGAGTGAGTCAGAATCCTTTTGATTGGTCTGCAAATTTTTGATTTGGTTTATTAAAAAGATTTTTCCAAAATTCAATCAGTTGTATTCTATGATTTCTTCTAAAATATAGAGTAGCCGACAAAATACTGAAACATTAAAAAAAAAATTTTTTTAAATTTAAATCTAATTTTAATTTTTCTATATTATTTTTCAGATATTATAATTAACCAAAGCAAAGTGAAAATGTCAAGTTACAATATGAAAGAAGAATTGAAATAAGGAAATTTTAATATTCATTTGAGTAGTTTATAATTTGTTGTGAAATGTGTGGATCAGCATAGTAGAATAATTCACAATAAAAAATACACCTTTGAGCATACACCTGTGATAAACCATATTCTTGTTTTAATGAAAGAAAACAAAGAACAGAAACATTAATATTGAATAGATTAAACATCATCATAGAAATAAAATTTAAAAAGTTTCTACGAGAAGGAAAACTCTGAATTCAGACTTGTTAAACTCCACTTGAAATAGACCTAGTGTCACATCCTGTTCAGATAGAGGAGTGGGTAAATAGATATATTTATGAATAATGAAGTCTCCCTTTCTTTTTAAATAATTCTTTGGCTTAAGTAAAATTTCCATTATTCAAATCATTGTGAGACGACCTATTCTGCACTCTGCACCTTCGATGCACGATGTCTAGATCCCCAAACATTGTGATATTCTGCGCTGGCCGAGTTGAAGTGCACGAGTCAGAGACAGGCTCACAAGGATTAAAAACAAACAACAATTACAAATGTTTGTAAACAAGACGCGGATGGAAGAAGGGTGTGTGTGATACTTCGCTGTCTATCCAACTGGCTGCTACTGGCTATCTCTACCAGCGACCTTAACAACTCAATGGCCCGGGTTCTAACTGCCACAGTGCTGGAGTTTAGCTGTATTTATGTCAAACTCTCCTTCCTCACCCATATTCTCTGGACCACACAGATGGCCAGTACTTAAATCCAATCGCTGACTTCTAGTCGTCATTAACCCTTAAAATTAAAGCAATTAAATCTTTTTCCAGACTTAGTGCCTTCAACACTTCAAAAATTAATTTTTTTCAAAAGAGATTTCCTCATAAAAATAGCCTCTTTGCTTTTAATACCTGGGTGCATAAGATATTATCACTAAGTGGCCTAACTTCATGATGGTCGTACAGGTCTCTTAAACTTTACGGCCTAATCTTTGCATTCGTAAAAAGGTCAACTACCCACCCCTTTTACTTATGCCTGGCTTTAACCTATTCTCTTTTTTATTCATTTATTTATTTATTTATTCTGACCATGTTCGTTTTCAATCATAGTATCACATCATATTCTATTTAACTATGTTTATGAAAAGGTTGATATTTAAATCTGAACATGAATGACGTGATATGCCCCAATTAACTGAAACATAAAACGATTTGTTCTAATTTTCTCACTTCAAATAAAGCATCGGCCTCTCTCTTTAGTAATAACTATTTTTCACTTACAGATATCAAATGCAATGGAGGAAAAGACACCATTACTATTGATAAGTTTGTACATAATCATTTTTATTAAACTCACATTCGTACAATTACACACGGATCAGTTACTTCATATAGTTAAAAAAAAAACATAGAGAAATACTTGTTCATACATTTATCAATAATGGTTTAATGTTTATTATTGTTATACAAAATGAAAATGGCAACCCATGTGGCAGTTTGTATTTCACATAGTGCTAATACTTTAAATAGTAGGGCAGACTTTTTATATGGCAACCATTCTAGGAGAAGGAAAATCCTGAATTCAGACCTGTTAAATTTCACATGAACTTGATCTTTTGTTGCATCCTGCTCATATAAGGGGGTGGGTAAATAGATATATCCTTTTCTTTGTAAATAATTCTTTGGCTAAAGCAAAATTTCCATTATTTAAATCATATACTATTTAATTATGTTTAAAAAATCATTAAAGTTTAAGTCTGAACATGAATGACATCATATGTCATTATTAATTGAAGCACTAATTGATTATTTTAATTTTTGTCACTTCTAATAAAACATGAACCCCTTGCTTTCTTTAATAATACATATTTTTCATTTACAGATATCAAGAAACCAAAGAAGAGAAAGAATCCCAACTGTTGACAAGTCTGTACATAATCATTTTTATTAAACTCACCTTTTGAATTATACATGCAACTACACACGGATCAAAAGAAACATAGATGCTCTGCAGAAAAAGTTTCAGTGTGTTTCAATATAAAATAAAATAGTAAATAAAAAATTTTCTGGTGAATTTTTGTGAATCAGCATTTTTAAAAAAAGCAAAAATGAAAAGACACATACGATCAAACACAGGAGAGAAACCTTTTGCATGTGAAATATGTGGATCAGCATTTTCAGGCTGGAGCAATTTGAAAACACACTTGCGAACACACAGTGGTGAGAAACCTTTTTCTTGTGAAATATGTGAATCAGCATTTTCACAAAAAGGAAATTTGAAAATCCACATGCGAACTCATACTGGAGAAAAACCTTTTTCTTGTGAAGTGTGTGGATCAGCATTTTCCCAAACAAGTCAGTTGAAAAGCCATGTGCGAATGCACACTGGTGAGAAATTGTTTTCTTGTGAAGTATGTGGATCAGCATTTACACTCAAAACAAATTTGAAAATCCACATGCGAACACATACTGGATACAAACCATTTTCTTGTGAAGTGTGTGGGTCAGCATTTTCTGAAAGAGGACATTTAAAAAGACATGTGCGAACACATACTGGTGAGAAACCTTTTCCTTGTGAAGTATGTGGATCAGCATTTTCAGAAAGCGGCGCCTTGAAAAGACACATGCGAACACACACTGATGAGAAACCACATAGTGGAGAGAAACCTTTTTCTTGTGAAGTATGTGAATCGGCATTTTCACGAAGAGAGTATTTGAAAAGCCACATGCGAGCACACACTGGAGAGAAACCTTTTTCCTGTGATGTCTGTGGATCAGCCTTTTCAGAAAGAGCAAATTTGAAAGTACACATGCGAACACACACTGGTGAAAAACCTTATTCATGCGAAATCTGTGGATCTGCATTTTCACAAAGAGCACATTTGAAAAGTCATTGGCGAATGCATACTGGAGAAAAGCCATTTTCTTGTGAAGTGTGTGGGTCAGCATTTTCAGAAAAATCACATTTGAAAGTACACATGCGAACACATACTGGAGACAAACTATTTTATTGTGAAGTGTGTGGATCAGCATTTTCCCAAAGAGCAAAAATGCAAGCACACATGCGATCACACAGTGGAGAGAAACCTTTTTCTTGTGAACTATGTGGATCAGCATTTTCCCTGTTAGGCCAATTGCAAAGCCACAAGCAAACACAATGTGGAAACATGAGCCAACACCAATAACATCAAAGTAATTCAGATGTATTAAAGACAAAGCCATTAAACCAGATATTGTCATCTGGAATAAGCATAAAAAATCTGCACTCATCATTGATGTAAATGTCCCAAATGATTTGAGCTAAGCAGGAAAAAATTACAAAACATCAAGACCTCAAGAATGACCTAAAAACAAGTTGGTCATTGAAAGAAATCCATATCATACCAATTGTGATAGGGGCTAATGGGTTGGTGAAGCAAAATTTGAAAAAGATACCTTGAAACAATACCAGGGAAGCCAAGTTGCTATGAAATACAAATAGCAGCTATCAAAGGAACATGCTCCATCCTAAAAAGATATTTATAAACGAATCAAGTGTTGTTACATAATCATTAGATTCCTAATACTTATGTACAGTAGTGTAGAAATCAAAATAGCTGTTATAAGTTGCAGCTGGTGGCCTTGAAGGATTGAATGACAAGGCTCGACCTGATCTTTCTGGTGGATACCGTGAGAATCAGTGGAGAAGACCCTCTTCCGGTTTAGATTAGAAAGAGATTTTAGAGTATCGGCCAAACCACGACGGTGGTAAGTCGTGTTAAGTGCACAGCTGACTCAATCTGTGCAGGTAGTCTGGTGGGGATTTCGAAATAAAATATGATCTAAAGTAAATCGAAGTCTTGTGTTATTATCTAAAAACTACCAATGACACAGGGCTTCTGATAAAGAGAAATCCCCAATGGAAGACCAGACACGAAGTCCCCAAGACGAAGTCCAGACGCTAGAAGAAGAACATAAGATACCAAAGATGAGCATAAGAATAATAGAAGTAAGGAAAGAGAGTTTACAACAGTGTTAGCCCTGGCAGGGGCCCCTTGGCTTCTAGAAATTGTTAAAGGAAAATAAAACAAAAAATAGAGATTTTTTTTTTCTTGAGAAGTAGGTGGATCATCATTTTCACAAAAAGGAATTTTGAAAAGCCACATGCAAACCCACACAGATACCTGACATTGAAGGAAAGCAATATTATATGAATTGTGGACAAGCAAAAGTACTTTTATGTTTTTTTTTGTTCTTATGCTAGTTTTATTAACTCGGTATTTGTACATTTCAAATTGTTAAAATTGACTCATACACGCAAAGGTTGATTGAAAATTTCATATGACAATGTCATATCTGCTGTTAATGAATGCGATCCAAACACAGCAATAATTATAGAAAATGCAGGTCGTTATAAAGACTCTTGAAAATAAACCTCATTTTGGTCACATACCATGTGAGTATCTTAGTCAGCCTATGAGCTTTCCAGCCACCCCCAAACTTAATGTTAGTTTAATCTAACCATGTGTATACACTAGGGAGAGGTCATCAGATATTTCCTAAGGTCAATTTTTGGTAGCATACTACTACCCTCATCTAGACCAGGTACCACCATTTTTTTAACACTAAATGTTTTCAATGCTATTTACCATCATTTAGTTCCTGGTACCATCATGATCTTGGATAGTCTTCCTATCTTGGGCTAGATGGGCAGTTGGAGAGGCCCCTTACGATCAATGGGCTGGTCACGTCGAGCCCCAGCTGTAAGGTTTACAGAAACTCAAACCCAATAGGCCAGCAGATAAAATCTCAAAAATTGGTCAAAATAATTGCAACAGAATGTTTTTGTCACCATGCACTATATATATATATATATATATATATATATTAATGCTTTAAACAGACCTCCTAAAAGATTCTTTGTAAGGAGAAGAATAACAAAAAAATGTTGTTTTTTTTGTTATACCATAAAAGGGGGAAATAAAAACAAGTTGTTAGCTAACATTTTTCGTTCCTCACTCAACAGAGCTAAATATCGAGGAAAATAAAATAACCAGTAAATGGGACAAGTACAAAATACAAAAAAAACCCAGAATTTTCCCAACCCTATTGCCCTTATGGCAAGCCCCAAACCCTTTTTATCATATGGGTGCTAGAAGGCGGTGGCTGTAGGTCTACATGTCCTAGGAATGACGTTAAACTCTGATGGTGAGGTTCCAGTTTTGGAGGTTTGAGGAATGTGGAGCACCCCTTCATCACCATTGCTCCCTGATCCACTCTGACCCGGAGTGGTAGTACTTGTTAGGGTCCCATCTATGGGTTAAATAGAAAACATGAGTTTATAAACAAAATTGTATTATCCATTAAAAATAAAATTATTTCAAAACTTTGTCAGCATTCAATTTTTTTTTTACCAATTCAGCATAAAATGACCAAACCAACCAACAATATTTGGCATAAAATGACCCAACCAACCATCCAACAAACCAACCATTGGATTGTCTTCCATACCTCGTCCTCCTAATATATATATTAATGGTACTAAGATGTGAGAAGACCTGTTCTGCACTCTGCTCTTTCGATGTACTTGTCTAGATCCCAACGTTGTGAATTATGTGCTGGCCGAATTTAAGCACGAGTCAGAAACACAGGCTCACAAGGATTAAAAACAAAACAACAACAACAACCACAAATGTGTGTAAACAAGACGCGGATGGAAGAAGAGTGTGTGTGATGCTTCCGCTGTCTATCCAGCTGGCTACTATTGCTGCTATCCCTACTGGCGAACTTAACCCTTCAATCCCCGGGTGCTAACTAACTTAGGGCTTGAGTTTAGTTGTATTTATGTCAAATTCCCCTTTCCCAAACCATCTTCTCCGGACCACACAAATGGCCAGGACTTCAATAAATTGCAGACTTCGAGTCGCCATTAACCCTTAAAATTAAAGTACTCAAATATTTTTCCAGACAATCCGTCTTCAATATGTTGATCATTAATTTTTTCAAAAGAGAATTTCTCCTAAAAATCCTTTTTGCTTTTAATACCTGGGTGCCTAAGATATCACCAAGTGGTCCCATTTCATGGTGGGCATACAGGTCTCTTTAAACTTTACGACCTAATCTTTGGATTTGTAAAAAGGTCAGCCACCCACCCCTTTTACTTATGCCGGACCTTAACCTACTCTCTTTCTTATTTATTTATTCTGACCATGTTCGTCTTCAACCATAGTATCACAAAGAATAGCTATACAGTGCGTCTGCTGTGTACCCTGATATTCATGATAGAATCCAAAAAGATTTATCAATATTTTTGGTCCTGAATTATAATGTTTCCTTCAATCACTCTCACATCATTAAATACTCCAGAGCAATATAATGTTTCCTTCAATCACTCTCACATCATTAAATACTCCAGAGCAATATAATTTTTTTTAATTTTCACTCAATGTTTTTATGTTGTGTTCAATTACAAGAACACAAAATTATTTAAAATTAGATTACAGTTAAGGGAAGACTTTTTGTTTTTCCTTTAATGAATTTATTATTTATAATCAAAATTTAACGTAAAATACTTTAAACCGATACTCTATAAAAATTAGCAACTCCTGTGGGCCCTCTAAAAGATATGTTAGGCTTGGCCCTGGGACCTTCTAACTTTTTCTTGCAGAATCAGAAGGAACTGCCCACTAAAAGAAAATTGCAATGTCAAATCAGTATTCTATGAAGATGATTTAATGCCAGCCAGAACCAACCTCTTCAACAAATATGTGGGTATCATAAAAGGTAACTTCAAACAATGCTTTTCCATCTCCCTAATCTCTATCACTTTCATTTTTCTTTCTTCTTCATTATTATTTACATATTTTTCTTCTTCGTTTCTCTTTCCTCTTTTCTCGTTTAATTAGCTTTAAATTTTGTCCTTTTGTTTTGTTCTTTCAATTTTCATTCATTTTTTTTTATTTTCCATATTTTGTTATTATTCATTTGCATCTTACTAACGTTTTTCTTTCATTTTCTTTCTTCTCTGTTATTATTTACTTATTGTTTCTTTTTCTTCCCTCTCTTTCTCTCTCACTGCTCCATTCTTTTTCAACTTTTTTCTTTAGTTTGGGTATTTCATTCTTTTTTATTTTTCTTTATTTATTCTCCTTACTTTTTCAATCTTCTTCATCTTCTGTTTTTCTTTCAATCGTCCTATTTTTCTCCTTTATCTTTTGTTGTTCTATCGATTTTTATTCATTTTCTTTCAATTTTTAGTTTTGTATATTGTCTTCTTATTCTTTTTCTTCTTTCTAATCTTTTTCATTTTTCTTCGTCTTCGTTGTTATTTTCCAACTGTTTCTTTTTCTTCGTATTTTTTCTTCCCCACCGCTTCATTTGATTTTTATATATTTTTTTTTTACTAAGAGACCGGCCACAGCACTTGTAAACCTAGTGTAACGTAGGTTCAAAGTTATATGTAGAAATACAGAACTCCGACGAAGGTTAACGGACAAAATATTTAATATATATATACATATACAGCACATGGATATCAGTAGATACAACGTACATAGTAAAAGGGTACATAAACAAGGAGTACACAAATAAAGATGAAGACACATTCATGAATGGTACAAGATATACATATAAGAGTACAGACATGAGACTAGGGATAGTCCATGCTGTGAAGAACTTACAGTAATGTAAGGGGGCGGAGCCCCAACGAGAGATAAAATCTACCCCATGTGGCTCGTAGTTGCTGAAACAGGAAAAGAGGCCCAAAGGGTTTGAACCCGGCGCTTAAATACTATAGCCCCCTAGCGGGCACCAGCAAACTACATCGGGCAGACAACTCCACCAGGCAAATACGAAACCAACGCTACACTAGTATGGAAGTATAAAATATACCTTACAGTATGAAATGAAGGATTCTGGACAAATGGAAACTGTATGTTAATGGTTCTAAAACATTTGCGGTATAAATTTTTGTTTTGTCATGTATGTATTTTTAATTTTTTTTGTTTGTTTTACAAAGAGAATTTTTAATTCTGCTTGCTAAGTGACTGTTTTACATGTCCAAAATTTTCTAGTTAGTGAATAAATGTTTGTTTTTTAAGACTTTTTTTTTGTAAGTAAAGTCGACGGGGCGGCCTAAAGTCGGTATCAGCCAGTCAGCGAGGGAGTCTATCCCCTTTTCAATAGCGCTAGACAAAGGAGATTGTTTTAGCATCATAGGGTGGAGCGCCACACCTACCACCAGCTCCTTACTTTACCGCACAGATCCCTGTGCTACTCATACGCTGAGTTGGCGGGGACCAGTATCGAACTAGGAACCTTGTGGTTTCTAGCCAAATGCTCTACCGACTGAGCTAACCCAGCCCCTTATTGTTATTTTCTTTATTGTTTGCGCTATGAAATAAATTTTAAATTTCCTAAAAAAAATTTTTTTCCTAATTCCTATGAATTATCTCCTTTGAATTTTGGATAATTTATGAGGAAGTGCGTCCCGGTCTCCTGCCTCAGAAATTGCTACCCGGTGACTATTAAAATAACGTCCCCAGCTATGTTGTCTCAGCATTGTTACTTGAAAGAAAACAACCAACTTAGGGCGTTAAATGTACACTGGTGAGAAACAATTTTCTTGCAAAATTTGCGGATCTGCATTCTCACAAATAGACAATTTGAAAAGACACATGCGAACACACACTGGCGAGAAACAATTTTCTTGCAAAGAGTGTGGATCTGCATTCTCACAAATAAACAATTTGAAAAAACACATGCGAACACACACTGAAGAGCAGTTTTTTTTATAAAGAAATCAGGACAGGGGCCCTTGACTTCTAAAAAAATCTAATAAGAAAATGAAACAAAAAGAGCGAGAAACTATTAAAAATTTAGCCCCCCCCCTTTTTAAGCAGAAAAAATATCGATGTATAATTTTTTTTAATAAGATAATAGCCAATTAAATAATTATGGAAATGAGTAAAAAAAGAAATCTAAAAATTATTAAAAAAAATTTTTTTTACCTTTTATTTTTCGATTATCGGTACTTATTTTCTCATAGAACAGCAACCGTAAACATTTGTTTTTGTATTCATAACTTCGGTCTTTTATCTCTTTATTTATACTGTAATTAGTACAATATAAGACCAACTCGAAACAATTTTACGCCCCCAACATAAGGGGGTCAAAATTAAGTGACCTGGAAAAAAATTAGAAAGTTTTGAAATAAAATAAATAATGCATTATAAAGATCATTCTTTGATAAATAAACTCTGAAAATTTCATTAAAATCCGATAATTCCCTGATTTTTGGTAAATTATTTTCTGTAAGGGGAGGGGGCTAAAGTCATTTTGTCAAAAACGCATTTTAGGCTCAGTTTGCCAGTCCCTAATTTAGTACTATAATTTAGTATAATTATGGGTGTAAGAAAAAGTTTATTGTAAAAAGACATTTATAAAATTAGGGTAGTTTATCATAATGCTTACATTGTAAATCGAACACCCAATTTTTACTAAGTGAAACCGAACATGTCTCACAAAATACTCATTAAAATGAATATATTTCCAAACATTTACTCCAGGACTAAATGATATTTTAAATAGAGTGATAAAATAATTGTTCCTGTACAAATAGAAATAAATACGTATTTTTATTTGTAAAGAAAGAAATTAAATGGGGATATTTACATTTCTAACTACACAACCCTGAGTTTATGAAAACTTCACCCAACTTTTTCTCTAAAGTATGGTAATCTAAAAGTATAATAATACATGTTTGTTTTGTTTTATGTTAATCTTCTGAATTGGAATTTTCACTTTTAAAAGAAATAAGTTTAACAAAGAAATGTGCACAACAAAGGATCAACAATTGTTTAACTGGAGAAATCTTCTTAAGGAATTAATTCTCAGAAAATATTTATCTAGAGCCCTGTAAATTGTTTTAAAATAATTGTGTGTTTGTTGGCACTTGGCATCAAAACAAAAAATAATTTTATTTCCTATTGTTGAGGTTTGGTAAGTGGCAGAGGAGTGCATAGTGAAAATAATGCGTGGAATAATAATAGAATTTACAATAGGTAAAAGTATAAAGTTGGGAGCTGGTCACACAAGGTACGGATAAAGATAAGGCACAGCGGTTAACACCACGAGGTGAATTCAACAAGGGTTTATTACGAACTGATTCAATTTCATACAAGGGTTAAAAAGGCGGGAACAAACATTTTGGGCGGAAGTGGGCGGAGTCCACTCCTGCTGGTATTGCATCAAATATATTTATAGAAATGTAAGCTTATAAAAAACCTTAACACCTATTTTTTCACTTGTGCAATTTTTGCTTAAATTTGACAAAATTAAACATTTTTTTTTTCTAATATAATTTTACAAGAAGTCCATTGAGAGTATATTTAGCCCTAAATTGATTTTGGAGTCACTACAGACTAATTTACCGGCAGCGATATGATAAAATGATATGAAATAATAAGTATCATTTAATTTCAGAATATTCTAGAAAAACATTTTAAATTTGAGAACATTTTCATGATTAAAAATCTTAAAAATTTTATATAAAATAAAATAACTTTCAATTTATAAAATCTTATTATAATGGAGATTGTGTGTTTTTCTGTCTGTAACCGAAACTATATTACTACTCAAGTCACAATTTCCTTAGTTATTAACGACACATTCTCCATGATTCTATTTCTATTTAAACCTCAATTAATAATAAAACTGTTTGACATTATTAATACTGTTGGCCTTACCTAAATACTAATAACATGCAATTGTATTCATATATACAACAAAATACCAGTTTTCAGTGTAAACGTAAAGCTAATTTGCATATTGATATTAAAAAACTGATTTTAATAAAAATGTGCTTGGTATTATTGATTTCTAATTGTTTGGTTTTATCTTAATGAATATGAGTAAAAATCTCTTCAATAAATCCTAAAAGAAATTCATTAACAAGAAGAAATAACTGTAATTTTATTCTTTACTTCCTATTTTAACTAAATAGTTAAATTAGGAAAATTTAGCATTGAAAAACGGAAGTGATGAAAGAGTAAGTTTCAGTTGTTCTATTTTCCGATTATACCCCTTCCGTTTCAAATCTTTTTATCTGCATTCTTATTTACTTTCATTAGCCTTTCTGATTTAATCTAATATTTTATTAGAGTAAAACTTAAATACTTGCACCCGGAGGGTGCATATATTTGCTAGTTTAAATAAATATTCTTTATAAATGAATACAGTTATCAATAGATGAATTTAAATATGAAAGAAAAGTAATACATATACATGCACAAAAAAACAATGTTCCATTTAGAAAAAGAAAAATAACAAAATATAGATAAAATAACAATTTATATTTCGCAAGACACATCAACAATTAAATGACAATAAAATAATGACATTTGGTGATGAGTTCATTTTAATTAATTCTTTAATAAAAAAAAATGTGTTGGGGGTTTTAAATGGTATAAATTAGCTATACCCAAAATTGACCTAAAATCCTTTTTTGACAAAATGACTTTAGCCCCCCCCCCCTCTACATAAAATAATTTAACAAAGATCAAAGAATTATCGAATTTTAATAAAATTTTCAGTGTTGATTTATCAATGAATGAACTTTATAATGCATTATCTATTTTATTTACAAACTTTCTGATTTTTTTTTCAGGTTACTTAATTTTGAACACCCCCCCCCCCCCATTTTGGTCAGTGTTCAATAATATTTAAAGTATAAATAAAAAGATAAAAGACCGAAGTTATGAATAGAAAAAAAGAAGAAAAGATTGTAAGGCGGATTTTCTATGAGAAAATAAGTACCGAAAATCGGAAAATAAAATGTAAAAAATAATTTTTGGAGATTTTTTTTTTTTACGCATTTCGATAAGTATTTAATTTATAAAAGAAAAAAAAATTATAAATCGATATTTCTTCTGCTTAAAGAGGGTGGGGGGTACATTTTCAATAGAGTTTTTCTTCAAAACGTATATTTGTTTGACTAAAATAAGGTTTGTAATAAATAGATATTTATTTCTCGAATCTAAAAATATAACATTTTAAACTTAACATCAGAATATTTATATTTTAAATAAATTTTATGTTTTAATTTTTCATAGCAAAAATACTCGATTAAAGTTTTGAAATAAAATACCTAATGCATTATAATAATTCATTAATTGATAAATATATACTGAAATTTTCATTAAAATCGGATAATTCCCTGATTTTTTGGTAATTTAAAAAAAAATGCTAATGTTACTATCGCGCCTGCTACTTCACCATATATATCTTATCCAAAGCGTATAATACGAATTTCGTTACAGGTAGTTAAACTCCTTCAAGCAAAGAATAACAAAAACCGTGGGTAGGGTAATTTCGTTTATTCCGTCCACAAGAAAGGGTAAAAAACTGAAAACAAGAAAAAACAAATTTACAGTAACAAGGTAAACAGTGGACAGGGAGTTTAGAAATAACTCATAGCTACATGTAGCTGAGGAAGAAGGCTAGCAGTTCATAATGCGGGGCGGTAAGGTGATAAACGGGACAACAATACAAGGCAGTCAGGGGGGTGGTAGCAAGCACATACAACAATATTATCGAACAGGGATAAAGAGTTAGGAAAGGTACAAACAGGTTAGGGCAGTGTCTTTATGGAAAGAGTCAAAGAAACAATATTTTAAAACATGTACAGAGTACAGAAAGTAGGATGAGGGGGTGGTCCTTACTGGGAATATGTCATTCAGCAAAATGGAAAATCAGTATCATAGATAAACGAGGTAGGCAAAGTGAGTCAGAAAACATGACAAGAAAGGCCTAATAAGTAATGAAAGGAGGAAGGTCTGACTAAGAGTCAAGTGTCATATTTGTTCTCTGAGAAAGACGAACACAGTGAGGGAGTCTGAAAGGTAGGCAAAGTGAGTGAGAAAACATGACAAGAAAGGTCTAATAAGTAATGAAAGGAGGAAGGTCTGACTAAGAGTCAAGTGTCATACTTGTTCTCTGAGAAAGACGAACACGACGAGGGAGTCTGAGAGGTAGGCAAAGTGAGTGAGAAAACATGACAAGAAAGGCCTAATAAGTAATGAAAGGAGGAAGGTCTGACTAAGAGTCAAGTGTCATACTTGTTCTTTGAGGGAGTCTGAACACATCCGTTTGATATGCGAGCTAATGTGGAAAGGAATAAAATATCCCGCTTACTCACAAAGACGGAAGTTGCCGGTGAAATAGCAAAAAACATACACTATGTACGAAGATATTGAGAGAGAGAGAAATCAAGTAACGATCTAGGGGAAAGAACTCTTACAGGCAAATTCTCACTGGATGAGCCAAGACGGTTACATTAATTTTGTTAACACGCCATTATAAAGAGCGTCTCAGGCCCAATGCGATTGAAATTGACCAAAAATTCGTTTTAAATGTATTAAAAATGAATTAAATGTGTAATATTATTTTGCTTTTTTATTGATGGACATTATGTTACTACTTATCGATTTAGACAAAAGTTTGACCTTAAATATTCGATTTAATTAATTTTAATTCTTAAAAAAAAACAGTAGCAGACGATTTTGGGGTATATCTAATTTAGAATAATGAAAATATCAAAAAAGATAAAATATTAATTTATATTTCGCAAGACACATTATTGAACATCAACATCCTAATTAAGTAACAAAAAATAATAATTTGGTGATGAGTTCATCGTAATGCATTGTATTAGATTCTTTAATAAAGAATTGTGTAGGGGATTCAAATGATATAATTCATTTTGTGACACTACTCAAATAAAAAATTAAACAAAAAAATGTCATCATTTATTTAAGGTAGAATTTTATGAGGAATACAGTGGTGTTATTTATATTTACCCCATAATTCATTTGTGGTTACTAGGGACTAAATTACCAACAGTGGTATGATGAAATAGAGAAATAATAAGTGTCATTTCATTCCAGAATATTCTAATGACACATGTCTACGTCATCGTTCTACTACGAGTTTAAATAATAAAATAACATTTTAAATTTGAGAACAAATTCATGATTAAGTCTTTAAATACTGTACTAATTACTAGGTACCACCAATTTTACCCTGTGAAATTTACCCCCCCCCCTTACATTTAACACAATGAAACTTGCATAAAATTAATATTTTCTTGAAATTTTTGTTCCATTCAAAAGAAAAAACATTAAACAAACTCCTGATGATTTTTTTAAAAATTTTCAGACACCAACAACTCTGTTTCAGAATAATAAAATCATTCCTCATTAGTCTAATCATTTTTAGTCACAAAGAAACACAAAGTTGAATAGACAAAAAAAAAGTTCATTTTTATTTACGTAGATCCAAAAAGAAAGACAAAGTTGAATGGACAAAAGAAAAACATAAATATTTTCATTTTCATAATTAAAATTATTTCAAATGTCACAGGAGAAAAGAATCTAGCTTTTGTCACTTGGCCTAGTTAAATGCACAAAGAGAGACAAAGTTGAATAGACAAAAAAAAACAACATCCATATTTTTATAATCACCTTGCTTAACCAATCATGTGAGTGTGTTTGAATGTGTCTTTTCAAATTTGAATTGTATCAAAATGCAGATTGACAGACTTTGCAAGAAAAATGTTTAATCACCAGTGTGTTTTTGTATGTATTTTTTCAAAGAGCTCCTCACTGAAAATGCCGATCCACAAGCTTCACAAGAAAAAGGTTTCATGCCAGTATGTGTTCAACTGTGGTTTTTCAAAACCCCTTCTCTGAAAATGCTGATCCACAAACTTCACAGTAGAAATGTTTCTTACCAGTGTGTTTGCATGTGGCTTTTCAAATGGTCTTCCGGGAAAAATGCTGATCCACAAACTTTACTAGAAAAAAGTTTCATGCCAGTGTGTGTTTGCATGTGGAATTGCAAATTGGCCCTCAGTGAAAATGCTGATCTACAAATATCACAAGGAAAAGGTTTCTCACCAGTGTGTGTTCACATGTGATTTTTCAAAGAGTTCTTTTTTGAAAATGCTGATCTACAAACTTCTCAAGAAAAGGTTTCTCACCAGTGTGTGTTGGCATGTGGCATTGCAAATTGCCCTTCTGGGAAAATGCTGAACTACAAACTTCACAAGAAAAAGATTTCTATCCAGTATGTGTTCGCATATGTTTTTTCAAACTGCCACTCAGTGAAAATGCTGATCCACAAACTTCACAAGAAAAAGGTTTCTCTCCAGTATGTGTTCGCATGTGTTTTTTCAAAGAGTTCTTTTCTGAAAATGATGAACCACAAACTTTACAAGAAAAGGGTTTCTCTCCAGTGTGTGTTCGCATGTGGCATGGCAAATGGCTTTTACGGGAAAATGCAGAACCACAAACTTTACAAGAAAAAGGTTTCTCTCCAGTGTGTGTTCGTATGTGGCATTGCAAATTATCCTTCCGGTAAAATGCTGATCCACAAACTTCACAAGAAAAGGGTTTCTTTCCAGTGTGTATTCGCATGTGTTTTTTCAAACTGCTACTCTGTGAAAATGCTGATCCACAAACTTCACAAGGAAAAGGTTTCTCGTCAGTATGTGTTTGCATGTGTTTTTTCAAAGAGTCCTTTTCAGAAAATGCTGATCCACAAACTTTACAAGAAAAAGGTTTCTCACCCGTGTGTGTTTGCATGTGGCATTGCAAATTGCTTTTCCGGGAAAATGCTGATCTACAAACTTCACAAGAAAAAGGTTTCTCTCCAGTATGTGTTTGCATGTGTTTTTTCAAAGAGTTCTTTTCTGAAAATGATGAACCACAAACTTCACAAGAAAAAGGTTTCTCTCCAGTGTGTGTTCGCATGTGGCATTGCAAATGGCTTTTCCGGGAAAATGATGATGCACAAACTTCACAAGAAAAAGGTTTCTCTCCAGTGTGTGTTCGTATGTGGCATTGCAAATTCTCCTTCCGGTAAAATGCTGATCCACAAACTTCACAAGGAAACGGTTTCTCGCCAGTATGTGTTCGCATGTGTTTTTTCAAACTGCTACTCTGTGAAAATGCTGATCCACAAACTTCACAAGAAAACGGTTTCTCTCCAGTATGTGTTCGCATGTGGCATTGCAAATTCTCCTTCCGGTAAAATGCTGATCCACAAACTTCACAAGAAAAGGGTTTCTTTCCAGTGTGTGTTTGCATGTGGCATTGCAAATGGCTTTTCCGGGAATAAAATTGCTGAATAGGAGCCTACAAACTTCCAATGGAAAAAGGTTTCTCTGACAGTATGTGTTCGCCTGTGTTTTTCAAAGAGTTCTTTTCAGAAAATGCTGATCCCAACATTCACAAGAAAAAGGTTTCTCACCAGTGTGTGTTCGCACGTGGCATTGCAAATTGTTTTCCGGGAAATGCTGAACTACAAACTTCACAAGAAAAAGTTTCTCCTCAGTATGTATTTGCATGTGTTTTTTAAAGAGTTCTTTTCTGAAAATGCTGAACCCAAACTTCACAAGAAAAAGGTTTCTTTCCAGTGTGTGTTTGCATGTGTCTTTTTAAATGGTCCTCCTTGGAAAATTCTGAAGCACAAACTTCACAAGAAAAGGTTTCTCTGCAGTGTGTGTTTGCATGTGTCCTTTCAAATGGCCCTTCTGGGAAAATGCTGATTTCAAACTTCAGAAGGAAAAGGTTTCTCACCAGTGTGTGTTTGCATGTGTGTTCTCAATGCTGAATTGCATGAACTTGCATATCCACAAATTCACAAGTATACTCTCTCCATGTGATTGTCTGTGGATTTCCAAATAAAAATAGTTAAAATCTATACACTTAACAAGAAATTGGTTTCTTTCAAGATTGTGTTTGCATTTGAGCTTTTCAGTTTGCAACACACAAAATTGCTGATTCACACTGTATATAATGAACGATGTGAAATGACTGATATGCCCACTTGATAAGATTAGGGTTTCTCCTCTGTTTGAACTTGCATGTATGATTTGAATGTGAGTTTAATAACAATGATGATTTACACTTTTTTCAAGAGTAATGATCCTGTCCTTTGTTTTTGGATTCAACTAGTTAATATTCAAATTCACAACATTTTGCAAGAAGATTTTTTCTTTTCAGTCTTTTTTTTTTTGTGTTCCAAACTGCATTTTGATATCTGTAATAAAAAAAAGGTATAATTAATTAAAGAAAACAAATGACTTTTTTTTAAAATGAGAAAATAAAACATGCCATGTCATTCATATTGAGACATGAAATAATATAAACATATTTCAGAAATATAATTTAAATATTAAATACAAAATTTACTTATTGCAAGATTTATTATAAAGAAAAGAACACTACATTATTGTTAAATATGAGAGAAAAAAGATTGAAAAAACAAACAAAAAAAAACAAATAACCACTGTCAATTTTAGAGCTACACATGTTATTACTTTTTGACTAAAAACAAATATTTGACTTAATAATCAATTTAATTTCAACTTGTTTTTTGTGAAATTTGTTGATGTCTACAATAGGTCACTCACTTGTATTTTTTCAGAGACAATATAGAATTATGTCGTGTTTCTGAAAGTAAAGTTTTTAATTTTCGTTCGCTGTGACTACATATAACATCGTAATTTTACAATACAGAAGCCCAAAAGGAAACAGAATTATTTAAGTTGCTATAACTTAAATAATTCTGTTTCTTTTTGGGCTTCTGTATTGTAAAATTACGAGTGTTATATTGTAGTCACAGCAAACAAAAATAAAAACTGTTACTTTCAGAAACACGGACATAAAATCAGGATCCAGTTATGATGATGCTTAAATTGTAAATAAAATCTCCACTTTACAGTCAAATGACACATTAGAGACAGTTACAAAATTTTTTTTTTTTAGGCTTCCTTACTCTAAATTACAGGCGTAAGATTTTCATAAAGGACATCGAAAAACATAAATATAGTCATAAAATGAGGGTCCAGTTTATCATAATACATACTTTTCTCAGGGTTCCACTACTGTTTTAGGAAACCATTTTCCAGGACGTTTCTAGGACATTTTAAAATTTTTCCAGGACAGCACTTATTTCGGCAATTTTATAATTTACTATTATGTCTAATATTGACACATTAAGCCAGTTTTATTCTTACTTTTTTATGATGCTGGGTTAATGAAGTATCTTGAGTTCATTATAGATGATGCCTACATCTATCAATTAATTATAGAGGGTGTCCATAAAGTCAGTGTGCACTTTAAGTTATAAATTCATTAAAGTGCAAACAGATTTTATGGACAAAATGTACTATAAATTGTCAGGCCTCCTGTTTTTGCTTAGCCATGATCAGCATTGCTGTTTTTTTATTGGCAAATCAATTTAGATATTTTACACCTCTCCTCCATGTTTAAAATAATTTTTTTTATGAATTGTACAAATTTCAATAAACTCAAATTTCAAATATTTACGTACTATGTTTCTCACTTTTATCAACAAATATATGGAGATATTTCCCCATGCCCCTTCACTTTATATCTTATATATTTTATATACTATATATATTAAAGTTACATTTCAAAGTTAAAATAATAGATAGTGAAGCACGTTGGAAAAGAAAAACATCTCAAAGAAGCATATGTTTAACTGTAGTGATCTATTGAGTAGACCAAGTATAGAGATGAACACAATATGGGAACCAATTATTAAAAAGACTAAATTAAATTGGTTTAAAGTTAATTACTTTGAAAATAAAAATATCGAAAAAGACTGATGGCAAATTTTATGCCTTAAGTTGCACAGGAAATGCAATAACTTTTATTAAATGATCATGATTCTTCTGGTGAAACATGACAGAATGATAGGCATGCAAAAACAATGGTCATTGTTTTTGAGTGAGATCTTTGAAGGTTTTCAACGCCTGTTTGATCAACTGTCAAACTGTTAAAATAATTTCCCAGGTCGGATCATTACTATATTTAGATACAAGGGAACACCTGAGGAAGATCGAAGGATATAACAGCTGAAACATTATATGTATATACATACAATAAGAGATGAGGACAACAATCCGAAAATCAAAATTATTCCTATCAAACCTCATCTCAAAAATATAGTTCATGTTTATTTATGTTGTCATATTGGGCAGAGGGGGAGGGGTTTGTGTTTTGTGACAAATCATAAAAAAAATGTTTTAAACAGAATGGGTTGTTTGATTTTTGTTTGGTTTGGTTTGTTTTACAGCATATCAACCTCAATGGATCATTTAATGCTGACAAACTTTTGAAATAAAGTAATTATTAATGGATAATCAATTTCTTTTACAAATACATTTTTCTATTTAACCCATAGATGGGACCATAACAGGACTACCAATCCGGTAAAGAGTGGACAGGAAGCTATGGTGATGAAGGGGTGCTCCACATTCCCAGACCTCCAGAACTGGAACCTCACCATCAGATGTCATTCCTGGGACCTTCAGCCACATCACCACCACACAGTCAATTTATAAGAAGGGTTGATTGTGGGGTGATCGGAGCAGCTCTCTCCGACCACCTGTTAAACTAAGTAAAGTCTAAGCTAGGTATACTACCAATTTGTCAAAAAGTCCATGTTTTTATCAATAAAATATACCTCCCCCCCAGTTTAAAAAATATTTACCAAAAATCAAGGAATTATCCATTTTAATGAAATTTTCAGTGTTGATTTATCAATGAAGGATCTTACAATGCATCAGTTATTTTAATTTCAAAACTTTCTGATTTTTTTCAGGTCACTTAACTTTGACCCCTCCCTTATTTTTGGGGTGCAAAATATCAATGGGGTTATATATGATTGATACTAATTTCTGCATGAATAAAAAGACAAAAGATGGAAGGTGTGAATAGAAGAAAAAAATAAGCATGCTACTCAGGTAGAAAATAAGTACCGAAAGAAATCAAAATAAAAATGAAAATAAAATAAAAAATAATGTTTGGATATTTAAAAAACTTTTTTTTTAATCATTTCGATAATTATTTAATCTTTATTAATTATTTATCTTATGAAAGAAAAAAGTATACATCAATATTTTGCTCTGTTTAAAGGGGGGTGCACTAATTTTCAATAGAGTTTGTGACAAAAAATATATAGAGATTGATACTAAAGTAAAGTTAGTTTAATTAAAATATTGTTTTTAGAATATAACAATATGACATTTTAAACTTAACATCATGGTACATACTTAAATGAATTTTATATATTTATCATAGCAGAAGTACCTAATTCAATCAAAAAGTTTAAAATAAATAACTGATGCATTACAAAATCCATTCATTGATAAATCAATACTGAAGATTTCATTAAAATCAGATAATTCCTAGATTTTTGGTAATTTTTTTCTCCATCGAGTGTTAAATTCATTTTGTAAACACGGATTTTACAGTAACTCTAGTGGCGATATTAAGTCATATTTGATAAAATTGAGTGAAAAAAATAGTTTTAAATGTATTAAAAAAAAACATGTGTAATATTATTTTGCTTTTTGTACTGATGCTCATTATGTTATACTTTCGATTGAGACAAAATTTGACCATAAATAATACAATTTAATATTAATAATTGAGTTTTTAAAATGAAAAGTAGACAAAAATAGGTATCCTTAGTCTAAAAGAGTGTTGCATGTCATGGAGTGCTTATCTACAATGATTCCACCCTTAAGCATTACAGGTCGCCACACTATGGTGAACAGGTGGCCCAGTTGCAGTCGGTGTATTCTAAAGACCCAGCTGACAGGGCTAAGGGCTGGTTATAAAAATATCTAAATTCATGTGCCAATATAAAGTTGGGGGAGTGTAATTGTAGAATATCTACATATTATTTGCTGATAAAAGCGAAAAACACAGCACGTACATATTGAATTTGAATTTGTGTTTGTAAAAATTCATAGATTCATGGTAAAAAAATTAAACTTGGGGAGGGGTAAAATATCTAAATTCATTTGGAATGAAAGCAGGGGTGGGGTGGGGCATTGTAAAATATCTCTATTAATTTGCCGATAAAATGTGAAAAACATGACTCGGAAAATATCTATATTTGGCTAGAAATATGTCTAATGCCGGCAATTAAAAACATAGAGTAAATTAGGGTAGGAAATCCAGGATGACAAAACGTTTAAATGACCAATGGTAATATTTGCAGAGTTCTGTCCCGGCCTCCAGCTTAAAAAATGCTAGGTGGTGATAGGTGAAAAACAACCCACTATGATGAAGCCCTAGCTGAAGTGGTGCTTGCTATATATGAAAAAAAAATTATCAATTGAAGGCGTTTTTATGGATAATTGTTTTGTTTTTTTTAGTTTGAAGACGTTAAAAGCCAAATTTTTAAAAGGTTAAAATATTTACATTTACTTGTTGATGAAAGACTGGAAGTGATAAAATATCGCATTAACTTTTTGGTGAAAAGCACTGATTTTTGGGTTTTTTTTTTTAATTTAAAAAAAAATATCTTAAAAATATGGCTTACTTTTAACACATTCAAAACACTAAAAAATATATGTTTTGTTGATAAAACGCTTAATATCAACAAATTATTTTTTCATATAACAGCAGGCACAGCTTCAGCTAGGGACTTCATTCATATAAGTGGGTTTTGTTTTTTTACATATCACCACAGGAGACCAGGATGGAACTTTGCGAAAAGTACCAGACCAATATTTCCAGGAGTGAGCGGGGGGTAAAAAGAACAATTTTCTCGTATATTCCTTTAAAATAAATGAACCCCATTTTATGTCATGTTTTTGCAATTAAAGGTTAGTTTTAAAGGTTCGTTTTACAATTTAGGCATACATTGGATCTCTTTTATGACCGTAATTTTGTTTTTTTCGTAGAACATGATTAAAATCTGACATGCTTATTTTCCCTCAAAACACAAAGCCAATATTATTTCCACTAGATCCATCCATTAATAAGAATAACAACAATTTTTGATTCAAACATTATTTTCAAAATTTACAAAAATAAAAACCGAATTCTATTTGTTATATATTTAGCTAGATATTTTTATACAATATTTTGTTTGATTAAAAAAAAATCGATTTTCATGTATACTAAACAAAAGTATTATTTTACATTTTATAAATTTTAAAAATCACATGGAAAAAAAAAGAAAAAAAAGAAAAAAGTAGACAATAGGAACTTTGAATATAAAATTCTTTAGAAAATAATCTAACAATTGAGAAAAAAAAGAAAAAAGATATATATTTTTTTTCTTATTTACGAGATTTAAGTTTCAATATATTTAAGATGCCCTATTTCCAAAACTGAATTTAGTAGAGAATTATTTTTTTACATATGTTCTGTCAGTAAATTATCTTTCCAAAAAATGTAAAATTATTTTTTATGTACAATAAATTTAAATTTTTGTGCGGGATCAGTGCGCGAAACAAAAGCTAACAAAAAAAAATTATTAGCCTTTTCAATTTAGTAAACATTTATTTACAATAAACGTTTGTCTTTTATTATTTCATATCAAAAGTTTTATTAAAATCGGATAGTTGTTTATTTTAATGATTTTTAGAAGAATTTCCGACGTAGTTCTAAGACCGAGTACCGGAAAGACGCACGCTCGCGCATCGTCGAGTCGAGACCTAACAGTGAGATCGGCGAAGGGTGAGGTCAGGAGGGTGCGTAACCAGGGTGATTTAGATAGGGAGGGATACAGCGTGACTCATAGCCGCGGAAGGCACGTCGCGGGCAGGACGACGGGCGGGGACTCTGATAGACAGAATGAGTTGACATGACTGTGAAGGGAGCGGTCGTACACCGTTGATACGGGCGCCCATAGGCATGCATCAGGCTGTTCATGCCAAGTGAGCAATATTGACGGTAGGTAGCTTGTAAGCCCGGACATAGGGAGAGTCATCAAGAACATTTCTTTTAGTGAGCTCAGCGAGAAAGGTGCAACATAAGACTAACCATAGAGATGGCGTTTTTTGTTTTTTAATTAAGATGAAAATCTTAGCTAAATTGGGTTGATTCACGAGATATAGGGACAATACGTCACGATCACATACTTTACTACTATATCAACTTGTATATTTTTCAGAGAAAGTGCACATACATAACCTAATCGATTTAATTAATTTTAATTCGTTTTTGAAGTGAAAATCTTAGCCTAAATTGTTGATGTCGACATGGGTCACTCCACATACTTTACTACATAATCACTTGTAATATTTTTCAGAGACCAAAAGAAACTGCTACTTGAATAATTTTGTTTATTTTTGGGATTGCGTGTTTGATAAAATTACGGGTGCTAGATTTATAATCACGGCTAACAAAAAAAAAAAAGATGTTTACTTGCAGAAGACGGACATAAAATCAGGATCCAGTTTAAACCCCACTTACAGTCAAATGACACATTAGAGAAAGTTACAAAAATTAAGTTTTAAATACACTGCAACTGGCAAAATGAGCCTAAAATGCGTTTTTGACAAATGACTTTAGCCCCGCCCCCCTACAGAAAATAATTTACCAAAAATCAGGGAATTATCGGATTTTAATGAAATTTCAGTGTTTATTTATCAATATGAAGTGATCTTTATAATGCATTATTATTTTATTTTCAAACTTTCTCATTTTTTTCAGGTCACTTAATTTTGACTCCCCCCCCCCCCTTATTGTTGGGGGCGTAAAATGGTTTCAAGTGTGGTCCTTGACTGATACTAATTACAGTATATAAAGAGATAAAGACGAAGAAATTATGAATGAAACAAAACAAAAAAATTTTTGGTTGCGCTTCTATGAGAAATAGTCCAGCGAAAATCGAAAAATAAAATGTAAAAAAATAATAAATAATAATTTATTGCAGATTTCTTTTTTTACTCATTTCGGATAATTATTTAATTGGTATTATTCTATAAAAAAAAAAATATACATCGATGTTTTTTCGCTTAAAAAGGGGAAGGAGTACATTTTCAATAGAGTTTTCTTTCAAAACTTATTACTTTCGTCAACAAAAATAAGGTTTGCATTAAATAGATTTTATTTTTAGAATCTAAAAATATACATTTTAAACTTAACATCAGCATTTTCATATTTTAAATGAATTTTATATTAATTTTCATAACAAAAACACTAGAATTAAATTTTGAAATAAAATAACTGATACATTATAAATCATTAATTGTTAAATCAATACTGAAAATTCATATAAATCGGATAATTACCTGATTTTTGTAATTTTCCATCCCAAATGTTACGTTAAAATTGTAAACAAGCGCCTAAAACCATTGAAAACAGCCAAAATGGCGGATATCGTCGAGAATGGACCAAACAAATAGTTTTAAATCTTTTAAAATATCAATATGAATATTGTAAAATGTTTTCTTTTTTTAATGATGCTTATTATTGTTAGTGTTACTACTTATCGATTTAGACAAAGTTTAACCTTAAATAATAGATTAATTATTTATATATCGCTTTTAAACTCATAGTATCGACGATTTTTTTTTCCTACCCTAAAAATACACTATTTTTTCTTTCTTTTAGGCTTCCGTACTCAAAAATTGCAGGCGTCAGATTTTCATAGAGGACTATGAAAATAAAATATGGTCATAAAATGAGGGTCTAGTTTATCATATATCTACCTATTGTAAATCGAACCCCCACTTTAAATGTATATCCGCATTAAAATGATATTAAGAAATATAAGACATTTGATTTAAAGATAATCATCAAAGTAAATATATTTAAATTTTAATATTACATATTTTCTTTAATAATAAGTTTAAATTTTTAAATTACGAATGCAAGAAATAATGGTTTATTGAAAAAAGATGGACATAAAATGAGGGTTCAGTTAATCATTAGGCCTACATTGTAAAACGACCCCACTTTGAAACTACATGAAACCGAACATTTCTCGTAAAACACACAATTAAATGAAATAATTTAAAACAACATTCATATAAATATATTTCTTAGCGGGAATAATATTCAATATATAAACAGAAAAATGAAAATAAGTCTTTTCTCAAATACAAATAAATAGGTATTGTTCTATTTGTAGAGAAAGAAAGAAATTAAATGGTGATACTTACTTCTTTCGATATTAATTCGTCTGATTTCTTTTTTTCATTAGAGAAATGCAATCTTATTGAAAAGTGATAAAATGTAAAGTTTTAATAAACTAACGTTTATCTGGTTGAATTCAAATTGAAATATGGTGTCGTTTCTGATTGCGAGGTTGTGTCGAAGTGTCCGCGCCCTTTAAGAAGGAGTTGACCTCGTCAGTGACAACCAATATCACAGTATCTCATGTTTTCTTTTATTCATTCTTTGTTGGATATTAATAGAGATACCTAAATTTGTCGACTGCTAGCCTTTTAAAAACTAATTAAAATTAATTAAAATAAGTGACCTGAAAAAAATGAGAAAGTTTTGAAATAAAATAAGTAATGCTTTATAGTTGTTTTTTTTTGTAAAAGGTTTTTGAGTCCCGGTTCCATGCCCTATAATTAACGGCTCGTCCTGTATTCCTGCCTTTATTAACGCTATGTTATTGTCCTGTATTCCTGCCTTTATTAACGCTATGTTATCGTCTCCCGGATTCCTGTCTTTATTAACGCTATGTTATCCCTGCCCTTATTAACGCTATGTTTTTTGCCCGGATTCCTGCCTTGTAATTAAGCTAAGTTATTGTCCGGATTCCTGCCTTATTATAACGCTATGTTATCGTCCTGGGTCCTACCCTTATTAACGCTATGTTATCGTCCCGGATTTCTGCTTTTATTAACGCTATGTTATTGTCCCGGATCCCTACCCTTTTAACGCTATGTTATCGTCCTGTATTCTGCCTTTATTAACGCTATGTTATCGTCTCAGTTCCTGTTTTTATTAACGCTGTTATTGTCCCGGATCCTACCTTATTTAACGCTATGCTTATCGTCCCGGATCCCTGCCTTTATTAACGCTATGTTATGTCCGGGATTCCTGCCTTTATTAACGTAGGAACTGGCAAACAGAGCCCTCAAAGTCATTTTGACCAAATGATTTATAGCCCCAACCTACAGAAATACTGGGGTGAATTAGTATCTCAGTCGTAAAGGAAGGAGACAAGGCAAATTATAAAGTTTATATAATTGGGGTTAACAGTTTTATTTGAGGGTTAGTTATTAAAGTGTGTATAATTCTGTGCAGTGTCTTTAAGTGTTTGCCAAGAGAATTCTACTGGCGGAATATATAAAAGTAATACAAAAGATTTGTGTGGACTTATCATTTGTTGTCTCGGTGTTGTTCTTGGTTGGAGTTGACGTCTTTTTCTAGCGTGCGAATCAGGTCTTCTTCTGTGCTGCAGTATTGGTTCTGCTGATTAGGGTTCTATCCTCAGGCCCTATTGTCCGACTTCGGGTGGCAGATAACCAATTTCCAACATTCTCTAAGGACGGAGAAACGGCAATGTTTGTTTCATTGCATGTTTGATGTGTTATTTTATTGTTCGTTTTATTCTATCTTTAATTTTACAATTTTTAATTTTACAATTTTTAATTTCCCAAGTTACTTGTCTCTTGCATAATTGTAACCATGCAATTAATGGTTACAAAATATTCCTGTTGATTTTGTAATTCCACTTGTATGGAGGTTGTTAGGACATTGTCGTTGTATGTGACTCCACTAAGTGTGGGAGTTTGTAGGACTATGTCCTTTCGGCATTATTATGGCGAATATATGTTTTTTTGTGTAACTCCACTAGGTGTGGAGGTTTTTAATTAATTTTTTTTTTTGAGTGTAACTCCACCAGATGTGGAGGTTTGTAGACTATGTCCTTTCAGCATTATTATGCCGAATATAGTGTTTTTGTGTAAGGTGTAGGTTTTTAATTTTTTTTTTTTTGAGTGTAACTCCACCAGATGTGGAGTTTTTAGGAACTGTCCTTTCAGCATTATTATGGCCGATATGTTTAATTTGTGTAATCTCACTAGGTGTGGGAGGTGGAAGGACAGTGTCCTTTCGGCATTATTATGGCCCATATGTTTTTTGTGTAACTCACTAGGTGTGGAGGTTTTATTTTTTTTTGTGTATACCACACACCAGGTGTGGAGGTTATGTAGGACATATCCTTTCGGCATTATTATGGCGAGTTGAGTTTTTTTTTCTCTCTGTACTCACTAGGTGTGGAGTTTTTTTTTGTGTTGGAACCTGTATGTATTTTGTTTGTGTTTTTAAAAAATGAACTTTGGGGTTCCATAATTTTATGTAGTTTAGTTCTTGCTAGGACTAGTTTGGCCTTATTTTTTCCAGTATGGAGCAGTTTAAAGTCTTGGCCTGGACTTTCTTGGCCTTGTAATTTAGCGCAGTATGGAAGCAGTTTAAAGCCTTGGCCCTGGACTTTCTGTCAGATGCAGTTTTTAGGTCTTACCCAGGACCCTGGTCTTCATCGTCTTACAACGATTTCTCCCTCTCTGAGAGAGAAAATCGAGTCCTGAGGTTGGTTCAAGGGTCATTCAGCTGTGGTGTCTTGTTTTTCAGATGCCAGTTTTAGGTCTTTACCAGGCACCCTTGCATTAATAATTATAAACAATCTCCTTGTTGGAGCTTCTTCCTTTTGGTTCTCATCAGCAATTGTTGAACTTGCATTTTGGTATTTGGAGCAGTCTGCGTAATGGGCCTCTTTTTAACATTATGAGTCAATGAGAGTTCCATCGGAAATAGATGTTGTATGTTGTGGTGTCTCTAAAGAGGCATCTCCTCTAGCTATGCGTACTGAGCGCAAATTTCCATCATTTCCTAAAAGAGCTCTGTTACACCTGCCTAGTTTCCAGATGGCTCTGGATTTTGCAGGATTTATTTAATTAACACACATCATCACTTGGGATTTTGTTGTCAAACTCCAATGTCATGCAGATCTCTACAGCTCTCTTAAGACTCAAAAGATATTCATCATTCACAGGTCTTTGAATCTGTTTAAACATTTCTCCCTTTCTGAGAGAGAATCTAATAGTTGAATCTGGAAGTGGGTCGATATCGGGGATCCTCCACAATCAGTTTTCACTGCAATTTTCTCATTGAACATTTGGGTGTAGAAGGCGGTGGGTGTCAATGGTAATAACTCGGTATCAGACATGTTTGGTACGTCAATGGTCCTGGAGTTAATAGCTTCTTATGTCAGAAATCAGTGTCAGGAGTTGGAAGTAGTGCTGATTTAGCCCTGCCCAAGGCCTTAAAAAAGACATAATTTTGTTGTTTTTATATTCTTTCCCTACACTCCATCACGGGAATATAGAGGAATCTTTACATGTTTAATAGTGGTTCATGAAGGTTTCGTTGAACTCATTACTATCAGATGGCCTTCAATCACATTCCTTCCAAAGCCTTGTCGAAAGACCTTGCATTGTCGCTGTAGCTATTTTTTGGTATCCATACCTGTTGCAGAATCTAACCAAGGCCTGTACAAAGGCTCCAGTACCATGTCTGAACAATTTCCACGTGTATGCTCCTTATGGCGAGGCACGTGAATATCAAGAGATACATCTTCTCTGTTTTCCCATTTTGGTGCACCAAAGATGTCCCGTGTGTATCAATTCCCGTGTTTTCATATGGGTTGACTAAGTTCACTCTGTGTTTGGGCAAATTGGTCAGTTTGGGGTACTTGAACGCCAAGGTATTGTATTCCTAAAATGGTGCATTTGCTTAGCACCCTTTCCTGCCTGTCTTGCTTGAGGGATCAAGAACCCGCCATCCTGATTTTGGTTTGGTGGTGGTAGGGATGTAGTTTAAAGGTCATACCAAGACCATTAGTAGTTCGTAGAGGACCGCATTTAAATTTTTCTATTTTTTTCTTTTATTGTTTTGTGTGAGTGTGTTTGGCATTTTCTTAGCGTTTTTGTTATTTTTTAAGAGCTCCTGTGTGCCCATAATTATCATCTCCCCTTCCTTTTTAGGAGAATGTAGTAGTGAGTCCAGCTGCCTTGGGGCTGAGAAAACTTTTTTTGGTCGAGCATATAGGCTGCATATTTTCTTCTATATTCATCCTTTGGTTGTGCCTGGTTTGAAAGTTAGTTTTGTGTCAGGCATCTTATTATTTTTGAAGTCCTGTGGGCCATCATTTTTATTGTCTCTCCTTCCTTTTGGAGAAAGTAGGTTTGAGTCCAGCCTGCCTTGGGCTGAGAAGATTTTTCTTTTTCTGAATATTTTGGGGAGGTCAGGCATCTTAAATTTTTTGAGAGCTCCTGTGGGCCAATCATTTTTTATTGTTCTCTCCTTCCTTTTTAGGAGAAGGTAGGAGTGATTCCAGCCTGCCTTGGGGCTGAGAAATTTTTCTTTGGTTGAGCTTATAGGTTGTATATTTTCTTCTATATTTTTTTCCTTTTGGTTGTGCTGGTTTGAAAAGTTAGTTTTGGGTCAGGCATCTTATTATTTTTGAGAGCTCCTGTGGGCCCTAAATTTTTATTGTTCTCCTTCCTTTTTAGAAAGAAGTAGGTTTGAGTCCAGCCTGCTTGGGGCTGAGAAATTCCTTTTTAGAGTAAGTATGTTGTGTTTTATCTTTTCCAATTCCAAGGCAGGTGTCCCAAAGTTTTTATTTCCAGCAATAGGATTTTTTTCCTCAGGGGTTGGAGGTTGTTCACAATGCAAACCCACAATTTCCTCTTTATTGTCCAATGTTGAGGGGTCTAGGTTTGCATTGCCTAGTATGCTGCAGAACACCCAGTCTAGTCCATATTCCAAAGCGGAATATGGTATTCTCCTGTGAAATAGTCCACAGCAAACGGTAACTCCTGGAATCTCTACGACAAATTAGCCTTATTTTTTGTAATTCGCTACTGGTAGAAATAGTTTCTTATTGTTTGTCGTTCTTTTGACAGCACGAGTAAGCGACTGTAGAGTAGATTACAATGAGTTTAGTGTGAGTCTTTCTTCTTAATTTTCCACTATTTCCAAACTTTCTGCTCCAGTAGATTGTGTGGATCTAGAAGAGAGTCCATCTCTAAATTTTTTTTAATTAATTTATTTATTTCAAAAATATTTGTCCCGTTTAGTTAGTGTCCCTTTCTTGGTAGTAGCAGTAGCCGTAGCCGTGGCAGTGGCAGTGGGAGAAGAAGCCTTCTGTCAGCGATTCGATGACGTCAGCTGAGGAGGTTGGCCTATGCTGTTTTACGGCGCGAAATTTGTTTAATGAGAAGGACGTCGGACATTTGTTTTTTTTTTTTGTTTTTTTTTTCTCTGCCTACTGTGTTGAAAAAAATTTTTTTTTTTTCTTTTTCTTTTTCAGGCACAAAGGGTTTGTTTTTTTTTTTAGGTTTCAGGGTTTTTGGTTTTTTTTTCTAGCAGACGTATCAAAATTGTTGTTTTCCGGACAGAAAAATATTTGATTCAACAGTTCGTGGTATTTTTTTTTTTTAACACAGAAAGTTCTAAGACTATGTATTTACGGTATAGAGCTTTGTTTGTTGTTTTTTAGAATAACATTCAAAGAAAATTTTTTTTTTCTTTTCAAATTTTTCAGGCACAAGAGGGAGTTGTTAGTTTCAAAGTTTGAGACAATATTAAATTTTTTTTGCAAAAACGTTTTTTTTGTTAGCAGACGTATTAATTTGTTTTCCGAACAGACAAGGTTTTAATTATCTGTTTCTCAATGCAGACAATTTTGGTAAATCTTTTTTGTTAGTTTTTCCTGACACAAAAGGGTTTTGTTTTTACACAATAGCTTGAGACAATATTAAAATTTGTTTTTAAACAAAGTTTGAACAATATAAAAAATTTGTTTTTAACAAAGTTTAAAGACAATTTTAAAAAATTTGTTTTAAACAAAGTTTAAGACAATATTAAAATTTGTTTTTGGGTTCGCTTTCCGAACAAGAGTATTTAAGGGCTCTTTAGTAAACCTCAAATTTGTCTTTTTTTTTTTTTCGTCTAGACTGTTCTCGTCTTTCCTTTTAGGGATTATTCGCTCAGTAATACTTTTTTTGCAGTATTTGAAGAAATTCCTCTGGCAAAGTAACAGAAATACTGGGGTGAATTAGTATCTCAGTCGTAAAGGAAGGAGACAAGGCAAATTATAAAGTTTATAATTGGGTTAACAGTTTTATTTGAGGGTTAGTTATTAAAGTGTGTATAATTCTTGTGCAAGTGTCTTTAAGTGTTTGCCAGAGAATTTCTACTGGCGGGATATATAAAAGTAATACAAAAGATTTGTGTGCACTTATCTTGTTGTCTCGGTGTTGTCTGCTTGTTGGAGTTGACGTCTTTTTCTAGCGTGCCGAATCAGGTCTTCTTCTAGTGCCTGCAGTATTGGTTCTGCTGATTCAGGGTTCTATCCTCAGGCCCTATTGTCCGGACTTCCGGGTGGGCAGATAACCCAATTTCCAACACCCCACCCCATCCTCTACAGAAAATAATTTACCAAAAATCAGGGAATTATCGGTTTTAATGAAATTTTCAGTGTTTACGTATCAATGAATGATCTTTAATATGTATTATTCATTTTATTTCAAAACTTTCTCATTTTTTTCAGGTCGAATTCCGCTATCTTCGTTGACACGAGTCAACGTAAAATTTTATTTCCCAGAATTATTGGGTTTATTTCTCACAGAGTGAGATTTTGTTTAACTTCTCTAAAAGAGAAGTTTTAATTATTTTGAATTGTTTGGCGGCTTATTTGGAAGGCCCAAATATTGCATTTGTCTCACAGAGTGAGATTATTTTCTTCTACAAATAAGAGTTTGAGTTGTTTTATTGTGTATTTGGAAAACCCAAATAGCATAATTTGGCTCTCAGAGAGAGTCCTTTCTTCTTCCCAAAAAGAAGAAAAGTTATTGTTCAGTGTATCAAAATTTATGTTGTTAAAATTAAAATTAAAATTAAAAATATAAAGAATCTTCAGAAAAGCCCATGACGTCACGATTGCTGCTTCGTCCCAGCATTTGACCCAAGCGAACAACCCCCACTATACTCGTTCCTTCATCACGTAGGCTTGAAAAAAAGGAAGGACCAAGCTTACAGAGAAATGTGACGTCACGGATTAGGGCAAGGGAGAATTTCGCCTTTGAAACTTCAGTGTCGCAGCAGACAGCCACCTGTGAGGATCTTTGTAGCAATGCTACCTCACAGGTCGATAAATTCAACACGCCTTGAGGAATTAGAGTATAACTCCCTCAAGTATGAAAAAAGGATAAGCCGGCACTCACTCGAAATTCAACAACCAAGAACAATAAGGAAATTTGTAGCATACGCTACCTTATTGTAACACGAAATCTACATTCAAAGAACTCTCGACATTCAACTACGAAATCTACATTCAAAGAACTCTCGACATTCAACTACGAAATCTACATTCAAAGAACTCTCGACATTCAACTACGAAATCTACATTCAAAGAACTTACGACAAATGAACATTTGTTACCAGGCTCAAAGATAAGTCCCCCCCGCAAAACCATCGTTTTTTTGCAAACACTTACAACTAAATCTCTTTCTCTCTCTATCTATTAGTTACTACGCCACCCTCTATCAAATTGACATTTATTCCTTCTTCTTTCTTCTACCTATTTTATTTGTTACATTAAAATTGTTGAACTTTAGTATTTGTTATCGTGTTTTTCTTTCATTCAGCATCCGATTTGAATTTGCGTATTTTTCCCGCCCCCTTGAAATTATCTTCCCTTTGTACTTGAAAGGTTTATTCGTTTGTATATCGGAACTAGGAGATTTTCCCCGGTATATTTACAAAGCGAATTTACCCGTACTCTGGAGTCAGAAGATATCCCCCATGTTGGTATTGGTGCTTCATGGCGCTAATCCCGATAAGTGTCGCCTTGAAAAGCCGACTCTAATTTTTATTATCACAAGTTATTTGTAAGAAGCAAGAAGCTTCGTTAAATTTCAAGGCACTTTAGCCTTAAACATCTTTGAGACTCGGCCCCTGAAAAGGCCACCTGTCACTGTAGTAGCAGCATCCTAGAGAAGAGAGGAGAGAACAACTTCAACCCCTAGAGAAAGATTGTAGACGGACCGGCGCCCCGGTTTTTCTTCTCGGTACCCGACCGAGAGAGTTCGCCCCTTACTGACCGTCAGAGAAGAGAAAGAAGAAATACTTTTTTTGTACTGTCTGAACTTGCAGTTGTGAGTAGCACCCGTAACAACCTTTTTATATCTGTAAAATTCCTTATTTTTTAAGCCTTGTGCCTTTCTTGTACCTTTTCTTTGCATTTTGTTACCCTTTTTATAGTTTGTTATGCTTAGCATAAAGGACAAATTATGCAAGTCATAGCTGCCTTTTTTTTTTATTCCCCAATAAATTTTGGATTACACTATTGTCTCCTTTTTAAATTTCCTTTTGTTGTTTATTATTTTTTAGTTTTGCTAAGTTAACATTTATTTTTCTACAGGAGTAAAAGGACGGACACATATCTTTTTAAATTTCCACAATTTTTCATAGCAAAAATACTAAATTAAAGTTTTGAAATAAAATAACTGATGCATTATAAAATTCATTAATTGATAAATCAATACTGAAAACTATTGGAAATTCTATGTGAATTATCTCCCCCTGCCACTAGGGGGACAAATCGCCAATGGGATATTGGCACCAGAATCAAACCCTACCACTTATCTGGGGGCCCTCCTACGGGATGGACATATTTTTTGACAACAAACCTTTCTAGGCATAGTATCAGCATACTGGCCGGCTGTTACTATAGCATACTGAGAACCTAATAATCTATTTGGAGAGGGCCCCATCCACCGTTACTTATCACAGAGCACGCACTAAGGGTAGTCGCGATTCACCGTTCCCTAAAATTCTTCAGCAAATTGTCTAAGGCTTTATTTCAGCATACTGTTACTGGCTGTTATAATAGCAAACTGAGAACAGAATATTCTTCTTGAACAGGGCCCACATAACCAGCTCGCTTCTTAGAGCCATTCCCTTCAATGATAGAACACCAGTATCACCACGACACCAAGAACTCTCCTTAACAGATAAGTCATTGGTCACGAATTCCAATTAATTTGCAAACCCCCCTTTGTTGTTAAACCATTTTTTGTAAACCCCTTTTTTGTAAAACTCTTTTTGTATACCCTTTTTGTAAGCCCCTTTTGTATACCCTTTTTGTATCCTAGTAACCTTGTACATTTGTAATACTATTGAAATTTTATACTGCTAACTACGGTCTACACCGGACTTGCCCCTAGGGGACTGTCACAGTAGCAGCAGCAGCCATCATCATCACCGTCAGGGGTGATCTCTATAAATAGCCCTGACCATTAGTAATTCCCCCTCTTTCTAGTTGTAACCTTCTGAGGGTCAGTTCGGGGACCGGCACTCACGCGTCCCTCTTCCCTTGGTGGATCCTTCTGACTACTACTACTACAGGTAAGAGCTTTGCTCTATCTCTCCCTAAGAACTAGGTGTACGGATAGAAAAACCCACGACGGACTTTCTACCATGTTACCAAACCCGGCATCTCAATGAGAGATTGCTGTCTTTTTCTGACCCATGACGGCTGACAGCAAACCTACCAATATCACCAGGATAACAACTGAGGGAGCCGACGAGATAACTTGCAACAACAGACAAGCTTCACACTTTGATACCATTGCAGTCAATAGGCTGCTAGCAGAATAAACTTTTGCAACCTTAAACTACCTTAAACAAACCCTAAACAAACCTTAAACAACCTTAAAATACCCTAAACAAACCCACAATAACATTACGGCTTATACCTAAACGAGGAGGTGCCGCTAGCTTCTAAAAGAAGTTATTAAACCTCGCGAAGCTTGTCCGAACTAAACCAGAACACTTTTCTTCTCTTGTTGTACCTTTTATATATTAAACCTGTTGCATTTTGATTTCGTTGTACTCTCGTCCCTTAATGTCATTCCGCATTTTCTCTTCTGCTTACCCCCCTTCGTTAACCATTAATTTTTATAATACAAGTGTCTGCATTTCACTTTTGTGTTTGTTCTTCTTTGTCCGACAATTCTGCCAACTACTAAGGGGAAATAAAAGCCCCTTCGAATTCCGAAAATACTTTTAAAATTTCATTAAATTCGGATAAGTACCTGATTTTTGGTAAAATTTTTTCCATCCCAAATGTTATTTTAAAATTGCAAACAAGCACTATCGAAAAAGAGGCTGAATGGCGGATCGTGTCGAAATTGACCAAAACAAATAGTTTTAAATCTTTTAAAAATAAACTGCATATGTAATTATATTTTTCTTTTTTTAATGATGGTTATTATGTTACTACTATCGATTTAGACAAAGTTTAACCTTAAATAATAGATTTAATTATTCTTAATTCGCTTTTAAATCTCGTAGTATCCGATTTTTTTTTTTTTTGCTACTCCCTAATCTTTATAATGCAGTACTACTTATTTTATTTCAAAACTTTCTCATTTTTTTCAGGTCACTTAATTTTGACCCTCCTTATGTTGGGGATGTAACATTTTATTCGAATTGGTCATTTGCGATACTAATTTCAGTATAAATAAGAAATTTTTGTTTCTATTCATAACTTCGGTCTTTTAGACCGAAGTTATGAATAGAAATAAAAAATCTTTTTTACGGAACCAGTTTTCCCTAAACACCGCCCATTTCCGTTAATTTTGTTGGTAATCTTCAGCAGGTTACGTTATAGCCAAAGAAAGAAACAACAATACAAATTTTAAAAAAGACAAGGTATTTAATTTATTTTCATATCATTAATTTTCATATGAATGTTATTATCTATGTACAAAAAGATGGACTTTTTATGGCGTAAAAATCCTATAATTCGTATTTTTTAAAAAACGAACAAAGGAAAAATGTGAAATTGTCATTTTCAATTTAGTCTTCATTTTTATTTCTAATAATTTTCATTTTTAATAAATAGAATAAAATACAGAATTCTGTGTAGGAAAAAAGACAAAAAATGTTTTAGAACTCAGAACTGAAATTTAAACGATGTGTTGAGTCGTTTTTGTTTTCGTAAATGTTTAGTATCGGCAATAACACCCAACTTTTCTTCTAAAGTATGGTGATCCAAAAGTGTAATAATGTATTTTACCAAAATTGACCTATAATCCTTTTTTGACAAAATGAATTTAGCCCCCCCCCCCCGCACATCTACAGAAAATAATTTACCAAAAATCAGGGAATTATCGGATTTTAATGACATTTTCAGTTTATTTATCAATGAATGAACTTAATAATGCATTATATATAGTCATCGGCAGAAACTTGGGTGTAAGGCAGATAACAGCGTCCGAGAACTCTCCTTTTTTTTTACGATAGTTGAACAAAGATATGGAGACACATTTTTATTTACAGCGATATACTTCTATCTCGTATGTTTGAAATACGCAGATGTGAACTTCAGGTATTCCAAAGTAAAAGATAAACATTGTTGAATAATGAATTTTAAAAGTATTGCGTCAATTATGATAAAAAAATAAAGATTAGTTTTTAGTTTAAGAAAGAAGCGCTAAGTGTTAAAAAACAAACAAACACGTAAAATCTTTTTTTTTGTTTTCGTTTTTATTTATTTATTTTTTACCTTAACGGAACCTGTTTAAATCATTAACAACAAAATTTATTTTGTTGATAATTTGGCGGACCTGAGCATCTAAAATTTTTGTTTTTAATTTTTTTCTTCTTTTTCTTCAATGGATTATTATCGATTGCACACCAATCTATCAGATTGTAAAAAAAAAAATTCTAAAAAGTTATTTATTTTTTGAGTTTTCAGGGGTGTTCATTTCCCCCTATAAGTTTATCATAAATCGATTCCCCATTTTGGAACCGCTCTATCTTAACAGTTGCGATGAATTTCCACTAAGGTGTCAAAATTAAGGTGACACAGAAAAAAACAGAACCCACAAATTTTGTAATAAAACTGTTAATTTTGACTAGGGGGGTTAGGGTTTAGGGTTAGGGGTCGGGGTTTAAGGTTAGTTTAATGGGAAAATAAATAAATAATTTGGGTTCTGTTTTTTGCGGGCCACCCTAATTTTGACATCTTTGCGTAAGTTCAGTTCGAGTGGTTTCAATATGGGGAATCGATATACGGGGAAATGACCACCCCTGAAAACTCAAAAAAATAAATAACTTTTAGAATTAAAAACAAAATCTGATAGATTGGTGTGTAATCGATAATAATCCATTGAAGGAAAAATAAATAAATAAATAAATATTTTTGTTTTGCGGTTCTGATATGGGGGATCAATTTACTATAAACTTATACGGGAACTGAGCACCCCTGAAAACTCGAAAAATGAAGAACTTTTTTGAATTGTTTTTTTACAATCTGATAGATCGGTGTGTAATCGATAATAACCCATTGAAGAAAAGGAGAGAAAAAATTAAAAACAAAAATTTTAGATGGGGTGTTTCTGATGCTCAGGTCCACCGAAATTTTGTTTAGCACTTTTTACCACTTGACAATTTTCACAAGTTCTTTTAATTTTAATTTTTCATAAAAATAGGAATTTTAACCAAAAATAAATGTCTTCATTTGCAAGGAGAAACCTTCTCTTAAAAATATTTTTCAAAAAATATCCAGCCACGTGAAGGGAAAGTGAAAACTTAAACACGCGACTTGTAAACAATTTAAATTCCATCATCGTATGTAAATTTTACTATAAACTTATTTTAATTAAAAAATTTCAATAGCGAATAATTTCATAAACAAAAAGAGAATTCATTTGCCAATAATTCCTGTTAATGCGAATTAAATTTTACATGAAAACTGCCAAACTTTCACGTGTCTAACAAAACTTTAAGAGTTATTTGTTTGCGGCTGCTTTTTTATTTTTTAAATATAACTACAAAAATGTTTACTAGTTAGTGTTAGTATAACAATATCTACAATAAAAATACTCGTGTAAAATATATTTTTAAGAACATTCAGGTTAATTTCAGTGTTCAATAATTTAATTTTTTTTCTTTTAATTAGATTAGGTATTAATTTCAAGTTTACTATTTTTGAAAGGAATGTAAAAAAAAAAAAAAAAAAAAAAAGATAAAAGAACAATGTACTTTTTGAAATAAAGTCATCCTTTAATGAAAGAATTATAATAACTTGTGAAATTCGTTCACAAATCACACTTTAATAACCGTGGCCAGAAAAAGAGATAATAGGCTCTTTTAGGCTTCCATACTTTAAATTGACGATTTAAAAAAATCGTTTTAATTTTTTTAAAATATCCTCCCAGTGATTCTGATTTTTTTTAACTTAGATTTTTTCAAAGATAAAATTCTGGGCTATCTTTGGTTAAAAATTGCTAGTTAGGCCGTACTGTGTCTTGACATATCAAATTGACCTTGAAATTTTTAAGGTAGTACAAAACTCAGTTTAACTTAAAATAGATTTTTTTTACATCAATTTAAAGATAACTATATTTTATAATACTACAAAAAAAAAACTTTCTACATTATTTATTTTTTGAGTTTTAAGAAAATGAATTTTAACTTTTAAAATCACTTTTTAGGTTATTGAATTTATATTTTTTATTTATTTTTTATTTTTCTATATATTCTTCAGGATATGATCTTTCAAGAAATGTAAAAATTAGGGACCGGGATTTTTTTTTCTCCCACATTCTGAATTGATAAAAAAGTATTTTTTCAAGTTTATTCCATAAAATAAACTAATCCTTATAAAATTAAGTCGTGGGAAATTAATTTGGTGAAAATTTCATTCAAATTGGACAATTCCCTGATTTTTGGTAATTGTTTTAAAATCAAAAAATTAAAAAATTACCTCCCTTGGCACTTTTTGCCTATCCCTAATTATATATTTTATTTCAAAACATTCTCATTTTTTTCAGGTCCCTTCATTTTGACCCCCCTTATTTTGGGGGTGTAAAATCTCAGCAAGTTGGTCTTTGTTTGATACTAATTACAGTATAAATAAAAAGATAAAAGACTAGGGACTGGCCTTTTTGTCGTCTGCTAGGAATTTTAAAAGCGAATTAAAAATAATTGAATCTATTATTTAATGTCAAACTTTGTCTAAATCGATCAGTAGTAACATCATAACCATCATTGAAAAAATAAAAATATCATTACATATGCAGTTTATTTTTAATACATTTAAAGGGATTTGTTTGGGTCAATTTCTACGCGATACGCCATTCTGTCTATTTTCGATGATTTTAAGTGCTTGTTTACAATTTTACTGTAACATACGCGATTGCAAAAAAAAAAAAAAAAAAAAAAAATACCAAAAATCAGGTAATTATCCGATTTTAATGAAATTTTCAGTATTGATTTAACAATTAATGAATTTTATAATGCATCAGTTATTTTATTTCAAAACTTTAATTTAGTGTTTTTGCTATGAAAAATTAATATATAAAATTCATTTAAAATATGAAAATGCTGATGTTAAGTTTAAAATGTTATATTTTTAGATTCTAAAAATTAATATCTACTTAATGCAAACCTTATTTTTGTTGACGAAAGTAATAAGCTTTGAAGAAAAACTCGATTGAAAATGTACCCCTTCAGAAAAAACATCGATGTATAATTTTTTCTTTTATAAAATAATAGCCAATTAAATAATTATTGAAATGAGTAAAAAAGAAATCTCCAAAAAATTAATTATTCATTATTTTTTTACATTTTATTTTTCAATTTTCGGTACTTATTTTCTCATAGAAACGCAACCGTAAATTTTTTTTTTTTTTGCTTCTATTCATAACTTCGGTCTTTTATCTCATTATTTATACTGTAATTAGTATCAGGCAAGGACCAACTCGAAACAATTTTACGCCCCAGCATAAGGGGGGTCAAAATTAAGTGACCTGAAAAAAATTAGAAAGTTTTGAAATAAAATAAATAATGCAGTACATAAACACTGAAAATTTCATTAAAATCCGATAATTCTTTGGTCAAAAATGACTTTGAGGCTCTGTTTGCCAGTTCCTAAAAAACAACAATACCCAAAACCCAGATTTTTTTTATATCGCTTAGCGCCCCCCATTAATAAAAATGACGACAATTTGTAATTTAAACATTATTTTCATTTTAAAAAAAATAAAAACCGAAATATGTTATGAAATATTATCGCTGAAGCAAAATATAACAAGATTTTTTTATATTGCTTAGCGCCTCCCATTAATAAAAATGAAGACAATTTGTTATTTAAACATTATTTTCAATAAAAAAAAAACAAAAACGAAATATGTTATGTCATCATTTTTAGCTAGATATATTTTATACAATATTTTCTTTGATCAATAAATACGATTTTGATATCCGCTAAAGAAAAGTATTTATTTTACATTTTATAAATTTTTTGAAATCCCTGAAAAAAAAATACAAGTAGACAATAGGAACTTTTAATATAATATTCTTTAGAAAATAACCTAACGATTTAGAACCCCCCCCCCAAAAAAAAACACGTTCATTGTGAGAAAGTTTAGTTCTAAAGTGGGGGTTCGATTTACAATGTAGGACTAGTGATAAACTGAACCCTCATTTTATGTTTATCTTTCTGCAATAAACCTTTTTTCTTTTTCTTCCACCCGTAATTTAAAATTTAAAGATTATTTTTAAAGAAAATATTTAGTACTCTTGAATTACTAATTTAAGAGCACTTAATATTTTCTTTGATAATTATCTTTAATTAAATATTCTTTATATTTTTATATTAATTTTAATGTGTATATTTTATTTTTATTTTTTTTTTTAAAGTTGAGTTTTAAAGTGGAGGTTCGATATACAAAGTAATTATTATGATAAACTGGGCCCTCATTTTATGACCATATTTATGCTTTTTTGTAGTCACTTATGAAAATTTGACTCCTGTAATTTTAGAATACGGAAGCCTAAAAAAGAAAAAAATTAGTGTATTTAAAACTTAATTAATATTCTTTATATTTTTTAATATTAATTTCAATGCGTATATCTGATTTTTTTTCAATTTGGTTAGAAAATTTTAAAGTATGAGATAGAATCACAAGGTAGGTATAATCATAAACTGGGCCCTCATTTTATGACCATTTTTATGATTTTCGTACACCCTTATGAAAATCTAATGTCTGTGATGTAAAATGAGGGTTCAATTTACAATGTAAGCATTATCATAAACTGGACCCTGATTTTATGTCTGCCTTTCTGCAAGTAACTGCTTTTTCTTTTTTGTTAGCCGTGACAAAAATCTAGCACACGTGATTTTATAATACGGAACCCCAAAAATGAAACAAAATTATTTAAGTTGCACTTTTTATTTGTCTCTGAAAAAAAATACAAGGTATATAGTAGTAAAGTAAAGTGTCCACAATAACAATTTAGGCTAAGATTTTCACTTTAAAAACGAATTAGAATTGATTAAATCTTACTTTGGATGAAATTAGAACAGATCTTTAAAATGATTCTATAAATTGACATAACCAATTTAATCAGTTTTATATGAATAAATGTTTACTTACATAATGGCCAAAATTGTTTTATATCACCTTCCCTCATAAAAATGTAATCCTACTTTGGATGAAATTAGAACAGATCTTTAAAATGATTCTATAAATTGACATAACCAATTTAATCAGTTTTATATGAATAAATGTTTACTTACATAATGGCCAAAATTGTTTTATATCATCTTCCCTCATAAAAATGTAATCCTACTTTGGATGAAATTAGAACAGAACTTTAAAATGATTCTATAAATTGACATAAGCAATTTAATCAGTTTTATAGGAATAAATGTTTACTTAGATAATGACCAAAATTGTTTTATATCACCTTCTCTCATAAAAATGTAATCCTACTTTGGATGAAATTAGAACTGTTATATCAGAGAGAAGATATCTCTTATGATTCACAATGCTTACTCACAAAATACACCTCGCTAGCATAAAACATCAAAACTCAAGTCGGAGGCAACAAACGGAAGTGAACTCAATGGTACCCTCTCACGAAGTGACCAATTCGACGCAGTTCTGCGCATAGGCTCGGATTGAGTTACGCTTGAGAGGAATTCCAAAATAAACAAAAAATAATATTGTAAGGAATCCGGATTTTCAACCAATGAAAAATCTTCCCGCTAAACACCTCAAAGGCTTTCTCCTAGCCGATCGCGTAGCATATAAACCCAGGAATTTTTGAGAATAAGCAGTTGGACGGACGGCCTGGAACCGAGAATATCACCAGACGAGAGGATCAAGGAACTGCTACGCACCCACCACCACGCACGCCCTCGCCCACCCGGACACTCAGCCTTACTTCAACACCTCACCGTAGCCAGGCGACATCCTTACCCCCCTGACCACTACAGCGCTACCCGCTACAACTCGCTGAGATATTCCAGACTTACGGCCCCTCGGCCACTCCTATTTCCCGCACCAAGTGACCGTATCCACTTACAACGATATCCTACCGGCACGAACTCAACTCCCTCGGCCACTAATACCTTCCCTGACCATCACTATTCCACTGGGCCATTCATGACTTACTACCCCTCGGCCACCCCAGAGAACTACTACCGTTATCTACGGCGACAACAACAATTTTCACACTCGTTATTTCAATAAACGATTTTTTATCCAATTAATCTTGTCCATTATTCTTCCTTGCAAACCATACGCTTTTACGGATATCCTACCATATAACACTGGTGTCAGAACGGGATAACTAAGATATATCATTGGTGTCAGAACGGGATAAGTAAGATATATCATTGGTGTCAGCGTGTTGCAATGGAGAATATGGACGATACAAGATTAACTCGCTCGGAAATTCTCGACTTTATTAGAGACCAGATGAAGTTCCTCCAAGAATTAAGAACTCGCCCCACACCCCCAAAACCAGAAAATATACAATTTTTGAAGGCCGACTTACACAGGATGATGGAAGCCCTGGATCATGCCAAGCCGACAATACCACCAATAGCCCAGATAGTCGACATCCAAGATAGATTAAGGCGTCACAAATCCATACTTGACGTTATGAGACTGAAAAACGAATTCAGTCCGGGAGATGATGTGAATCAATTTATCACAAGCCTGAACGTCACCTATACGACCCACGTCACGCCCGAGATTGCCGTGTATCCTGACCTTGAGAACGAATTCGTCAAGGCTGCCAAGGATTTACTCGACTACAGCATATTTGAACAGATGATAGAGTCCAAGCAGGACACATCCACCTTTGAACAACTAAAGGCATACCTCATAGCGACCCATGGCAACAAGATTGACAACACAGCCTCACACAACACTGCACACACTGCAAAAGATTCCACAACCAGCACAGTGATTGAAACTGACGTAAATACCATAGCGACCCATGGCAACAAGACTGACGACAGCAGCACAACCAAAATAATGACCCCTACTACTACTACTGACGAAAATACCAGAACGGGATATCCCGTACAAACGATTGCCACCACCACACCACAGGAATGCGAGCACGCTAAAGAACCCGCTATAAGCAAGAATTACTTGGACCCCACTCGCTCGCACGGACGCGACTGCCCATATTCTCAACCACTACTAGCTCGGACGGATGATGACAAACCATCCATAAGCATCAGGACTGCATTCCCCATGCCTTATCCCAACTCCATAATCGCCATCCAGACAATACCCCTTCAGAAAAAACTCACACCATTTTTTCCAAACCCAGGTACATCCACTCTAGTGTTAGCGAACGAAAAACTCCTTCCAAAAGTAGATGTACCATATAAAATAGCCTTCGTCTTCGTCGCTCTACGCTACACGTTAGCCATCATAATTAGCTTCAAGCGATACTTTTCTACCACACCAGGCGAAAGAGACCACACGACCAAAGCTATCGGTGGGGTAAACCAGCAAATATCTCTCCACCACAGAGAAAGACGAAAATTATCCCCACATCTTAGCTCCAACTTCAATCTCCCAAAACCACGTGAAGAGAAAACCACGAATATCAACCCAATGATGTCGATAAACTATCTCCCAAAGCAAAATCACCATTCAACGCACGCCACCCTAACCAACGAAGGGACTGACCTAAAAATGGAAGCGAAACAAAAAAATTTTGTACTAAGACCAACATTCTCACCATTTTCATCATGTGACACTCACATGAATGCACATTATCTCCCGCCTCCACCTCGTTATGGGGCAAATAAGTCAACTCACAACCCACATCAACAACATAAAAACAAACTAAAACCTATATCGATAATACTAATATTAGGCCTATTTCATACACGTCTTAAAAGAATTCTAATTTATTCATCTGTCAACACACCACCTACATAACCATACATACACATTGTGAATCAAATTGATATCTTGGGGAGCTTTGTTATATCAGAGAGAAGATATCTCTTATGATTCACAATGCTTACTCACAAAATACACCTCGCTAGCATAAAACATCAAAACTCAAGTCGGAGGCAACAAACGGAAGTGAACTCAATGGTACCCTCTCACGAAGTGACCAATTCGACGCAGTTCTGCGCATAGGCTCGGATTGAGTTACGCTTGAGAGGAATTCCAAAATAAACAAAAAATAATATTGTAAGGAATCCGGATTTTCAACCAATGAAAAATCTTCCCGCTAAACACCTCAAAGGCTTTCTCCTAGCCGATCGCGTAGCATATAAACCCAGGAATTTTTGAGAATAAGCAGTTGGACGGACGGCCTGGAACCGAGAACTTCACCAGGCGGGCAGGTCAAAAGGCCGCTATTTTCCACTACCACGTATTTCCCGCACCTACCCGACACTTATTTCAACTCATTACCACGGCCGGCCGATATCCTTACCTTCCCTGACCATCACTATTCCACTGAGATATTCCAGACTTACGGCCCCTCGGCCACTCCTATTTCCCGCACCAAGTGACCGTATCCACTTACAACGGTATCCTACCGGCACGAACTCAACTCCCTCGGCCACTAATACCTTCCCTGACCATCACTATTCCACTGGGCCATTCATGACTTACTACCCCTCGGCCACCCCAGAGAACTACTACCGTTATCTACGGCGACAACAACAATTTTCACACTCGTTATTTCAATAAACGATTTTTATCAAATTAATCTTGTCCATTATTCTTCCTTGCAAACCATACGCTTCTACGGATATCCTAAGATATATCAGAACAGAACTTTAAAATGATTCTATAAATTGACATAACCAATTTAATCAGTTTTATATGAATAAATGTTTACTTACATAATGGCCAAAATTGTTTTATATCATCTTCCCTCATAAAAATGTAATCCTACTTTGGATGAAATTAGAACAGAACTTTAAAATGATTCTATAAATTGACATAAGCAATTTAATCAGTTTTATATGAATAAATGTTTACTTACATAATGGCCAAAATTGTTTTATATCATCTTCCCTCATAAAAATGTAATCCTACTTTGGATGAAATTAGAACAGAACTTTAAAATGATTCTATAAATTAATGTGTTGGTATTCAAATGGCAGATGCTTTTTTTCCTTTTGATCAAATTGAAAATATAAATTTGCTGGTTATGGACTATTTAAAAAAAAAAAAAAAATTTCAATGTAATATGTTGGATTTTTAGTGACTGTTGTTTAGTCAGACCCTTTGAATTGACTTTTTTTTTACTGTAGGACACTGCAGGTTGGCATAAATTTCTTGTGGGTAAGCACTTTGAGCCCATGGACCCATTAGCCTAATGGTCAAAGTTAACCATCTTGCAGGTTTTTAGGCCTAATATTCCATCCAGCAAATATAGGGTCCACCTTTCCTCTAGAAATCCCTACTGTTTATACCAAAAGAAATCCCTAGTCACAAGTAAAACAAGAATTAAGAAATTCAATGGAATAAGAATAAAAGTGTCCCCTCACAGAACTTTGAATACATCAAAGGGATTGGCAAAAATTCTTAATTCAACAAAATATTTCAAAGAGCTAATTCCTAAAAGAGAAAAACAATTCCAAAGTGTTTCCCAACTATAGAAATGAAAAGTTGTCTATCTTACATTTCCGTTGATTTATTTTTCAAGGATTATGAAACATGTTGTTGGCTAATATTTTGAGTGTGAATATATTTCTCTGATATTAATCAATAATGGAGTCCCCTTTTCTATATAGATAAATCTTTGGACACAGTAAATATTTGTTATTCATTTAAGTAATTTTTTCCAATATCAATTATATATATTTATATATATAGCACTATTTATTTTCTCACTTAAAAAAGTCACTTGTTTTCTATAATTAATAATACCTGTTTTTTTTTTTTTTTTTTCTTTTTGGGGGGGGGGTCTTTTTTTACAGATATCAAATGCAGTTGAGGATGACAAAAAAAATACTGAAGAGAAAATCTATTCTTAAAAGAATGAAAAAAATGAATATTAACAAAGTTCATATCAAGTAGTTGAATCCAAAAAACAAAGGACAGGATCATTACTCTTCAGTATGTATAATTTTCTCTTGTATTTAACAATAATGGAGTTTTCTTTATAAATAAATCTTTATAATTAATTATACCTGTTTTTTATTTACAGATATCAAATGCAGTTAAGGACAAAAAAAAGACCGAAAAGAGTATTTTGTGTAATTCTACATGAAAAACATGGGAGACAAAAGATTTTCCTGTGAAATTTGTGGATATGCAGTTTCATGCAATTCCGCATTGAGCAGACACATGCGAACACACACTGGTGAGAAACCTTTTCCTTGTGAAGTTTGTGGATCAGCATTTTCAAAAAAAGCCAATTTGAAAAGACATATGCAAACACACACTGGTGAGAAACCATTTTCTTGTGAAGTTTGTAGATCAGCATTTTACCAGAAGGGCGATTTGAAATGCCACATGCAAACACACACTGGAACGAAACCATTTTCTTGTGAAGTTTGTGGATCAGCATTTTTCAGGAAGAGCAATTTGAAAAAACACATACAAACACACATTGGAGAGAAACGATTTTCTTGTGAAATTTGTAGATCAGCCTTTTTAGAAAAGAACTCTTTGAAAACTCACTTGCGAACACACACTGGCGAGAAACCTTTTCCTTGTGAAGTTTGTGGATCAGCATTTTCACTGAATAGCACTTTGAAAAAACACATGCGAACACACACTGGAGAGAAACCTTTTTCTTGTGAAGTTTGTGGTTCAGCATTTTCCCAGAAGGGCCATTTGCAATGCCACATGCGAACACACACTGGTGAGAAACCTTTTTCTTGTGAAGTTTGTGGATCAGCATTTTCAGGAAGGAACTCCCTGAAAACACACATGCGAACACATACAGGTGAGAAACCATTTGTTTGTGAAGTTTGTGGTTCAGCGTTTTCCCAGAAGGGCCATTTGCAATGCCACATGCGAACACATACTGGTGAGAAACCTTTTACTTGTGAATTTTGTGGATCAGCATTTTCAGAAAAGAACACTCTGAAAACACACATGCGAACACATACAGGAGAGAAACCTTTTCCTTGTGAAGTTTGTGGATCAGCATTTTCACTGAGTAGCAGTCTGAAAAAACACATGCGAACACATACTGGCGAGAAACCTTTTCCTTGTGGAATTTGTGGATCGGCATTTTCACTGAGTAGCACTTTGAAAGAACACAAGCGAACACACACTAAAGGGAATCCATTTTCTTGTGAAGTTTGTGGATCAGCATTTTCTGAGAATGACCATTTGAAAAGCCACATGCAAACACACACTGGCGAGAAGCTTTTTTCTTGTGAAGTTAGTATATCAGCATTTTCACAAAAGAACTCTTTCAAAAATCACATGCGAACACATACTGGCGAGAAACCTTTTCCTTGTGACGTTTGAGCATTTTCAGTGAGGAGCTCTTTGAAAAAACACATACAAAAACACACTGGTGATTAAACATTTCTCTTGCAAAGTTTGTCGATCTGCATTTTGAAATAATTCAAATTTGAAAAGACAAATTCAAACAGACTTACTTGATTGACATATATTGTAAATATGTATCATATACAGCTCATAAATAAACGTAAATATACACCATATACCCCTCTTGTTGTTAATGCATACCTCATCACAATTACATGGTATCAGAAGTGAAGAACAAGCATAAAAAAAATGCATTGGTCAATAATTTTTACTATAAAAATGAATTGTGAATGATTTTGATTATACAAATGGATTGGAAATGATATTTACTATAAAATGCATTGGAAATGATTTTTATTATAAAAATACATTGGAAATGATTTTTACTATAAAAATGCATTGGAAATGATTTTTACTATAAAAATTAATTGTGAATGATTTTGATTATACAAATGGATTGGAAATCATATTTACTATAAAAATGCATTGGAAATGATTTTTACTATAAAAATGCATTGGAAATGATTTTTACTATAAAAATGAATTGTGAAAGATTTTGATTATACAAATGGATTGGAAATTATATTTACTATAAAAATACATTGGAAATGATTTTTACTATATAAATGCATTGGAAATGATTTTTACTATAAAAATGCATTGGAAATTATATTTACTATAAAAATATATTGGAAATGATGTTTACTATAAAAATATATTGGAAATGATGTTTACTATAAAAATGCATTGGAAATGATTTTTACTATAAAAATGCATTGGAAATTATATTTACTATAAAGATACATTGGAAATGATGTTTACTATAAAAATACATTGGAAATGATATTTACTATAAAAATGCATTGGAAATGATTTTTACTATTGTGATACTACTCATTGCATCAAATGCAGAATGCATTTGGAAGCATGCAAGTGTGTGTGGGTATATATAGATAGTTGTAATAATTAGTTATGTGAATATATAGTATGTAAGATTATGGATACATATGTGTTTACACATGAGTGTCTGTGTGTACGGTTGGGAGATAGTGAATCATGTGTGTATACATGAGTAAATATGACTAAGGAATGAATAATTGAATAAAAAAGGAGTGATTGAAAGATATTTGATATCCATCTGAGTCAAATGTCTAATTTATTTCAGCCTAATTATTCATTGTGTTAATTGATTATGTGGACATTTGTTTGTTGTGCCAGTATTATTATTGTTCTAGTTTTAGTATTTCAAACAAAAAAAATAATTGGAGATGTGATTGTGTGTCCAGCAAAGTTAACAAGGGAAGAGATTGTTGGGGTGGAATTTTATATATATATATATATATATATATGAGAATGTTTCTCAAACATAGGACTTCATAGTCACAGCAACTTCAGGGGCACACAAAAAACTTTATCATAGTCATTCGAGACTGAATTGCAAATGATGATGATACCTATGTATATATATGTGTGTGTATATATCTAAGTACATATATATATATATATATATATATATATATATATTTGTGTATGTATATATGTGTGTGTATATATCTAAGTATATATATATATATATATTTGTGTATGTATATATGTGTGTGTATATATCTAAGTATATATATATATTTGTGTATGTATATATGTGTGTGTACATATCTATGTGTGTATATATATATATTTTTGTGTATGTATATATGTGTATGTGTTTATATATTTATGTAGGATATATGTATATTTTTTATTAATATTATATTTATATAACATTATATTATCTAATATATTTTAGGTTGTTTATTTGGTTAATAGTAGTAATAATAATTTTTTATATCCTAATATTTAATAATAATTCATTTTTTTATATCTATTTTTTATATATATATTTTTATGTATATTTTATATATATATATATATATTATATATATATATTTATATTTTTTTTTTTTTTGTTTTATCTTATCTTCATACTTTTTCAGACTTATTTAATTTTCATAGTTGTTAATTTGTCTGACTACTATCCCCTGAAAAAACTTGGCCCGGAAAAGTATTCTTTTTTTTATAAAGGCCCCAATTTTGGTCAAAATAAATTTATTATGGAATAACGGTGTTGAGTTTTTCCTTCCTTTCAAAGATATATATATGTATTTACAGTAACAAAAAGTGCAGATTGTCCAACACAAGCCTTCACCACTATAAACAAAACCACGGCGTGGGTTGTTCATTGGATGAACTCTCATGCATTGAAATCAATCAGAGTCCATTTTTTAGACATTATCGGAAATTGGGTTATCTGCCCCTATTAGTTGCTGGAATCAGACACCAGGGGCGGACCCCTAAAATTCCACAGAACAGGCCCAACAGGCAAAGGGTGCAGTACTAGCTGAAACTAGTGGAATAACAGAAACTCGGCGACTTTACCGGACAATGTAGAGACATTGCAAAGATTAATATAATTAAGATAAGTGTATTTGAATCTCTTGTATTACCTAAACATATCCCCGCCAGGAGAAATTTCTCTGGCAACTCTGAAAGACAATTACACTACTCTTAAAGACATCTACAAAAGAAATGTATACACTAACACATTATTACTAACCCAGAATAAACTGTTAACCCAAATATACATCCTATATTTGCCTTGTACCTTTCCTTTATACAACAGTCTTAAACGTTACTATTTGTCTACTTTATTACTGTTAACATACATATGCATACACTTCATACAGTGCTAATACCCTTGGTAAAGGTAGGAATCCAATTAGACAGACATTTGGAATAACATATAACATGGAATACAATATAAGTCGGCTTTTAAATAGTTTTTGGTTGGTGGAAGTTGGATCAACTCAGCATCTTTTTATTTTTGCCGGGAGTGTCTCGGATTGGACGAAAATGTGAATTTTGGTTTTATTTATTATTTTCTATTTCTAGACTGTGCAATTCTCTATGCACAAAGACGAACATTCGTCACTTGAATTAATGCCTCGTCATGTTCACATCCGGTTGGGATTCTCTTCATTGTGGTGTATGGGCGGATAAATTTGGTGACTTAGTGAATCGTGGAGATATCTATATTTCTGTATATAACACATGGTAAAGAATACAAATAAGATATAATACAAGGACAAATTCATTGTTACGTACATATACATATAAAAAGAGTTATGTATAGTCCATAAGATGGAAGTCACTTACAGACTTAGTCCGTATGTGGGGACTAGAGGCCCCACGAGGGTGGGGTGTAGACACAAATATCTAACCCATGTTTTTCAGCCAAGAAGAAGCACCAGAGAGAGTGAAGAGTTTGAACCTCGCGCTTAATTACCAGACCGCTCGGGTGGTCAGCATGGAAACCCAGCGGAAAGATAACTCTTCCAGGAAAAGGGAAGATAATCCTAACATTATGAAAGGAGGGAATACCAAAGAGTTTTTTGTACCAATACTTTGAAGTCTCCAACCCGAAATCAATCTTCCTGCTATTTTCGCGACACAAAGATGACATATCCTAGTTTTTAAGTTGTGTATTTTTATTACCATTTTTGTTTGCATTGTTTTCTTTTATTTGTCTTTTATTTATAGTATAGTCCTTTAGTTTTGCTTGTATGACAAATAGATTGTCCATAGAAGAATGTCACTTACAAGTACATCCTTGCTTCTCCAGCAGTGTCTTATTTTGGTATTTTGTGTGATAGGTTATTTAAGTAATTAACTTTTATTTGTCTTTTATTTATAGTATAGTCCTTTAGTTTTGCTTGTATGACAAATAGATTGTCCATAGAAGAATGTCACTTACAAGTACATCCTTGCTTCTCCAGCAGTGTCTTATTTTGGTATTTTGTGTGATAGGGCTATTTAAGTAATTAACTTTAATGATATTTACTAAACTATAATAACCAATAAGAATTTAGAATCTGAAACTTTTGAATTACTCGTTCCCAAATCCGCAAATAAAAATAAGAAAAATTAATGTGTTATTATTAATGCACGTATCATAGTCGTTAAGTATTTCTTGTATGACAAATAGATTGTATTGGAAATTCGATAGGAAATGATCTCCCCCTGTCGCTAGGGGGACGAATCGCCAAGATCGTATGTTGGCGCCAAAATCAAAAACATCACTTATCACAGAGAACTCACTGAGGTTAGTCGTGTAAATAGCGGTACCTAAACATCACTTATCACAGAGAACTCACTGGGGTTAGTCGTGTAAATAGCGGTACCTAAACATCACTTATCACAGAGAACTCACTGAGGTTAGTCGTGTAAATAGCGGTACCTAAACATCACTTATCACAGAGAACTCACTGAGGTTAGTCGTGTAAATAGCGGTACCTAAACATCACTTATCACAGAGAACTCACTGAGGTTAGTCGTGTAAATAGCGGTACCTAAACATCACTTATCACAGAGAACTCACTGAGGTTAGTCGTGTAAATAGCGGTACCTAAACATCACTTATCACAGAGAACTCACTAAGGTTAGTCGTGTAAATAGCGGTACCTAAACATCACTTATCAGAGAACCGTTAAAATAGAGTGACGTTAAAATTAAACGCTCTCATCACCTAGCCCAAACAGGACCCATTCACCGTCACCTAAAGGAACTGTTACCCAGGCAAGAAGCTTCTAAAATAGCTTCCCCAATCACTTATCGCAGAGAATGCACTGAGGGTAGTCGCGTAGACAGCACTTCGACCTCACAGCTGGGTGAAATTCAACTTCGTCTTTGGGGAATTAAGAGTCTATCTCCCCCAAAGACTGGAAATTCAATAAGGAATTCGTAGCTTAGCTACCTTATTGAAAAGTCAATACTTCAACAGACACCTCAAGACAATTATTTCTACATTCAAAGAACTCCACGACATTCAACTCAACGAATTCATCTCAAGAACTTCAAGACAACTTACGAAATCTACAACCAAGAACTAAATTGATACGTCAATAAGGACTTTATAACTTTAGCTACCTTATTGTCAATGAACTTTTCAACAACCAATTGTTACCGGTATCACAGATAAGCTCCGCAAAATATCGTTTTTGCAAACCTTTCTTACCATTACATCTCTCTATATATCTATCTATCTATCTTTTTATTAGTTACTACGCCACCCTCTATCAAATAGACATTTACTTTTTCACCTTTCTTCCAACCTTTCATTATTTATAGTGTTATTAAATTGTTTAAACTTAGTATTGTTATCGTGTTTTTCTTTCATCAGTATCCGGATTTGAATTTGCGTATTTCCCGCCCCCTTGAAATTGTCTTCCCATTGTACTTGAAAAGGTTTATTCACTTATATATCGGAACTTAGGATATTTTTCCCGGTATATAACAAAAGTGAATTTACCCGTACTCAGGAGTTAGAAGATACCCGATGTTGGGGTTGGCACTTCACGGCATTAATCCCGATAAGAAGTAGGAAGTAAAAAGGTGTATTTATGAGGTGTGAAAAGACAAAGAAGGAAAAACCAACAATAAGTAAAAGACATGAGGGATTTGAAGAAAGAAAACGTGGGGAGGGAACATTTTTAATAACCAACCACTGCAATGCAGGTTCCTTCTCAGCCGACGCTAAACAACAAATAGAGTTCTTCTCGGGTTAAAGCTTTTCTTCAGGACTGTCGTGTACCAATTCTCCCTTATCGGAATTTTACCCCGAAAACTTCTCCCCGAGATAAAATTGTAACATTACATAGTAGTAATGCCCGAACTTGAAACCAACAAAAATTCACAGAAATATGCAAGTCAGAGCGTTTGGAAAAATAAGACAAAAAAGGCCACTCTGAGCCTTTAAAAACGAAGTTTGTTGAGGTGCAAGAATTATTCCACTTGCAAAAGTCCAACGGACATAAGTTACCAAAACGTTTGGAAAATAAGACAAAAAAAGTCGCTGTGAGCCTTTAAAAACAAGGTTTATTGAGTTGCAAGAATTATTCCACTGGCAAAAGTCCAATGGACATAAGTTACCAAAAAGTTTGGAAAATAAGACAAAAAAAGTCGCTGTGAGCCTTTAAAAACAAGGTTTATTGAGTTGCAAGAATTTTTCCACAGGCAAAGGTCCAACGGACACAAGTTACCAAAAAGTTATCAAAATTAATTTATAATAAATTTGACATTTAGACAAAAACAGATACAATAATAAAAACAAAGAAAAAACATATAACACTTATTCCTTTTAGTTCTTCAGTCCGACCTGTCTCTTCGTGAGGTCACATAATATTGTAGTATCAAACTACTAAACAAAGTTCTTAGAAAAGAAGATAAGAAAAGTTCTGTGATAGCTCCCGATTGCAACGTGAAGGTTCCTGAGTCTGAAGAAGGCCAGAGGGCACACCAGCCGAAATGTTGTACAGATATCAAAGAAGGTGAGAACGATAGTCTGAATAATACACATAATACTACACCAGGAAGTCTTGAAGAAATTATTACTGTGGCAGTATTCACTTGTTAGCTAATTAATTAATAATGATTAACTAGAAGATAAATGAATATTGCCACAGTAATAGTTACACAAAGTGGAAATAAGTAAACAGAGAGCACCAGGAAGTTTTTTTGAACATTATTACTGTGGCAGTATTCACGTGTTAGCAAATTATTAATGAGTAATTAGAAGATAAATGAATATTGCCACAGTAATAGTTACACAAAGTGGAAATAAGTAAAACAGAGAGCACCAGGAAGATTTGAAAAAATTATTACTGTGGCAGTATTCACTTGTTAGCAAATTAATTATTAATGATTAACTAGAAGATAAATGAATATTGTCACAGTAATAGTTACACCAAGTAGAAATAAATAAGTAAACAGACAGCACCACTTTACTTACTGACATCATAGTATATAATCTTAGTTGAAGTTGACTGTTTTAATTAATTTCACTTTATCATTAGAATATGATTCTTCATTTTTTGATATTGATCTTGTAATGAGTTTCAAGATTATAGATCTATGCATACATATTACACATAGGACACAATTATTTTATTGGTACTTGGATTTTTTTTATTGCCTTAATAGGGATTCCTTTGTATAGATAAAAGTATCAGCATTGATTTTGGGATGAATATTTCTTATAACTTTGTGAAATGTTTGCTTTAGAGAAATTGTACACTACTTTCTTCACCACAAAATCTACATAATTGTTCTCTTGGAAGATTATAGATCTATGCATACATATTGCACATAGGACACACAAGTGTTTTGTTGATACATGGATTTTTTTATTAACTTAGAAGGGATGTGTTTGCATTGAGTATGGCATGAATAATATTTCTTATAAACTTTGCGAGTTTTTTGTTTTTGTACGCCTTTCTTCACACCAAAATAAATCAGATACCAGCATCTCTGATCTAGAGAAAAAGAAGATAAGTATATTTTGATTACTATTAACATGTCATCACTCCTTTCAAATAGACCTGCTACAGTTTTAGAGAAATTGTACTTGCCATCGTATATGAAATGCTTATGAGAATCCTTCACTCCTTTTTAAATAGAAGCATCAATATAATCATGAATTAAAATGAAAACACCACTGAATTGCTTTTATCTGAATTTCAGAAAGTTATCAGTGATAGCAATACCTACATGTATTTCATAAGGGTTCTAAGATGGTTACTGATGTTTAGAACGTATTTATACTCTTTGGAGGCATGTGGTGAAATGGTTACCCTCATAGGAAATGGACACTGCCACCTGAGTTCAAATCCTGGATGAAGCTGTTTGCATTTCACATGGTGCAAATATTCTTGGGAAAGATATTAATCTAGCTATATGTAAATAGTAGGGCAGACTGGAATCTTTAACCATTGTATGGCAACCAGTCTAGGAGAAAGAAAACTCTGAATTCAAACCTGTTAAACTCTGCTTAAGAAATCGATTTTGTGTCAGATCCTGCTCCTGTGAAGGGGTTGGTAAATATATTGAGTATTTATATACTGACTCAAGCTAGTGTCCTTGTCTTGGTCTTTATTGGTGTCAGCATAGCCTCCTTCAGGTGGCTGAATTTTTAATTGATTGGAAATGTTAAACCAAATCCTTCTTTCAATCCAGTGGATGCAGGGGGTGGGGTGAGGTAATTCTGCTGCTATCTATACTGAGAGGATATCTTGTATCAGTTAATTCTTCTGAAGTAATTAATCATTGTGATGTCAGTTGTCTGTTTCTTCCACCAGAATATTTAACTTTTATGCTCTACCTAGCATCTTTATCATTCATTGCTCTTAGCAGGTCCTCACCACTACATCCAATGTCTGCACAGAGATGGCTGTAAGATTTTACTAATTGGCCAACACTTGTGTGTCTATGTGTAGGAATCCACAAGAGGACATTTTTAAAGATTAAAAATGAAAATATTTTAGATACACCCTGATATCTTAATATCGTTTCCTATTCAAAGGTTATAAAAATGTACTTTTTTTGTTTATCGAATGCTTTACCATTGCTCATTTCCAGGCTTGTTTCAACAAGAATCTGACTGGTTCATGTGTCCTCTATAAGATAATAAATGTTTACTTCTTTTGGTTATGGCTGACTTCTACCCTACCCTTTTTTGGGGGGTAGGATTTTGTTTTTCAGGAAAATCTCAAGGAAGGAAGGACCAGATGTATAAAATTGTTAATTCACCCAGTCACAAAAGGAAATCGTAAAGTACTATGTTTATTCCGATTATATATATATATATATATATATATATATATGTTCAAGGATTGCCAAGAGAGATAATAATTTTTTTTTAATTTCTTAATTTTAAGACAATTACTAAAAATCAAAGAATTGTCCAATTTTAATGAAATCTTCACCAAATTATTTTTCAACGACTTAATTTTATAACGATTAGCTTATTTTATCAATGAATCTTCAAAAAATATGTTTTTAAATAGAATGTGTGTGTTGGGGTTGACCTTTGACCATTTGAAGAAAAAAATTCCCGGTCCCTAATTGTAAACCTTCTTCTCCACTAAATCAACCAGATAAAAGACTATTTTAAACATAATTTTATAATTATAAGCACAAAGAAACACTAAGTTGAATAGTATCGCAAATTTTTCTTTGATCAGAAAAATAGCAAACGAAAAACAAAATGGCGTCGTTAATAAAAAGGGGTAGGGGGAAAATGAAATTAGGAACAGTCTTGTTGAGGAGAAAAAAGAATTTATCATACAAATAATCTCCACAAAGGAGGCAAAAATGAAATACAGAAAATCATAAAACAAATAAACTTGCATATATTTCCCTATGCACGACCAAACAAAAGATTTAGGGGTCGGATAACACAAATACAAAATAGTATAAAAATAGTAAAAGAAGTGTATAAAAAAGGGTTACACTTCCTGAAACAGAAAGGGTATGAGACAATAAAATGACCCTTTAAAAATGAATTTCTCTCGCACAGGAGAGACAAAAAGTTCCACAAAGAGTTCCTTCAAATGTCTCTTGTTCCTTTTTGCCAAAGAACAAGACTCCTGGTCGAAAAATTACTTTGACTGAAAGACAAACCTTCTTTCAGTCACTTGTACCTTCTCGTAAGGCACAAGGCTCTCGAAGTTTGAAAATAACGGCTGGTCCCTCTGCACTGGTACCTTTCTTTTTCACGCGTTGTTGTACGGTTTCGTCTAACACGTGGACAACTATCTTCGTCGTCTGAAGTATAAGTGAAAAGAAACCCGCGACCTTTCTCGCCAAAGGAAAATGAAGAAACCCCGTGTGTGTTTTTCAAGTGAAAATTGCTGGAAGTTAAAGTTCTCAACTAAGGTTTTCTCGGAAACCGGCCAATGTCCATATTGTAGCTGTTTAGAGGTTTATCAGTCAGCGCTAAGAATGGACACTCTGCTGGTTGAGCCAGAACCAAAAATGCTTGGTCACCTCGCGTCTAGCCCCTTATTTCCAAAGAGGCTTATAGGTATCACTGCTGCTGATGGCAATTTCAAAGAGCTAAGGGGGTGTCAGTGCTAAGACAGGAGAACTGCTAGCACCTCCTTTCCCCTCGCTAGTCAACTTTCAAAGAGGAAGAATCTGGGAGCGCAAGAGACATTCCAGCCCCAAAGCTAGCCACAGGTGCCTCCCTTCACCATTTGCTTTCGTACAAAAAAATACAAAACAAGAGACATTTGAAAGGCTTACAAAAAATAGGTCAAAACCATAGAAATTCTTCATTAAAAAACTATACAAATATTACTACAAAAATTTCCGACAATAGACAAAAAAGTTCATTTTTATTTACGTAGATCCAACGAGAAAGACAAAGTTGAATGGACAAAAGAAAAACATAAATATTTTCATTTTTATAATTAAAATTATTTCAAATGTCACAGGAGAAAGGAATCTAGTTTTTGTCACTTGGCCTATTTAAATGCACAAAGAGAGACAAAGTTGAATAGACCAAAAAAAAAAAAGTGCCCATTTTTATAATCAGCTCGCTTAACCAATCATGTGAGTGTGTTTGAATGTGTTTTTTCAAATTTGAACTATGTCAAAATGCAGATTGACAGACTTTGTAAGAAAAATGTTTAATCACCAGTGTGTTTTTGTATGTGTTTGTTCAAAGAGCTCCTCACTGAAAATGCTGATCCACAAACTTCACAAGAAAAAGGTCTCTCACTTTTTTGTTTCATTTTCTTATTAGTTTTTTTAGAAGTCAAGGGGCCCCTGTCCTGGGGCTAACACTTGATTCCTTTACAAATAGTATTTGTATGTGTTTGCATGTGAGTTTTCAAAGTGTACTTTTCTGAAAATGCTGATCCACAAACTTCACAAGAAAAAGGTTTCTCGCCAGTATGTGTTCGCATGTGGCATTGCAAGTGGCCTTTCCGGGAAAATGCTGATCCACAAACATCACAGGTGAAAGGTTTCTCGCCAGTATGTGTTCGCATGTGTTTTTTCAAACTGTTACTCAGTGAAAATGCTGATCTACAAACGTCACAAGAAAAAGGTTTCTCGCCAGTATGTGTTCGCATATGTCCTTTCAAGCTGGCTTTTTCTGGAAATGCTGATCCACAAACTTCACAAGAGAAAGGTTTCTCGCCAGTATGTGTTCGCATGTGGCGTTGCAAACCACCCTTCTTGGAAAATGCTGAACCACAAACTTCACAAGAAAATGGTTTCTCGCCAGTATGTGTTCGCATGTGTCTTTTCAAAAAGCTCTTCTTGTAAAACGTTGATTCACAAACTTCACAAGAAAAAGGTTTCTCACGAGTGTGTATTCGCATGTGGTTTTTCAAAGACTTCTTTACTGAAAATGCTGATCTACAAAAATTACAAGAAAAAGGTTTATCACCAGTATGTGTTCGCATGTGGCATTGCAAATTGCCCTTCTGGGAAAACGCTGAACCACAAACTTCACAAGAAAATGGTTTCTCTCCAGTGTGTGTTTGCATGTGAGTTTTCAAACTGCTACTCTGTGAAAATGCTGATCCACAAACTGCACAAGAAAAAAGTTTCTCTACAGTATGTGTTTGCATGTGAGTTTTCAAAGTGTTCTTTTCTGAAAAGGCTGATCCACAAATTGCACAAGAAAAAGGTTTCTCTCCAGTATGTGTTCGCATGTGTTTTTTAAAACTGCTACTCACTGAAAATGCAGAACCACAAACATTACAAGAAAAAGGTTTCTCGCCAGTATGTGTTCGCATGTGGCATTGCAAGTTGCACTTAAGGGAAAATGCTAATCCACAAACTGCACAAGAAAAAGGTTTCTCTCCAGTATGTGTTTGCATGTGAGTTTTCAAAGTGTACTTTTCTGAAAATGCTGATCCACAAACTACACAAGAAAAAGGTTTGTCACCAGTATGTGTTCGCATGTGGTGTTGCAAATTACCCTTCTGGGAAAACGCTGAACCACAAATTTCACAAGAAAATGGTTTCTCTCCAGTGTGTGTATGCATGTGTTTTTTCAAACTGCTACTCTGTGAAAATGCTGATCCACAAACTGCACAAGAAAAAGGTTTCTCTCCAGTATGTGTTTGCATGTGAGCTTTCAAAGTGTACTTTTCTGAAAATGCTGATCCACAAACTTCACAAGAAAAAGGTTTCTCTCCAGTATGTGTTCGCATGTGTCTTTTCACATGGTATTTCTTTGAAAATGCTGATCCACAAACTGCACAAGAAAAAGGTTTCTCTCCAGTATGTGTTTGCATGTGAGTTTTCAAAGTGTTCTTTGCTGAAAATGCTGTTCTACAAACTTCACAAGAAAAAGGTTTCTCACCAGTGTGTGTTCGCATGTGTCTTTTCACATGGCGTTCCTCTGAAAATGCTGATCCACAAACGTTGCAAGAAAATGGTTTCTCACCAGTGTGTGTTCGCATGTGTGTTCTCAATGCTGAATTGCATGAAATTGCATATCCACAAATGTCACAAGAAAATCTTTTGTCTCCATGTTTTTCATATAGAATTACACAAAATACTCTCCCATGTGATTTAATGTGGATTTCCAAATTACAAATCTGTTAAAATCTATACACTTCACAAGAAATTGGTTTCTTTCAAAATTGTGTTTGCATGTGAGCTTTTCAGTTTGCAACACACCAAAATTGCTGATTCACACTGTATATAATGAACGATGTGAAATGACTGATATGCTCACTTGATAAGAGTATGGTTTCTCTTCTCTGTGAACTTGCATGTATAAATTGAAATGATGATGTACAATTTTTTCAAGAGTAATGATCCTGTCCTTTGTTTTTGGGATTCAGCTACTTGACAGGAATTATGTTAATATTCAAATTCACACACTTTTTAAGAATAGATTTTTCTCTTCAGTTATTTTTTTGGCTGCAACTGCATTTGATATCTGTAAATAAAAAACAGGTATAATTAATTATAGAAAACAACTGACATTATTTTTAAATGAGAAAATAAACCATGCCATATCAAGTCATTCGTATTCAGACATGAAAATGATATATAATTAATTATAGAAAACAACTGACATTTCTTCTTCTTCTTCTTCTAACTTTTCGTCTCACTTCTCTCTCTCTCTTTCACCACCTCTCTATCTTTTTCTCTTTCTTTCCTCTCTTCTCTCTAGCCCTCCTTCACTTTCTTTTGTGCTCCCCCCACCCTCTCTCTCTTTCTGTACTATTATCCACTCTTAATTAAATCCTGAATTTTCCTGCCTTCCTTTCCACTCTCTCTTTCTCTCTCTCATTTCCGTATTCCTTTCCACTCTTGCTTAAATCTTTATTTTCTTTCTTTTTTCCTCCCTCTTCCTTTCTCCCCTTATCTCTCACTCACACTCAAATCCTCTCTCATTTTCTTTCCTCGATACCTCCTATCCCGCCGTTTACTTCTACCCATTCTAATTCAGACACTCATTCTCTCTCTATCTCTCTCTCTCTCGCACTCTCTCTCTCTCTCTCTCACACACACACACACACACACACACACCTTGCACTTTTATTCATTGCCATTTAGACATTCATCTTTTTTTCCCTTGAATTTTCTGTCTCTTCTTCATCACTTATTGGTTCTCTTCCTTATCCCCCTCTCTCTCTCTCTCTCTCTCAACCACTCTCTTTCGTCCCAACCTCTTTGTCACTCTCTTCATATACTTCTCCCCTTTTCTCTCTTTTTCATTCAATCTCCAACTCTCTCTCTCTCTCTCTCTCTCTTTCTTTCTCTCTCGTCTCCCCTCTTTCTTTTTCTTTTTCTCTTTCATCTCTCTCTTTCTCTATATCATTGATATTCAGACATGAAAATAATATAAATAATTCATTCAGATTTATTTATGAAGAAAAGGACACTCCATTATTGATAAATGTGACAGAAAATTATACCCTCTCAAATATTTAGCAAAAAAGACAAGTTTACAAGAAAAGGACACTCCATTATTGATAAATGTGACAGAAAATTATACACTCTCAAATATTTAGCCAAAAAGACAAGTTTACAAGAAATGGACACTCCATTATTGATAAATGTGACAGAAAATTATACACTCTCAAATATTTAGCCAAAAAGACAATTTTACAAGAAAAAAGACACACCATTATTGATAAATGTGACAGAAAATTATACACTCTCATATATTTAGCAAAAAAGACAAGTTTACAAGAAAAGGACACACCATTATTGATAAATGTGACAGAAAATTATACACTCTCATATATTTAGCCACAAAGACAAGTTTACAAGAAAAGGATACTCCATTATTGATAAATGTGACAGAAAATTATACACTCTCAAATATTTAGCAAAAAAGACAAGTTTACAAGGAAAGGACACTCCATTATTGATTAATATCAGAGAAATATATTCATCCTCAAATATTTAGCCAACAACATGTTTTATAATCCTTGAAAAATAAATCAATGGAAATGTAAGATAGACAACTTTTCATTTCTATAGTTGGGAAACACTTTGGAATTTTTATCTCTTTTAGGAATTAGCTGTTTGAAATGTTTTGTTGAATTGAGAATTTTTTACCAAGACCTTTGATGTATTCAAAGTTCTGTGAGGGGACACTTTTATTTTATTCCATTGAATTTCTTACTTATTTCCAATGAATGGAGCTCTTTAACACTAGATGTTGCCAAAGTATTGTGTCATAAAACAAAGCCTTCCTTTGCTTCTAAGAGCTCTTGAATGGAGCTCTTTAACACTAGATGTTAAATGAAGTGTAGAATCTTCCAAATTGGTGTATGAGCTTAAAGGAAGACATCTACTTGCCAAAGTATTGTGTCATAAAACAAAGCCTTCCTTTGCTTCTAAGAGCTCTTGAATGGAGCTCTTTAACACTAGATGTTAAATGAAGTGTAGAAGCTTCCAAATTGGTGTATGAGCTTAAAGGAAGACATCTACTTGCCATAGTATTGTGTCATAAAACAAAGCCTTCCTTTACTTCTAAGAGCTCTTGAATGGAGCTCTTTAACACTAGATGTTAAATGAAGTGTAGAAGCTTCCAAATTGGTGTATGAGCTTAAAGGAAGACATCTACTTGCCAAAGTATTGTGTCATAAAACAAAGCCTTCCTTTGCCTAAGGGCTCTTGAATGGAGCTCTTTAACACTAGATGTTAAATGAAGTGTAGAAGCTTCCAAATTGGTGTATGAGCTTAAAGGAAGACATCTACTTGCCAAAGTATTGTGTCATAAAACAAAGCCTTCCTTTGCTTCTAAGGGCTCTTGAATGGAGCTCTTTAACACTAGATGTTAAATGAAGTGTAGAAGCTTCCAAATTGGTGTATGAGCTTAAAGGAAGACATCTACTTGCCAAAGTATTGTGTCATAAAACAAAGCCTTCCTTTGCTACTAAGGGCTCTTGAATGGAGCTCTTTAACACTAGATGTTAAATGAAGTGTAGAAGCTTCCAAATTGGTGTATGAGCTTAAAGGAAGACATCTACTTGCCAAAGTATTGTGTCATAAAACAAAGCCTTCCTTTACTTCTAAGTGCTCTTGAATAGAGCTCTTTAACACTAGATGTTAAATGAAGTGTAGAAGCTTCCAAATTGGTGTATGAGCTTAAAGGAAGACATCTACTTGCCAAAGTATTGTGTCATAAAACAAAGCCTTCCTTTGCTACTAAGGGCTCTTGAATGGAGCTCTTTAACACTAGATGTTAAATGAAGTGTAGAAGCTTCCAAATTGGTGTATGAGCTTAAAGGAAGACATCTACTTGCCAAAGTATTGTGTCATAAAACAAAGCCTTCCTTTACTTCTAAGTGCTCTTGAATGGAGCTCTTTAACACTAGATGTTAAATGAAGTGTAGAAGCTTCCAAATTGGTGTATGAGCTTAAAGGAAGACATCTACTTGCCAAAGTATTGTGTCATAAAACAAAGCCTTCCTTTGCTACTAAGGGCTCTTGAATGGAGCTCTTTAACACTAGATGTTAAATGAAGTGTAGAAGCTTCCAAATTGGTGTATGAGCTTAAAGGAAGACATCTACTTGCCAAAGTATTGTGTCATAAAACAAAGCCTTCCTTTGCTTCTAAGGGCTCTTAAATGGAGCTCTTTAACACTAGATGTTAAATGAAGTGTAGAAGCTTCCAAATTGGTGTATGAGCTTAAAGGAAGACATCTACTTGCCAAAGTATTGTGTTATAAAACAAAGCCTTCCTTTGCTACTAAGGGCTCTTGAATGGGGCTCTTTAACACTAGATGTTAAATGAAGTGTAGAAGCTTCCAAATTGGTGTATGAGCTTAAAGGAAGACATCTACTTGCCAAAGTATTGTGTTATAAAACAAAGCCTTCCTTTGCTACTAAGGGCTCTTGAATGGAGCTCTTTAACACTAGATGTTAAATGAAGTGTAGAAGCTTCCAAATTAGTACATGAGCTTAAATGAAGTCATCTACTTGCCAACTTGCTTTAACACTAGATGTTAAATGAAGTGTAGAAGCTTCCAAATTGGTGTATGAGCTTAAAGGAAGACATCTACCTGCCAAAGTATTGTGTCATAAAACAAAGCCTTCCTTTGCTTTGAAAGGGCTCTTGAATTGAGCTCTTTAACACTAGATCTTAAACAATAATCACTAAAGTTGGTCCAATTGAGGGATCTTCAAAATAAAATGATGCCTTAATCTGTGTCAAGTAAAATCCACACTTTTTTGTTATTCTTTTGTTTGATCAATAACATAAAAAAAATCTCAGCAAATAGAATTACATTTTTTAAAAGTTAATTCAATAAATTAAATTATATATTCTTTCAGGACTTGAGAACCAGATAAGAAAAGAGTAAACACACACACAAAAAAAAAAAAGAAAACTATCACAATACGCATAAATTCCACCTGATTATCCTTTTGCAAAGTGGAATTTCAGAAAATAAATTCCTGAAGTTAAACAATAATCTCCAACATTAGTGAAATCTTCTCATTGGGTTTATCGAGGGATCTCCTAAATAAAATGATCCCATAATTTTCCTTTTCTTCTAAGGATTCCTAAATAGAACAATTTGACAGTAGATATTAAACAATAATCACCAACATTAGTCAAATCTTCCTATCGGGTTTATCGAGGGATCTCCTAAATAAAATGATCCCATAATTTTCCTTTTCTTCTAAGGATTCCTAAATAGAGCAATTTGACAGTAGATGTTAAACAATAATCACCAACATTAGTGAAATCTTCCCATTGGGTTTTTCGAGGGATCTCCTAAATAAAATGATCCCATAATTTTCCTTTTCTTCTAAGGACTCCTAAATAGAACAATTTGACAGTAGATATTAAACAATAATCACGAACATTAGTCAAATCTTCCCATTGGGTTTTTCGAGGGATCTCCTAAATAAAATGATCCCATAATTGTCCTTTTCTTCTAAGGACTCCTAAATAGAGCAATTTGACAGTAGATGTTAAACAATAATCACCAACATTAGTGAAATCTTCCCATTGGGTTTTTCGAGGGATCTCCTAAATAAAATGATCCCATAATTTTCCTTTTCTTCTAAGGACTCCTAAATAGAACAATTTGACAGTAGATATTAAACAATAATCACGAACATTAGTCAAATCTTCCCATTGGGTTTTTCGAGGGATCTCCTAAATAAAATGATCCCATAATTTTTCTTTTCTTCTAAGGACTCCTAAATAGAGCAATTTGACAGTAGATGTTAAACAATAATCATCAACATTAGTCAAATCTTCCCATTGGGTTTTTCGAAGGATCTCCTAAATAAAATAATCCCCCAATTTGTCAATCTTTATCAATCTGTGTCACTTATTGGCCATCGTATTTTCAACATATTTCCCAGTGATTTTTTATAAACGAAAAACAAGAATTTTTTAAAAGTGTATTTTAGTTCTTATAAGTGTATTGTAATTTTTCTGAAAATAGTGTATTTAATGTTTTTTTTTATGATTTCAAAGAAAATTTAAATAAATTTCTTTAAAAATTTTCAGACCTTTCGACTAAAACAAAAATTTGACCTTAAATAATCGATTTAATCAATTTTAATTAGTTTTTAAGTGAAAATCTGAGCCTAAATTATTGGTACGTATATCATTTTCAATTACGAAAATTTCTATTAAATTTATTAGCTGATTTCAAGAGATTTAAAATTAAAACTTGCGTTAGCAGGTGCGTACTTTAAGTCAAAAATATTTAGAATTTTATTTACGTTTTCAGTTTACTTCCATGTTTTTTCGGGGACAAATAGAAACTGCAACTTGAATGATTTTCTTTCTTATTTGGGCATCCATAATGTAAAATTACAGATTATGATCGTGTCTAACAAAAAAGCAAAATCTCTTATTTGCAGAAAGACGGACATAAGATCAGGATCCAGTTCATAATAATGCTTACATTATAAATCAAACTCCCACTTTAAAGTCAAAAATTTAGTTTTAAATACAATTTTTTTTTTAGGCTTCCGTACTCTAAAATTATACGTGTCAGATTTTGATAAGGGAAAACTAAAAAAACATGAATACGGGCATATATGAGGGTCCAGATTATCATTATAGTTACCTTGTAAATCATACCCCCACTTTAAAATTAACTTTTCTCACAAAATGAATAAAATTAAATGTACACATTCAAATGAAAATTAAGATACAAAAAAAAAATATTCAAAGATTATTATGTTAAAAAAAATGCAACCATAAATTACTAATTTAAGAGTACTAAATATTTTCTTTAATTAAAATTTTTAAATCTAAAATTACGGGTGCAAGAAGAAACGTTTATTGTTAAAAAGACAAAAAATGAGGGTTCAGTTTATTATAATGTTTACATTGTAAATTGAACCCCCACTTTAAAACTAAATGAAACCAAACTATTCTCATAAAATACACATAAAAATGAATATATATTTTCCAACAAACATTCACGACAGGACTAAATCAAATTTTAAACAGAGTAATGAAAATAAATCTTTCTCTTCTCTACAAATACAAATATTTACTTATTTATTTTTAAATGTAAAGAAAAAACAGAAATCAAATTTTGATACTTACTTCTTTCGATATTAATTCGTCTGATTTCTTTTTTCTTTATAGAAATGCAACCTTAGTGAAAGGAGATAAAAAATGTAAAGTTTTAAATAAACTAAATGTTTATCTGGTTGAATTCATAAAAATGAATATATATTTTCCAACAAACATTCACGACAGGACTAAATCAAATTTTTAATAGAATAATAAAAATAAGTCTTTCTCTACAAATACAAATAAATAGGTATTTTTTATTTGTAGAGAAAGAAAGAAATTAAATGGTGATACTTACTTCTTTCGATATTAATTCGTCTGATTTCTTTTTTCATTAGAGAAATGCAATCTTATTGAAAAGTGATAAAAATCTAAAGTTTTAAATAAACTAAATGTTTATCTGGTTGAATTAAAATTTAAATATCGCCGTCGTTTATGATTGCAAGGTTCGTGCCCAAGTGTCGCGCCCTTTAAGAAAGGAAGTTGTATTTATCGTCAGTGACAACCAATATCTCACAGAATTTCTCACGTTTTCTTTTATTCATTCTTTGTTGCCTATTCAAATTATTTTTGTTGATCAGTGTTCGGTTTTTAATTACAGTATAAATAAAAAAAAAAACATTTTTTATTTGTATAAAAATAAAAGTCCGAATAATTGAATTAAAAATAGTAATAATGAAATGAACTTACCTTAACTTATTAGATATTGAATCTTTCGGTTAAATTACTGACACAAAAAATAACTCTTCCTAATAGAGGAAGATATATTTCATATTTTATGTATTTGGTCTTAATTGTCTTCCATACAATTAATATTCTAACATTATGTGTTATATTGAAAATCAATTTAATTGTTTTAAAATATGCAAGTCTTGATATTAGGTTTAAAATGTTATATTTTTAGTTTCTAGAAATAAATATCTATTTAATGCAAACCTTACTTTATACTCATGAAGTAATAAGTTTTGAAGAAAAATTCTATTTTCGCAGAAAAAATATCGATGTATAATTTTTTTTTAATAAGATAATAGTCAATTAAATAATTATGGAAATGAGTAAAAAAAGAAATCTCCTAAAAAATTATTTTATATATTTTTTTTTTACATTTTATTTTTCGATAATCAATACTTATTTTCTCATAGAAGAGCAACCGTAAAATTTTTTTTTGGTTTCTATTCATAAAATCTCATTATTTATACTATAAAAAAAAAATTTGTACACTGCATTGGTGAGACCTCATTTGGAGTTTGCTAATGTGGTTTGGAGCCCAAGACTCATCAAGGACACAAAACTCATTGAGGGAGTCCAGAGGAGAGCTACTAAATTAGTGAATAATCTAAAATCCCTTTCATATGAAGAAAGACTTAGGAACATTGACCTACCAAGTATGGTTTTCCGACGTATGAGAGGGGATATGATCGAAGCCTACAAATACACGCATGGTTTCTATTCAGCGAACTCTGACCTACTAAACATTGCTCAAAATACCTATACAAGGGGACATAAATTAAAACTCCTTAAAAAATCTTGTAAAGCAAACGCAAGACAAAATTATTTTAGCTACAGAGTGGTGAATACATGGAATAAACTACCTTCATCAGTAGTGAATGCCCCATCTCTAAACTCCTTCAAGGCAAGGATGGATAATCTGTGGAATGACATTAAATATTCAGTGGATTTAAAATGAATATTTGCAAGGAACAGCTGACAGGTCTCAGACCTAATATACTAGCTGAAAAGATATTATTATTATTATTATTATTATTATTATTATTATTAGTATCGAAAAATGATCAACTTGCAAAACATTTTACGCCCCGAACATAAGGTGGGGTCAAAATTAAGTGACCTGAAAAAAATGAGAACGTTTTGAAATAAAATAAATAATGCATTATAAAGATCATTCATTGATACATAAACACTGAAAATTTCATTAAAATCCGATAATTTCCTGATTTCTGGTAAATTATTTTCTGTAGGGGGGCTAAAGTCATTTTGTCAAAAACGAATTTTAGGCCCCGTTTGCCAATGCCTGAGAAAGATAGTGAAATTTACCCACACCCCTATATTTAAAACAATGAAACATGCAGAAAATTAATATTTTCTTGAAAAAAATTTTTCCATTCGAAAGACAAAAAATTAAACAAAAAAATTTATAAATCGTTTCTGTATTATGCATGCCTTTTTTCCCTTTTGATCTGTCTCTCTGTTTCGTTTCGTTTTTGGAAATATTTTTTTACAAGGTTACCCATTTTATTTATGAGATATCAAAAAATGAACCGTCAAAAAATGATTTACTTTTTTTCCATAAAGATAAGCGTACTGAATAACTATATCAAAAAATTTGTTACATGTCAAAACCACGCTGATACAGTAATATAACTACACATATTCATCGAATTCACACATGAAAATAAAAGTGCAAGTGTAACTTGTTTTTGGGCTCGTTAAATTTCAGTTGATTATTTGTGTGACCACATTTTTTTTTTCTGGATATTTTGTCATGGAATTGCCCCAACAATAATTAATTCACTAGGAAAAATATCAGTCATAATTGATTATAATATTTACCTGCAATGGCAAAATGCTGATTCCAAATTTCTTCTAAAGATGGATAAAGACTCAATGAGATCCAACTCTTTTTATCACACTCGAAGATATCCTCAATCTAAATTTAGACAAGTCCTAAAACACAAATCAACACAAGTCAGTTTGCTATAATCTTTAGCAACTTTTTTTAAAAATAAATTTCTAAATATCTTTTAAACATTTATGTATAAAATTAATCATTCATTATTCCTTACTAAAAAAGATTAAAACATTTTTACCTAGAAATATCTAGAAAAATGTTTTTATATTTTTTTAGTAAGAAATAATGAATTGAAAATGTTATAAATAGATAAGATTAGATAAGTTTATTGAATATGCATTGAATTTAATTTTCAAACTCATTAATGACAATGAACAAAAATTTAAAATAAAAAAAAAAGTAGTAGAAAATCTTTACTTGGCCATATCCATTTGAAAAGTGACTGAGATTTGATGCTGAGCTCCTCTCTTTTTTTAAGGAGAGATACATCTACCTGCCAAAGTATTGTGTCATAAAACAAAGCCTTCCTTTGCTTTGAAAGGGCTCTTGAATTGAGCTCTTTAACACTAGATCTTAAACAATAATCACTAAAGTTGGTCCAATTGAGGGATCTTCAAAATAAAATGATGCCTTAATCTGTGTCAAGTAAAATCCACACTTTTTTGTTATTCTTTTGTTTGATCAATACATAAAAAAAATCTCAGCAAATAGAATTACATTTTTTAAAAGTTAATTCAATAAATTAAATTATATATTCTTTCAGGACTTGAGAACCAGATAAGAAAAGAGTAAACACACACACAAAAAAAAAAAAGAAAACTATCACAATACGCATAAATTCCACCTGATTATCCTTTTGCAAAGTGGAATTTCAGAAAATAAATTCCTGAAGTTAAACAATAATCTCCAACATTAGTGAAATCTTCTCATTGGGTTTATCGAGGGATCTCCTAAATAAAATGATCCCATAATTTTCCTTTTCTTCTAAGGATTCCTAAATAGAACAATTTGACAGTAGATATTAAACAATAATCACCAACATTAGTCAATCTTCCTATCGGGTTTATCGAGGGATTCCCTAAATAAAATGATCCCATAATTTTCCTTTTCTTCTAAGGATTCCTAAATAGGGCAATTTGACAGTAGATGTTAAACAATAATCACCACCATTAGTGAAATCTTCCCATTGGGTTTTTCGAGGGATCTCCTAAATAAAATGATCCATAATTTTCCTTTTCTTCTAAGGACTCCTAAATAGAACAATTTGACAGTAGATATTAAACAATAATCACGAACATTAGTCAAATCTTCCCATTGGGTTTTTCGAGGGATCTCCTAAATAAAATGATCCCATAATTGTCCTTTTCTTCTAAGGACTCCTAAATAGAGCAATTTGACAGTAGATGTTAAACAATAATCACCAACATTAGTGAAATCTTCCCATTGGGTTTTTCGAGGGATCTCCTAAATAAAATGATCCCATAATTTTCCTTTTCTTCTAAGGACTCCTAAATAGAACAATTTGACAGTAGAATATAAACAATAATCACGAACATTAGTCAAATCTTCCCATTGGGTTTTTCGAGGGATCTCCTAAATAAAATGATCCCATAATTTTTCTTTTCTTCTAAGGACTCCTAAATAGAGCAATTGACAGTAGATGTTAAACAATAATCATCAACATTATTCAAATCTTCCCATTGGGTTTTTCGAAGGATCTCCTAAATAAAATAATCCCCCAATTTGTCAATCTTTATCAATCTGTGTCACTTATTGGCCATCGTATTTTCAACATATTTCCCAGTGATTTTTTATAAACGAAAAACAAAGATTTTTTAAAAGTGTATTTTAGTTCTTATAAGTGTATTGTAATTTTTCTGAAAATAGTGTATTTAATGTTTTTTTTTTATGATTTCAAAAGAAATTTAAATAATTTCTTTAAAAATTTTCAGACCTTTCGACTAAAACAAAAATTTGACCTTAAATAATCGATTTAATCAATTTTAATTAGTTTTTAAGTGAAAATCTGAGCCTAAATTATTGGTACGATTATCATTTTCAATTACGAAAATTTCTATTAAATTTATTAGCTGATTTCAAGAGATTTAAAATTAAAACTTGCGTTAGCAGGTGCGTACTTTTAAGTCAAAAATATTTAGAATTTTATTTACGTTTTCAGTTTACTTCCATGTTTTTTCGGGGACAAATAGAAACTGCAACTTGAATGATTTTCTTTCTTATTTGGGCATCCATAATGTAAAATTACAGATTATGATCGTGTCTAACAAAAAAGCAAAATCTCTTATTTGCAGAAAGACGGACATAAGATCAGGATCCAGTTCATAATAATGCTTACATTATAAATCAAACTCCCACTTTAAAGTCAAAAATTTAGTTTTAAATACAATTTTTTTTTAGGCTTCCGTACTCTAAAATTATACGTGTCAGATTTTGATAAGGGAAAACTAAAAAAACATGAATACGGGCATATATGAGGGTCCAGATTATCATTATAGTTACCTTGTAAATCATACCCCCACTTTAAAATTAACTTTTCTCACAAAATGAATAAAATTAAATGTACACATTCAAATGAAAATTAAGATACAAAAAAAAAATATTCAAAGATTATTATGTTAAAAAAAATGCAACCATAAATTACTAATTTAAGAGTACTAAATATTTTCTTTAATTAAAATTTTTAAATCTAAAATTACGGGTGCAAGAAGAAACGTTTATTGTTAAAAAGACAAAATGAGGGTTCAGTTTATTATAATGTTTACATTGTAAATTGAACCCCCACTTTAAAACTAAATGAAACCAAACTATTCTCATAAAATACACATAAAAATGAATATATATTTTCCAACAAACATTCACGACAGGACTAAATCAAATTTTAAACAGAGTAATGAAAATAAATCTTTCTCTTCTCTACAAATACAAATACTTACTATTTATTTTTAAATGTAAAGAAAAAACAGAAATCAAATTTTGATACTTACTTCTTTCGATATTAATTCGTCTGATTTCTTTTTTCTTTATAGAAATGCAACCTTAGTGAAAGGAGATAAAAAATGTAAAGTTTTAAATAAACTAAATGTTTATCTGGTTGAATTCATAAAAATGAATATATATTTTCAACAAACATTCACGACAGGACTAAATCAAATTTTTAATAGAATAATAAAAATAAGTCTTTCTCTACAAATACAAATAAATAGGTATTTTTTTATTGTAGAGAAAGAAAGAAATTAAATGGTGATACTTACTTCTTTCGATATTAATTCGTCTGATTTCTTTTTTCATTAGAGAAATGCAATCTTATTGAAAAGTGATAAAAATCTAAAGTTTTAAATAAACTAATGTTTATCTGGTTGAATTAAAATTTAAATATCGCCGTCGTTTATGATTGCAAGGTTCGTGCCCAAGTGTCGCGCCCTTTAAGAAAGGAAGTTGTTATTATCGTCAGTGACAACCAATATCTCACAGAATTTCTCACGTTTTCTTTTATTCATTCTTTGTTGCCTATTCAAATTATTTTTGTTGATCAGTGTTCGGTTTTTAATTACAGTATAAATAAAAAAAAAATTTTTATTTTGTATAAAATAAAAAGTCCGAATAATTGAATTAAAAATAGTAATAATGAAATGAACTTACCTTAACTTATTAGATATTGAATCTTTCGGTTAAATTACTGACACAAAAAATAACTCTTCCTAATAGAGGAAGATATATTTCATATTTTATGTATTTGGTCTTAATTGTCTTCCATACAATTAATATTCTAACATTATGTGTTTATATTGAAAATCAATTTAATTGTTTTAAAATATGCAAGTCTTGATATTAGGTTTAAAATGTTATATTTTTAGTTTCTAGAAATAAATATCTATTTAATGCAAACCTTACTTTATACTCATGAAGTAATAAGTTTTGAAGAAAAATTCTATTTTCGCAGAAAAAATTCGATGTATAATTTTTTTTTAATAAGATAATAGTCAATTAAATAATTATGAAAATGAGTAAAAAAAGAAATCTCCTAAAAAATTATTTTATATATTTTTTTTTTACATTTTATTTTTCGATAATCAATACTTATTTCTCATAGAAGAGCAACCGTAAAATTTTTTTTTGGTTTCTATTCATAAAATCTCATTATTTATACTATAAAAAAAAAATTTGTACACTGCATTGGTGAGACCTCATTTGGAGTTTGCTAATGTGGTTTGGAGCCCAAGACTCATCAAGGACACAAAACTCATTGAGGGAGTCCAGAGGAGAGCTACTAAATTAGTGAATAATCTAAAATCCCTTTCATATGAAGAAAGACTTAGGAACATTGACCTACCAAGTATGGTTTTCCGACGTATGAGAGGGGATATGATCGAAGCCTACAAATACACGCATGGTTTCTATTCAGCGAACTCTGACCTACTAAACATTGCTCAAAATACCTATACAAGGGGACATAAATTAAAACTCCTTAAAAAATCTTGTAAAGCAAACGCAAGACAAAATTATTTTAGCTACAGAGTGGTGAATACATGGAATAAACTACCTTCATCAGTAGTGAATGCCCATCTCTAAACTCCTTCAAGGCAAGGATGGATAATCTGTGGAAGACATTAAATATTCAGTGGATTTAAAATGAATATTTGCAAGGAACAGCTGACAGGTCTCAGACCTAATATACTAGCTGAAAAGATATTATTTATTATTATTATTATTATTATTATTATTATTATAGTATCGAAAAATGATCAACTTGCAAAACATTTTACGCCCCGAACATAAGGTGGGGTCAAAATTAAGTGACCTGAAAAAAATGAGAACGTTTTGAAATAAAATAAATAATGCATTATAAAGATCATTCATTGATACATAAACACTGAAAATTTCATTAAAATCCGATAATTTCCTGATTTCTGGTAAATTATTTTCTGTAGGGGGGCTAAAGTCATTTTGTCAAAAACGAATTTTAGGCCCCGTTTGCCAATGCCTGAGAAAGATAGTGAAATTTACCCACACCCCTATATTTAAAACAATGAAACATGCAGAAAATTAATATTTTCTTGAAAAAAATTTTTCCATTCGAAAGACAAAAAATTAAACAAAAAAATTTATAAATCGTTTCTGTATTATGCATGCCTTTTTTCCTTTTGATCTGTCTCTCTGTTTCGTTTCGTTTTTTGCTGCGAAAGCGAAGGACGGGGGCTTTTGGATTTGGCGCCTCTCTGGATTTTCTTGGATCACGTGTCAGCCGTAATCTGCTCTTTGGAACTGGGAAGCGAAGCGAGCGGACGCAGCTAGCAGTTTGTCCCGTCTTGGGCACTGTGAGACGAACACATAAGATGCTTCAGGACGGACATTGGGCCGNTTTTGAAAGAACTTGATTGAGAAAAGGTGGCTAATTGCTGGTGCACCCTACAGAATTCCCAGAACGGCTAAGACGGTGGTTTATTCATTTTCCTTTATCGAGAAAGGTCACAGTCATCACATGGTCCATCCCTTTGACGAAAAAGCGGACGACAAGTGACAAGAGTGTGATACTGTGCAGAAGACCTGCCCTATATTTCTTCAGAGAGCCTTGTACTTCACGAGAAAGTCCAAGTAAAGCAGCCTTATTCTACAGCCGGGAGCCTCAGTCCTTAAACGAAAAGGAACGAGACATTTTTGGACAGAACTGTGAGTTCTGTAGAACTTTTTGTCTCTCCTGCGCGAGAGAAATAATTTTTATATAAAGGGTATTTTATTGTCTAAACCCTTTCGACAGTAAGTGTTTTCTTCCTGTTTTTTTTAATACCCATTTTGTAGTATATTTTGAAGGGTAGTTATTGGTTGATTAACACCCATTCTGTTACATAAGTGCAACCCTCTATATACACTTTTGTATTTTTGCATTTATTATATATTTTTATATTTGTGTTACCTGACCCCTAAATTGTTAGTTAGTCATGCTGTGTTAAGTTATAGTTGCAACAGTTAGTATGAGAGAGAAGAGAAAGGATAAACAAGGCATGCATTATTGATTCATAGACCGGAAGTGGGTAAACCCTTTTATTATCTTTTTACATGAAAGTCTTTATACGATCTGGGTTCTTTCCCTTAGACCATATTATGACATCCCCCCCCCTTTTGGATAATTGTTTTTTTGTTGTTTTTTTTTTTTTTGTTTTGATTGTTTGTATTGTTTCGTATTAAATTATTTTATTTTATTCATCTTTTCTTTTCATTTTTTTTTGTGATATATGCATGTGCATATGAATTAGTCCTTGTATTTTTCAGGTACCTTAGTGGTTCTCCCAGACCGTGTTGTGTAACTCTGCAGCTGGTATTGTCCCGGTGCAGTTGGTGTGGGTTGTTTTCCACTCGATGTATTTGGGTGTTCAGCAGGAATTTCTGCTGGTGTGTTTGGTTTTTGTTTGTTGTAGGCATTGTTATAGGCTCCCTTATCTGTGTAGTTTCTATACAGGGTGGTGTAGATGATGCTTCTTGTCTTGGTATGTTGGTTATGTCTGTGGTTAGTCTTGGTTTGAGGTGTTCTCTTGTTCTTTGGTATACCTTGCCTCTGACGTTTATCAGGTATGTCCTTGGCTCCCTGTTGGGTTTGGGTCTATTAAGGACAGTGCCAGGTATCCAGATGTTGCGTATTGTGTCCCTTACATAGATTGGCTCCATTATGTCCAGTGCTTCTTTTTCCTGGCAGGAATGTCTGTCATAATTCTGTTTCTGTTTGGTTTGGTTGCATTCATTTTTTGAAGGTGTGTGTCCTTTTCTGGGTGTTGTGATTGTAGGGCCCCCTTTGCTGTTGGCAGCATTGTTCTGGGTTTTCTGCCGAACAGTAGTTCATATGGGGATGGCATGTCATCATTTATTGGGGTAGTTCTGTACATCCATAATGCTGTGTATGGGCACTTTCTTTCCTCCTGGGCCTTCTTCCATAGGGCCTTGATAGTTCCTACAGTTCTCTCCGCTACTCCATTTGCTTGGTGGTGGTATGGTGAACTGGTTTTTAAGGTTATATTGGAGTCATGGCATTCCTTTTTAAACCTTTCACTTAAATATTGTGAGCCGCAGTCGGACATGATGGTTTCAGGCAACCCATATTCTGCCAGGATCTGGGTGAATTGCTCACAGACAGTGGTGGCTGATGTGTCAGGAAGTGTCTTGATTATTGGGAACCTTGAGTAGTAGTCTACCACCAGGAGGTATTTGCATCCATCTTGTTCGTATATATCTGTTCCTATCGTTGCCCAGGGGCGTGTGGGGAGGTCTGGCTGCATCAGTTGTAGTTTGGGTTGTGCTGGTTGATACTTGCTGCATATGGTAGATGCTTTTACCATATTTCTTATGCTTTGGTTTATCCCTGGCCAGAATGTAGACTCCCTGGCCAATAGAATGCATTTTGTTTCTCCTTGGTGGCCTGTGTGTAGTGTTTCAAGGACTGAGGATCTTAGCGCTTCTGGGATTACTATTCTGTCCCCCTTGAGGATTAATCATCCTCCAGGATGAGGTCACATCTGAATGTCCAGTACTCCCACAGTGTTGTTGGGCATTGTTTTCTGTATTCTGGCCATCCCTTGTATATTGTGTCCTTTAACAGGTTCATTGTTGGGTCAGCTGTGATTGCCTCTCTTATACGTTCGGTGTTAATTATTTTTGTGTTTGTTGTTATGAAGTTGACGCTGTGCTGTTGTGGTGCCTCATTCCTATTTTCCTTGAGGCATATTCTTGATAAGGCGTCTGCTACAGGGATTGTTTTCCCTGGCCTGTATTTGACTTGGATGTCAAACCTTAGGCATTTCAGGATGAATCGTTGTAGTCTTGATGGGGTCTCTGCAAGATTTTTTTTAAATATTTGTTCTAGGGGCGAGTGGTCTGTTTCTACTGTTACCCTTCGCCCTAGAAGGAAATACTCAAACTTTTGCAGGCCATATGCGACTGCCAGACATTCCCTTTCTATATTTGAGTATCTTGACTCAGTTGGGGTCAGGCATCTTGATGCCATTCCTACTATTTTCTCAACACCCATTTGGTCAATCTGTCTAATCCATGCCCCCACTCCTAGAGTACTGGCATCACATTGTAGGATTGTGGTAGTGTTGGGGTCTATGTCATAATAATTTATTATTTGTGCCCTGCATATTTCTGTTTTTATGGCTTCCAGGGCTTTTTGGTGGTGTTGCTGCCATTGGAAGTGCATCTTTTTTTTCATTAGTTCTCTGAGTGGTGCTGTCATCTGTGATAATTTTACGGAAAACCTATTGAGGTATGCGATCATACCCATCAATGTGTGGAGTTCCTTCGAATTTTTGGGGGTTGAATGTCCCTGATAGCCTTAAGTTTGTCTTCTGTGGGTGATATTCCTTGATCTGAGATTGTGTGGCCGAAGAAGTTCACCTTTTTCAGCTTGTATTGGAGTTTGTCAGCATTAAATCCAATGTTGTTTTCTTTAGCCCTTTCCAAGACTTTGGTCATGGCTATGTCGTGTTCATTTTCTGTTGATCCTGTTATCAAAATATCATCCACTATGCCCGTGATGTTTTTAATTCCGCAGAAAACTGTGTCTAGCTTGCGTTGGAATATGTCCTGGGATACTGTTAACCCAAATGGTAGACGTTTGAATCTGTATCTTCCGAACGGTGTGTTGAAGGTGCATAGCAGGCTTGATTCATGGTCTAGTTCTTGGTGCCAGTACCCCCTTTTTTACGTCTATTACACTGAAGTATTTCTTTCCGTGTAATAGAGGCAGTAGCTCATCCAGGGCTTTTGTTGGGTAGTGTTCCCTCTTTATGTTCTTATTTAGGTCTCTGTGGTCCAAACAGAGCCTGATCTTGGATGTTCCATCCTTGGCTGTTGTTATTCGATATGTTATCGAATTTACCCAGTCTGTTGGGCCTGTGACTTTCTCTATGATGTCCTCCATTTAACTCTGCTTTGTATAGTGGGAGGATGTGTATTGGGACTGATCTGGGTGAGTGTATCACTGGCCTGGGATTTTCTACCAAATTTATGTGATATTTGCTCCCTGGGAAACATCCTATCTTGTTGAAGCAGATTCTGTGTTTTTCCAGCAGGTCCTTTTTGTCCAGTTTTTTTACCCCTGTTTTGCCCAGTCTTTCAATCTCATTTAGGCTGACTGAGATGATTCCTAATTCTTGTGCTTGCCTGCATCCAAGAATAGAGGGGCTGCCTGGGGGTGCACTTACAATGTCAAATCTTGTCGTTATTGATCTGTTCTTGTGCGTTATTTTAAGGTCAGTGGCCCCAATGTTTTTTATTTTTGATCCACCATATCCCTTCAGTATTGTGTGTGTCCTCCTTATTATTGGTTTAAAGGGTAACAGCCTCATTTGGGTTTCTGTTAGGATGCATGTGTCTGCCCCTGTGTCCACCTTGATATTTATTCTTTGGCATCCGTTAATTGTGATGCATGCAAATATTTTTCCTGCATATTTGTGAATTGAGTGTATGGTTCTGTTGATGGAGCTTATTGTTCCAATGTTGCTCATTCCCCATTTTGGCTCGTCTTCTTCTGAGAAGTTTTCATACGTTTGGTAGCCTTCCTGGCCTTGAACTTCATGGAATTGCTGTTGGGTTTTCTTTTGTTTTTTTATGCACATCCACATGTAGTGTCCTATTTTCCCACAGTAGCTGCACTGTACCGACTTAGCAGGGCATTGGTACTTATGTTTGTGGTTTCCCCCGCATCCATAGCATCCCATGCCTCTTGTCTCAGTGGGGTTTGGCTGTCTGCTGTGCCTGTTCTTGTCTAGGGTAGTGGTATACTTTGGGGTTCTGGTCATTGTTATTTGTCCAGGTCCACGTTTTACTTCGTTTATGGTTGCTTCGTCCTTGGGTTTTATGGACAGAACCTCCATCTGTGCTCTGGTGCTCTCGTCTATTTTTGCCAGGCTGTATATTTGTTGATAGGTGAGAGTATCACCAATTTTAATTGCATCATTGCGGACCTGGTCTGATTCCACGCCGAACACCAGCGTATCCCTCATCATTTCTTCCTTCATTTGTTCAGGGTACCCAGCCTCCTCAACTAGTTGCTTTGCTTTGGTGACGAATTCCTCTATGGTCATTTTGCCTTGTTTGAGGACTCTTAGGTCGTATCTAGCCATAATTTGGTTACTCTGGGGTTGCAGTATGTTTCCAGCTTTTTAAAAAACATTTCTAGCTTTTGCCTATCATCAGGGTTGTCAAAGGTGGCTGCATTGTAAATTTCGAGTCCCCTGTCGTCAATCCAAAGGAGCATAAGTCTGACTTTTTTTTTCTTCGGTATCGCACAGCGGACCTTCAAAAATTAATTCACATTTTTGTTTAAATAACTTAAACCTCCTGTAAACGTCTCCGGGACTTGACCAGTCCATCTTTGGAGGTGTAAATCTGTCAGCGATTTCGCTTTGATATTTGTTTGATGTGAGGGACGTGGTCCGTTCTTGGGTAGGAGATCCGATACACAATAATGGCGGACAATGGTATGATTAAGTAATTTTACTTACTTTTTATTTTTCTTTTTTTTTTTCGTCTTCCGCGACCGTTTTTTTGGTTATTTGTGGTTTTGTTTCGTTTGTGGTATTTAAACTTATCCCACTTCTGACACCATGTGTTATGTTATAGTTGCAACAGTTAGTATGAGAGAGAAGAGAAAGGATAAAGAAGGCATGCATTATTGATTCATAGACCGGAAGTGGGTAAACCCTTTTATTCTCTTTTTACATGAAAGTCTTTATACGATCTGGGTTCTTTCCCTTAGACCATATTATTACAATGCATAGGGAAATTTATGCAATCTTTGTGTAAATTGATTTGTATTTCTGTATTTCATTTTTGCCTCCCTTGGAGGAGATTATTTGTAAATAAATTCTATTTCTTTATCAAGCAAGACCATCTTTATTTTCATTTTCTACAACCCCTTTTTGTTAACGACGCCATCTTTGTTTTTTACGTTCGGATTTTTCTGAACAAGGAAAAAATTCCGATAATTATAGGAATTGTCATTCTTTATGACAGGTCATGTATAACCACAAATTAACAATAAATTATCATTATCAATTAAATAAACTCTTATTCTTTATAGCAAGGTTGGTTATTTCCAATCATTAAGGATAAATTATCATTACATAGGAATTATCATTCTTTATGACAGGTCATGTATAACCACAAATTAATATTTTCAACATATTTCCCAGTGATTTTTTGTTTATCAATCTGGCTCACTTATCGGCCATCGTATTTTAAACATATTTCCCAGTGATTTTTTGTTTAACAATCTGGCTCACTTATCGGCCATCGTATTTTCAACATATTTCCCAGTGATTTTTTGTTTATCAGCCATCCACTCAGGCAATATCTTGAAAAAAGAAGTATTTTTACATCGCCCGGAGAGTGTCTTTTTATTTTGCTCGTAATGATAATATAGGGATTATCATTCTTTATAACAGGTCATGTATAACCACAAATTAACAATAAATTATCATTATCAATTAAATAAACTCTTATTCTTTATAGGAAGGTTGATTATTTCAAATCATTAAGGATAAATTATTATTTTTGATTACATGAACAATTATTTTTACAGAAAGGTAATTTATTTATACTAATTAATTATTAATATTATTATTAGCCAAACTATCTGTCAGCAGTCCAGTCATACCTTCTACCCGTATCTCATCCATACCATTAGCTAGCAGTCCAGACATACATTCTGCCCGTATCTCCTCCATACCATTAGCTAGCAGTCCAGATATACCTTATGTCTGTATCTCAATCATACCTTTAGCTAGCAGTCCAGACATACCTTCTGCCTGTATCTCAACCATATCTTTAGCTAGCATTCCAGACATACCTTCTGCCTGTATCTCAACCATACCTTTAGCTAGCAGTCCAGCCATTCAATCTGCCAGCAACTTGGACATACATTTGGCTAGCCGTCCAGACATACCTTCTGCCTGTATCTTAACCGTACCTTTAGCTAGCAGTCTAGACATACCTACTGCCTGTATCTCAACCATACCTTTAGGTATCAGCCCAGACATACCTACTGCCTGTATCTCAACCATACCTTTAGCTCTCAGCCCAGACATACCTACTGCCAGTATCTCAACCATTCCTTTAGCTATCAGCCCAGACATACCTTCTGCCTGTATCTCAACCGTACCTTTAGCTAGCAGTCCAGACATACCTACTGTCTGTATCTCAACCATACCATTAGCTAGTAGTCTAGACATACTTTCTGCCTATATCTCAACCATACATTTAGCAAGCAGCTCAGCCACTCAATCTGCCAGCAACTTGGTCATACCATCCGCTAGCAGCACAACTATAACTTCTGCTATCAACACAGCCATTACTTTTACCAAATTCAAATCTGCACACAGTTGTGATTTGGCTTAACAACTGACCAGAAAAGAATTTACCAGAAAAGCCTATGTTTATAGTAAAAACTATTACTGTGGCAGTATTCATTCGTTAGCAAATTAATTATTAATTAGAAGATAAATGAATATTGCCAAAGTAATAGTTACACAAAGTGGAAATAAGTAAAACAGAGAGCACCAGGAAGTTTTGAAAAAATTATTACTGTGGCAGTATTCACTTGTTAGCAAATTAATTATTAATGATTAACTAGAAGATAAATGAACATTGCCATAGTAATAGTTACACCAAGTGAAATAAATAAGTAAACAGACAGCACCACTTTACTTACTGACATCATAGTATATAATCTTAGTTGAAGTTGACTGTTTTAATTAATTTCACTTCATCATTAGAATATGATTCTTCATTTTTTGATATTGATCTTGTAATGAGTTTCAAGATTATAGATCTATGCATACATATTACACATAGGACACACAATTATTTTATTGGTATTTGGATTTTTTTATTGCCTTAATAGGGATTCCTTTGTATAGATAAAAGTATCAGCATTGATTTTGGGATGAATATTTCTTATAACTTTGTGAAATGTTTGCTTTAGAGAAATTGTACTCTCCTTCTTCACCACAAAATCTATATAATTGTTCTCTTGGAAGATTATAGATCTATGCATACATATTGCACATAGGACACACAAGTGTTTTGTTGATACATGGATTTTTTTATTAACTTAAAGGGATGTGTTTGCATTGAGTATGGGATGAATAATATTTCTTATAAACTTTGTGAGTTTTTTTGTTTTTGTACACCTCTCTTCACACCAAAATAAATCAGATACCAGCATCTCTGATCCAGAGTAAAAGAGAAAAAAAATAAGTATATTTTGATTACCATGTCATCACTCCTTTCAAATAGACCTGCTACAGTTTTAGAGAAATTGTACTCGCCATCGTATATGAAATGCTTATGAGAATCCTTCACTCCTTTTTAAATAGAAGCATCAATATAATCATGGAGCAATGTTTCAACAAGAATCTGACCGGTTCATGTGTCCTCTATAAGATAATAAATGTTTACTTCTTTGGTTATGGCCAACTTCTGCCCTACCCTTTTTTGGGGGAGGATTTTGTTTTTCAGGAAAATCTCAAGGAAGGAAGGACCAGATGTATAAAATTGTTAATTCACCCAGTGACAAAAGGAAATCGTAAAGTACTATGTTTATTCCATATATATATATATATATATATATATATATATATATATGTTCAAGGATTGCCAAGAGAGATAATAATTTTTATTTAATTTCTTAATTTTAAAACAATTACTAAAAATCAGGGAATTGTCCAATTTTAATGAAATCTTCACCAAATTATTTTTCAACGACTTAATTTTATAACGATTAGCTTATTTTATCAATGAAACTTTAAAAAATATGTTTTTAAAAAGAAAAAAATTCCCGGTCCCTAATTGTAAACCTTCTTCACCACTAAATCAACCAGATAAAAGACTATTTTAAACATAATTTTATAATTATAAGCACAAAGAAACACTAAGTTGAATAGTATCGCAAATTTTTCCTTGATCAGAAAAATAGCGAACGAAAAACAAAATGGCGTCGTTAATAAAAAGGGGTAGGGGGAAAATTAAATTAGGAACGGTCTTGTTGAGGAGAAAAAAGAATTTATTATACAAATAATCTCCACAAAGGAGGCAAAAATGAAATACAGAAAATCATAAAACAAATAAACTTGCATATATTTCCCTATGCACGACCAAACAAAAGATTTAGGGGTCGGATAACACAAATACAAAATAGTATAAAAATAGTAAAAGAAGTGTATAAAAAAAGTGCTACAATTCCTGAAACAGAAAGGGTATTGGACAATAAAATGACCCTTTAAAAATGAATTTCTCTCGCACAGGAGAGACAAAAAGTTCCACAAACAGTCCCTTCAAATGTCTCTTGTTCCTTTTTGCCAAAGAACAAGACTCCTGTTCGAAAAATTACTTTGACTGAAAGACAAACCTTCTTTCAGTCACTTGTACCTTCTCGTAAGGCACAAGGCTCTCGAAGTTTGAAAATAACGGCTGGTCCCTCTGCGCTGGTACCTTTCTTTTTCACGCGTTGTTGTACGGTTTCGTCTAACACGTGGACAACTATCTTCGTCGTCTGAAGTATAAGTGAAAAGAAACCCGCGACCTTTCTCGCCAAAGGAAAATGAAGAAACCCCCGTGTGTGTTTTTCAAGTGAAAATTGCTGGCTTCGGAAGTTAAAGTCACCCTTCTCAACTAAGGTTTTCTCGGAAACCGGCCAATGTCCATATTGTAGCTGTTTAGAGGTTTATCAGTCAGCGCTAAGAATGGACACTCTGCTGGTTGAGCCAGAACCAAAAATGCTTGGTCACCTCGCGTCTAGCCCCTTATTTCCAAAGGGCTTATAGGTATCACTGCTGCTGATGGCAATTTCAAAGAGCTAAGGGGGAGTCAGTGCTAAGACAGGAGAACTGCTAGCACCTCCTTTCCCCTCGCTAGTCAACTTTCAAAGAGGAAGAATCTGGGAGCGCAAGAGACATTCCAGCCCCAAAGCTAGCCACAGGTGCCTCCCTTCACCATTTGCTTTCGTACAAAAAAATACGAAACAAGAGACATTTGAAAGGCTTACAAAAAATAGGTCAAAACCATAGAAATTCTTCATTAAAAAACTATACAAATATTACTACAAAAATTTCCGACAATAGACAAAAAAGTTCATTTTTATTTACGTAGATCCAACGAGAAAGACAAAGTTGAATGGACAAAAGAAAAACATAAATATTTTCATTTTTATAATTAAAATTATTTCAAATGTCACAGGAGAAAGGAATCTAGTTTTTGTCACTTGGCCTATTTAAATGCACAAAGAGAGACAAAGTTGAATAGACCAAAAAAAAAAAAGTGCCCATTTTTATAATCAGCTCACTTAACCAATCATGTGAGTGTGTTTGAATGTGTTTTTTCAAGTTTGAATTATGTCAAAATGCAGATTGACAGACATTGTAAGAAAAATGTTTAATCAGCAGTGTGTTTTTGTATGTGTTTGTTCAAAGAGCTCCTCACTGAAAATGCTGATCCACAAACTTCACATGAAAAAGGTTTCTCGCCAGTATGTGTTCGCATGTGTTTTTGCAAACTGCTACTCACTGAAAATGCTGATCCACAAACTTCACAAGAAAAAGGTTTCTCACCAGTATGTGTTTGCATGTGGCATTGCAAGTTGCATTTCCGGAAAATGCTGATCCACAAACATCACAGGTGAAAGGTTTCTCGCCAGTATGTGTTCGCATGTGTTTTTTCAAATTGTTACTCAGTGAAAATGCTGATCTACAAACTTCACAAGAAAAAGGTTTCTCGCCAGTATGTGTTCGCATATGTCCTTTTAAACTGGCTTTTTCTGGAAATGCTGATCCACAAACTTCACAAGAAAAAGGTTTCTCGCCAGTATGTGTTCGCATGTGGCGTAGCAAGTGGCCTTTCCGGGAAAATGCTGATCCACAAACATCACAGGTGTAAGGTTTCTCGCCAGTATGTGTTCGCATATGTCCTTTTAAACGGGCTTTTTCTGGAAATGCTGATCCACAAACTTCACATGAAAAAGGTTTCTCGCCAGTATGTGTTCGCATATGTCCTTTTAAACGGGCTTTTTCTGGAAATGCTGATCCACAAACTTCACATGAAAAAGGTTTCTCGCCAGTATGTGTTCGCATGTGTTTTTTCAAACTGCTACTCACTGAAAATGCTGATCCACAAACTGCACAAGGAAAAGGTTTATCGCCAGTATGTGTTCGCATATGAATTTTCAAAGAATTCTTTTCTGAAAATGCAGAACCACAAACATCACAAGAAAAAGGTTTCTCACCAGTGTGTGTTCGCATGTGGCATTGCAAGTTGCCTTTCTGGGAAAATGCTGATCCACAAACATCGCAGGTGAAAGGTTTCTTGCCAGTATGTGTTCGCATGTGTTTTTTCAAACTGCTACTCAGTGAAAATGCTGATCTACAAACTTCACAAGAAAAAGGTTGCTCGCCAGTATGTGTTCGCATATGTGCTTTCAAACTAGCTTTTTCTGGAAACGCTGATCCACAAACTTCACAAGAAAAAGGTTTCTCGCCAGTATGTGTTCGCATATGTCTTTTCACATGGCATTTCTTTAAAAATGCATATCCACAAATGTCACAAGAAAATCTTTTGTCTCCCATGTTGTAATGTGTTCGCATGTGTCCATTCAAATGAGCTTTTTGTGAAAATGCTGACCCACAAACTTCACAAGAAAATGGTTTCTCACCAGTATGTGTTCGCATGTGGTATTGCAAGTCGCCTTTCTGTGAAAATGCTGATGCACAAACATCACAGGTGAAAGGTTTCTCGCCAGTATGTGTTCGCATGTGTTTTTTCAAATTGCTACTCTCTGAAAATGCAGAACCACAAACTTCACAAGAAAAAGGTTTCTCACGAGTGTGTATTCGCATGTGGCTTTTCAAAGACTTTTTTTCTGAAAATGCTGATCTACAAAAATTACAAGAAAAAGGTTTCTCACCAGTATGTGTTCGCATGTGGCATTGCAAAGTGCCCTTCTGGGAAAATGCTGATCCACAAACTTCACAAGAAAATGGTTTCTCTCCAGTATGTGTTCGCATGTGTTTTTTAAAATTGCTACTCTGTGAAAATGCAGAACCACAAACAGTACAAGAAAAAGGTTTCTCGCCAGTATGTGTTCGCATGTGGCATTGCAAGGTGCCCTTAACAGAAAATGCTGATCCACAAACTGCACAAGAAAAAGGTTTCTCTCCAGTATGTGTTTGCATGTGAGTTTTCAAAGTTTTCTTTTCTGAAAATGCTGAACCACAAACTGTACAAGAAAAAGGTTTGTCGCCAGTATGTGTTCGCAAGTGGCGTTGCAAAGTACCCTTCTGGGAAAATGCTGAACCACAAACTTCACAAGAAAATGGTTTCTCTCCAGTGTGTGTTTGCATGTGGTTTTTCAAACTGCTACTCACTGAAAATGCTGTTCCACAAACTGCACAAGAAAAAAGTTTCTCTCCAGTATGTGTTTGCATGTGAGTTTTCAAATTGTACTTTTCTGAAAATGCTGATCCACAAACTTCACAAGAAAAAGGTTTCTCTCCAGTATGTGTTCGCATATGTCTTTTCACATGGCATTTCTTTAAAAATGCATATCCACAAATGTCACAAGAAAATCTTTTGTCTCCCATGTTTTTCATATAGAATTACACAAAATACTCTCCCATGTGATTTAATGTGGATTTCCAAATTACAAATCTGTTAAAATCTATACATATATTTCCCTATGCACGACCAAACAAAAGATTTAGGGGTCGGATAACACAAATACAAAATAGTATAAAAATAGTAAAAGAATGTATAAAAAAGGGTTACACTTCCTGAAACGAAAAGGTATGAGACAATAAAATGACCCTTTAAAAATGAATTTCTCTCGCACAGGAGAGACAAAAAGTTCCACAAAAGTCCTTCAAATGTCTCTTGTTCCTTTTTGCCAAAGAACAAGACTCCTGGTCGAAAATACTTTGACTGAAAGACAAACCTTCTTTCAGTCACTTGTACCTTCTTGTAAGGCACAAGGCTCTCGAAGTTTGAAAATACGGCTGTCCCTCTGGCTGGTACCTTTCTTTTTCAAGCTTGTTGTACACTTTCATCTAACAGTGGACACAACTATCTTCGTCTCTAGATATAAGTGAAAAGAAACCCGCGACCTTTCGCAAAAAAGAAATGAAGAAACCCCCGTGTGTGTTTTTCAAGTGAAAATTGCTGGCTTGGAAGTTAAAGTCACCCTTCTACACTAAGGTTTTCTCGGGAATGGCCAATGTCCATATTGTAGCTGTTTAGAGGTTTATCAGTCAGCGCTAAGAATGGACACTCTGCTGGTTGAGCCAGAACCAAAAATGCTTGGTCACCTCGCGTCTAGCCCTTATTTCCAAAGGGGCTTATAGGTATCACTGCTGCTGATGGCAATTTCAAAGAGCTAAGGGGAGTCAGTGCTAAGACAGGAGAACTGCTAGCACCTCCTTTCCCCTCGCTAGTCAACTTTCAAAGAGGAAGAATCTGGAGCGCAAGAGACATTCCAGCCCCAAAGCTAGCCACAGGTGCCTCCTTCACCATTTGCTTTCGTACAAAAAAATACGAAACAAGAGACATTTGAAAGGCTTACAAAAATAGGTAAAAACCATAGAAATTCTTCATTAAAAAACTATACAAATATTACTACAAAAATTTCCGACAATAGACAAAAAAGTTCATTTTTATTTACGTAGATCCAACGAGAAAGACAAAGTTGAATTGACAAAAGAAAAACATAAATATTTTCATTTTATAATTTGCGTGACTCCAAGACTCGTAGCGTTCCCTTGAACTTCCCGCCAATTTAGTGAAAAAGAAAGAAAGATTAGTTTTTGAAAGACACAAGTAAAAAAGGATTTCAAAGTGACCGGACGTTTGAGAAAATTCGCTGCTGCTAAGGGTGATGAGATAGAAGAAAGACAAAACCTTAAACGTGTATCGAGTGATTTTAAAAGGTCTACTATTTGCTAAGAAAATTTGTAAAGTTATGGTATGAAAAGAAAAAAAAAGAAGAGAAGAAAAAAAAGGAACCTGTTTTATGTGACACTGAAGTAATACGAGAAATGAAAAGGGAATTATTTAAATGGAATTTCTTCATAAATGTAAGTCTCTCCTTGTTTGAAATATTCTGTGTTTGATCGTTCCCAATCAGCACAGGCGTTCGTAACAATATTTATATATAAATTGTTTTATTCTAATATGATATTTAAAGTTATCGGAACTGTTTCCATTTCAAATTTTCTTTCTTTCTTTCTTTCTTTCTTTACTCCTTTAATAAATTTGATGATTTTACATACTTATGGTACACACTCTATGACATTGAATTTTCAGCTCACATCCCCTAAGGCAATATCTTTAAAAAGAAGTATTTTTACATTGCCCGGAGGGTGTCTTTTTATTTTGCTCGTAATGATAATATAGGAATTGTTATTCTTTATGACAGGTCATGTATAACTACAAATTAACAATAAATTATCATTATCAATTAAATAAACTCTTATTCTTTATACAAGGTTGGTTATTTCCAATCATTGAGGATAAATTATCATTACATAGGAATTATCATTCTTTATGACAGGTCATATATAACAACAAATTAACAATACATTATCATTATCAATTAAATAAACTCTTATTCTTTATAGCAAGGTTGGTTATTTCAAATCATTAAGAATAAATTATTATTATTGATTACATGAACAATTAATTTTTTACAGAAAGGTAATTTATTCATACTAATTAATTATTAATATTATTATTTATATGTCAGCAATCCACACATACCTTCTGCCTGTATGTCAACCATAATGATAAGTAAACAGAGAGCACCAGGAAGTTTTGAAAAAAGTATTACTGTGGCAGTATTCACTTGTTAGCAAATTAATTATTAATGATTAACTAGAAGATAAATGAACATTGCCATAGTAATAGTTACACCAAGTAGAAATAAATAAGTAAACAGACAGCACCACTTTACTTACTGACATCATAGTATATAATCTTAGTTGAAGTTGACTGTTTTAATTAATTTCACTTCATCATTAGAATATGATTCTTCATTTTTTGATATTGATCTTGTAATGAGTTTCAAGATTATAGATCTATGCATACATATTACACATAGGACACACAATTATTTTATTGGTATTTGGATTTTTTTTATTGCCTTAATAGGGATTCCTTTGTATAGATAAAAGTATCAGCATTGATTTTGGGATGAATATTTCTTATAACTTTGTGAAATGTTTGCTTTAGAGAAATTGTACACTACTTTCTTCACCACAAAATCTACATAATTGTTCTCTTGGAAGATTATAGATCTATACATAGATATTGCACATAGGACACACAAGTGTTTTGTTGATACATGGATTTTTTTATTAACTTAAAAGGGATGTGTTTGCATTGAGTATGGGATGAATAATATTTCTTATAAACTTTGTGAGTTTTTTTTTTGTTTTTGTACACCTCTCTTCACATATAATCGTAATTGAAGTTGACTGTTTTAATTAACTTCACTTTATCATTAGAATATGATTCTTCATTTTTTTATATTGATCTTGTAATGATGTTTACTTCTTTTGGTTATGGCCGACTTCTGCCCTACCCTTTTTTTGGGGGGGGAGGATTTTGTTTTTCAGGAAAATCTCAAGGAAGGAAGGACCAGATGTATAAAATTGTTAATTCACCCAGTGACAAAAGGAAATCGTAAAGTACTATGTTTATTCCAATATATATATATATATATATATATATATATATATATATATATGTTCAAGGATTGCCAAGAGAGATAATAATTTTTATTTAATTTCTTAATTTTAAAACAATTACTAAAAATCAGGGAATTGTCCAATTTTAATGAAATCTTCACCAAATTATTTTTCAACGACTTAATTTTATAACGATTAGCTTATTTTATCAATGAAACTTTAAAAAAATGTTTTTAAATAGAAAAAAATTCCCGGTCCCTAATTGTAAACCTTCTTCTCCACTAAATCAACCAGATAAAAGACTATTTTAAATATAATTTTATAATTATAACACAAAGAAACACTAAGTTGAATAGTATCGCAAATTTTTCCTTGATCAGAAAAATAGCGATCGAAAAACAACATGGCGTCGTTAATAAAAAGGGGTAGGGGGAAAATGAAATTAGGAACGGTCTTGTTGAGGAGAAAAAAGAATTTATTATACAAATAATCTCCACAAAGGAGGCAAAAATGAAATACAGAAAATCATGAAACAAATAAACTTGCATATATTTCCCTATGCACGACCAAACAAAAGATTTAGGGGTCGGATAACACAAATACAAAATAGTATAAAAATAGTAAAAGAAGTGTATAAAAAAGGGTTACACTTCCTGAAACAGAAAGGGTATGAGACAATAAAATGACCCTTTAAAAATGAATTTCTCTCGCACAGGAGAGACAAAAAGTTCCACAAAGAGTTCCTTCAAATGTCTCTTGTTCCTTTTTGCCAAAGAACAAGACTCCTGGTCGAAAAATTACTTTGACTGAAAGACAAACCTTCTTTCAGTCACTTGTACCTTCTTGTAAGGCACAAGGCTCTCGAAGTTTGAAAATAACGGCTAGTCCCTCTGCGCTGGTACCTTTCTTTTTCACGCATTGTTGTACACTTTCATCTAACATGTGGACAACTATCTTCATCGTCTGAAGTATAAGTGAAAAGAAACCCGCGACCTTTCACGCCAAAGGAAAATGAAGAAACCCCCGTGTGTGTTTTTCAAGTGAAAATTGCTGGCTTCGGAAGTTAAAGTCACCCTTCTCAACTAAGGTTTTCTCGGGAATGGGCCAATGTCCATATTGTAGCTGTTTAGAGGTTTATCAGTCAGCGCTAAGAATGGACACTCTGCTGGTTGAGCCAGAACAAAAAATGCTTGGTCACCTCGCGTCTAGCCCCTTATTTCCAAAGGGGCTTATAGGTATCACTGCTGCTGATGGCAATTTCAAAGAGCTAAGGGGTTGTCAGTGCTAAGACAGGAGAACTGCTAGCACCTCCTTTCCCCTCGCTAGTCAACTTTCAAAGAGGAAGAATCTGGGAGCGCAAGAGACATTCCAGCCCCAAAGCTAGCCACAGGTGCCTCACTTCACCATTTGCTTTCGTACAAAAAAATACGAAACAAGAGACATTTGAAAGGCTTACAAAAATAGGTACAAAACCATAGAAATTCTTCATTAAAAACTATACAAATATTACTACAAAAATTTCCGACAATAGACAAAAAAGTTCATTTTTATTTACGTAGATCCAACGAGAAAGACAAAGTTGAATTGACAAAAGCAAAACATAAATATTTTCATTTTTATAATTAAAATTATTTCAAATGTCACAGGAGAAAGGAATCTAGTTTTTGTCACTTGGCCTATTTAAATGCACAAAGAGAGACAAAGTTGAATAGACAAAAAAAAAAACGTGCCCATTTTTATAATCAGCTAGCTTAACCAATCATGTGAGTGTGTTTGAATGTGTTTTTTCAAATTTGAACTATGTCAAAATGCAGATTGACAGACTTTGTAAGAAAAATGTTTAATCAGCAGTGTGTTTTTGTATGTGTTTGTTCAAAGAGCTCCTCACTGAAAATGCTGATCCACAAACTTCACATGAAAAAGGTTTCTCGCCAGTATGTGTTCGCATGTGTTTTTTCAAACTGCTACTCACTGAAAATGCTGATCCACAAACTTCACAAGTAAATGGTTTCTCGCCAGTATGTGTTCGCATGTGACTTTTCAAAATGCTCTTCTTGTAAAATGCTGATCCACAAACTTCACAAGAAAAAGGTTTCTCACCAGTATGTGTTTGCATGTGGCATTGCAAGTTGCCTTTCCGGGAAAATGCTGATCCACAAACATCACAGGTGAAAGGTTTCTCGCCAGTATGTGTTCGCATGTGTTTTTTCAAACTGTTACTCAGTGAAAATGCTGATCTACAAACTTCACAAGAAAAAGGTTTCTCGCCAGTATGTGTTCGCATATGTCCTTTTAAACTGGCTTTTTCTGGAAATGCTGATCCACAAACTTCACAAGAAAAAGGTTTCTCGCCAGTATGTGTTCGCATGTGGCGTTGCAAACCGCCCTTCTGGGAAAATGCTGATCCACAAACTTCACAAGAAAAGGTTTCTCGCCAATATGTGTTCGCATGTGTTTCAAAAGCTTTTTCTGAAAATGCTGATCCACAAACTTCACAAGAAAATGGTTTCTCGCCAGTATGTGTTCGCATGTGACTTTTCAAAATGCTCTTCTTGTAAAACGTTGATTCACAAACTTCACCAGAAAAAGGTTTCTCACCAGTATGTGTTCGCATGTGGCATTGCAAGTCGCCTTTCCGGGAAAATGCTGATACACAAATATCACAGGTGAAAGGTTTCTCACCAGTATGTGTTCGCATGTGTCCGTTCAAACTAGCTTTTTCTGAAAATGCTGATCCACAAACTTCACAAGAAAATGGTTTCTCGCCAGTATGTGTTCGCATGTGTTTTTTCAAACTGTTACTCAGTGAAAATGCTGATCCACAAACTTCACAAGAAAAGGGTTTCTCGCCAGTATGTGTTCGCATATGTCTTTTCAAAAGCTCTTCTTGTAAAACGTTGATTCACAAACTTGACAAGAAAAAGGTTTCTCACGAGTGTGCATTCGCATGTGGTTTTTCAAAGTCTTCTTTTCTGAAAATGCTGATCTACAAAAATTACAAGAAAAAGGTTTCTCACCAGTATGTGTTCGCATGTGGCATTGCAAATTGCCCTTCTGGGAAAACGCTGAACCACAAACTTCACAAGAAAATGGTTTCTCTCCAGTGTGTGTTTGCATGTGTCTTTTCAAATTGCTACTCTTTGAAAATGCTGTTCCACAAACTGCACAAGAAAAGTTTCTCTCCAGTATGTGTTTGCATGTGAGTTTTCAAAGTTTTCTTTTCTGAAAATGCTGATCCACAAACTTCACAAGAAAAGGTTTCTCTCCAGTATGTGTTCGCATGTGTTTTTTAAAATTGCTACTCTGTGAAAATGCAGAACCACAAACAGTACAAGAAAAAGGTTTCTCGCCAGTATGTGTTCGCATGTGGCATTGCAAGGTGCTCTTAACAGAAAATGCTGATCCACAAACTGCACAAGAAAAAGGTTTCTCTCCAGTATGTGTTTGCATGTGAGTTTTCAAAGTTTTCTTTTCTGAAAATGCTGAACCACAAACTGTACAAGAAAAAGGTTTGTCGCCAGTATGTGTTCGCAAGTGGCGTTGCAAAGTACCCTTCTGGGAAAATGCTGAACCACAAACTTCACAAGAAAATGGTTTCTCTCCAGTGTGTGTTTGCATGTGGTTTTTCAAACTGCTACTCACTGAAAATGCTGATCCACAAACTGCACAAGAAAAAGGTTTCTCTCCAGTATGTGTTTTCATGTGAGTTTTCAAAGTGTACTTTTCTGAAAATGCTGATCCACAAACTTCACAAGAAAAAGGTTTCTCTCCAGTATGTGTTCGCATATGTCTTTTCACATGGCATTTCTTTAAAAATGCATATCCACAAATGTCACAAGAAAATCTTTTGTCTCCCATGTTTTTCATATAGAATTACACAAAATACTCTCCCATGTGATTTAATGTGGATTTCCAAATTACAAATCTGTTAAAATCTATACACTTCACAAGAAATTGGTTTCTTTCAAGATTGTGTTTGCATGTGAGCTTTTCAGTTTGCAACACACCAAAATTGCTGATTCACACTGTATATAATGAACGATGTGATATGACTGATATGCTCACTTGATAAGAGTATGGTTTCTCTTCTCTGTGAACTTGCATGTATAAATTGAATGATGATGTACAATTTTTTCAAGAGTAATGATCCTGTCCTTTGTTTTTGGGATTCAGCTACTTGACAGGAATTATGTTAATATTCAAATTCACACACTTTTTAAGAATAGATTTTTCTCTTCAGTCATTTTTTGGCTGCAACTGTATTTGATATCTGTAAATAAAAAACAGGTATAATTAATTATAGAAAACAACAGACATTTCTTCTTCTTCTTCTTCTAACTTTTCATCTCACTTCTCTCTCTCTCTCTTTCACAACCTATCTTTTTCTCTTTCTTTCCTCTCTTCTCTCTTGCCCTCTTTCTCTTTCTTTTGTGCTCCCCCCTCTCTCTCTCTCTCTTTCTGTACTATTATCCACTCTCAATCAAATTCTGAATTTCCCCGCCTTTTTCCCCCCTCTCTTTCTCATTTCCGTATTCCTTTCCACTCTCACTTAAATCTTTATTTTCTTTCTTTTTTCCTCCCTCTTCCTTTCTCCCCTTATCTCTCACTCACACTCAAATCCTCTTTCATTTTCTTTCCTCAATACCTCCCTATCCCGCCGTTTACTTCTACCCATTCTAATTCAGACTCACTCTCTCTCTCTCTCTCTCTCTATCTCACTCTCTCTCTCTCTCACACACACACACACACCTTGCACTTTTATTCATTGCCATTTAGACATTCATCTTTTTTCCCTAAATTATTAATTATAGAAAACAACTGACATTTATTTTAAATGAGAAAATAAACCATGCCATATCAAGTCATTCATATTCAGACATGAAAATGATATAAATAATTTTAGAAATATAATTTAATGAAATATAATTTAAAAAACAGATATTTTACTTCATTCAGATTTATTCATGAAGAAAAGAACACTCCATTATTGATAAATGTGACAGAAAATTATACACTCTCAAATATTTAGCAAAAAGGACAAGTTTACAAGAAAAGGACACTCCATTATCGATTAATATCAGTGAAATATATTCACACTCAAATATTTAGCCAACAACATGTTTTATAATCCTTGAAAAATAAATGAAAGGAAATGTAAGATAGACAACTTTTCATTTCTATAGATATTTGGGAAACACTTAAGAATTGTTTTTCTCTTTTAGGAATTAGCTCTTTGAAATGTTTTGTTGAATTAAGAAGTTTTTGCCAATCCCTTTGATGTATTCAAAGTTCTGTGAGGGAACACTTTTACTTTTATTCCATTGAATTTCTTACTTATTTCTTGTTTTAATATCAAAGAAATAGATGAACCTAGTTATGTCTGGCGATTTCTCTTCGTATAAACAGTACAGATTTATAGAGGAAAATGTGGACCCTGGATTTGCTGGATGTAAAATTAGGCCTAAAAGAGGCAAGATGGTTAATCTTGACCATTCAGCTAATGGGTCCATAGATTCAAAATGCTTACCCACTATAAATTTTCGCCAAACTTCACAGCTTTATATAGTTCATTATTGAAAAATATCTAGTAATATGGTTTTACATTCTCAGGAAGATGATATAAAAGATTGGGGCCATTATGTTGAGTAAACATTTATTCATATAAAACTGATTAAATTGGTTATGTCAATTTATAGAATCATTTTAAAGTTCTGTTCTAATTTCATCCAAAGTAGGATTACATTTTTATGAGGGAAGATGATATAAAACAATTTTGGCCATTATGTAAGTAAACATTTATTCATATAAAACTGATTAAATTGGTTATGTCAATTTATAGAATCATTTTAAAGTTCTGTTCTAATTTCATCCAAAGTAGGATTACATTTTTATGAGGGAAGATGATATAAAACAATTTTGGCCATTATGTAAGTAAACATTTATTCATATAAAACTGATTAAATTGGTTATGTCAATTTATAGAATCATTTTAAAGTTCTGTTCTAATTTCATCCAAAGTAGGATTACATTTTTATGAGGGAAGATGATATAAAACAATTTTGGCCATTATGTAAGTAAACATTTATTCATATAAAACTGATTAAATTGGTTATGTCAATTTATAGAATCATTTTAAAGTTCTGTTCTAATTTCATCCAAAGTAGGATTACATTTTTATGAGGGAAGATGATATAAAACAATTTTGGCCATTATGTAAGTAAACATTTATTCATATAAAACTGATTAAATTGGTTATGTCAATTTATAGAATCATTTTAAAGTTCTGTTCTAATTTCATCCAAAGTAGGATTACATTTTTATGAGGGAAGATGATATAAAACAATTTTGGCCATTATGTAAGTAAACATTTATTCATATAAAACTGATTAAATTGGTTATGTCAATTTATAGAATCATTTTAAAGTTCTGTTCTAATTTCATCCAAAGTAGGATTACATTTTTATGAGGGAAGATGATATAAAACAATTTTGGCCATTATGTAAGTAAACATTTATTCATATAAAACTGATTAAATTGGTTATGTCAATTTATAGAATCATTTTAAAGTTCTGTTCTAATTTCATCCAAAGTAGGATTACATTTTTATGAGGGAAGATGATATAAAACAATTTTGGCCATTATGTAAGTAAACATTTATTCATATAAAACTGATTAAATTGGTTATGTCAATTTATAGAATCATTTTAAAGTTCTGTTCTAATTTCATCCAAAGTAGGATTACATTTTTATGAGGGAAGATGATATAAAACAATTTTGGCCATTATGTAAGTAAACATTTATTCATATAAAACTGATTAAATTGGTTATGTCAATTTATAGAATCATTTTAAAGTTCTGTTCTAATTTCATCCAAAGTAGGATTACATTTTTATGAGGGAAGATGATATAAAACAATTTTGGCCATTATGTAAGTAAACATTTATTCATATAAAACTGATTAAATTGGTTATGTCAATTTATAGAATCATTTTAAAGTTCTGTTCTAATTTCATCCAAAGTAGGATTACATTTTTATGAGGGAAGATGATATAAAACAATTTTGGCCATTATGTAAGTAAACATTTATTCATATAAAACTGATTAAATTGGTTATGTCAATTTATAGAATCATTTTAAAGTTCTGTTCTAATTTCATCCAAAGTAGGATTACATTTTTATGAGGGAAGATGATATAAAACAATTTTGGCCATTATGTAAGTAAACATTTATTCATATAAAACTGATTAAATTGGTTATGTCAATTTATAGAATCATTTTAAAGTTCTGTTCTAATTTCATCCAAAGTAGGATTACATTTTTATGAGGGAAGATGATATAAAACAATTTTGGCCATTATGTAAGTAAACATTTATTCATATAAAACTGATTAAATTGGTTATGTCAATTTATAGAATCATTTTAAAGTTCTGTTCTAATTTCATCCAAAGTAGGATTACATTTTTATGAGGGAAGATGATATAAAACAATTTTGGCCATTATGTAAGTAAACATTTATTCATATAAAACTGATTAAATTGGTTATGTCAATTTATAGAATCATTTTAAAGTTCTGTTCTAATTTCATCCAAAGTAGGATTACATTTTTATGAGGGAAGATGATATAAAACAATTTTGGCCATTATGTAAGTAAACATTTATTCATATAAAACTGATTAAATTGGTTATGTCAATTTATAGAATCATTTTAAAGTTCTGTTCTAATTTCATCCAAAGTAGGATTACATTTTTATGAGGGAAGATGATAAAAACAATTTTGGCCATTATGTAAGTAAACATTTATTCATATAAAACTGATTAAATTGGTTATGTCAATTTATAGAATCATTTTAAAGTTCTGTTCTAATTTCATCCAAAGTAGGATTACATTTTTATGAGGGAAGATGATATAAAACAATTTTGGCCATTATGTAAGTAAACATTTATTCATATAAAACTGATTAAATTGGTTATGTCAATTTATAGAATCATTTTAAAGTTCTGTTCTAATTTCATCCAAAGTAGGATTACATTTTTATGAGGGAAGATGATATAAAACAATTTTGGCCATTATGTAAGTAAACATTTATTCATATAAAACTGATTAAATTGGTTATGTCAATTTATAGAATCATTTTAAAGTTCTGTTCTAATTTCATCCAAAGTAGGATTACATTTTTATGAGGGAAGATGATAAAACAATTTTGGCCATTATGTAAGTAAACATTTATTCTATAAAACTGATTAAATTGGTTATGTCAATTTATAGAATCATTTTAAAGTTCTGTTCTAATTTCATCCAAAGTAGGATTACATTTTTATGAGGGAAGATGATATAAAACAATTTTGGCCATTATGTAAGTAAACATTTATTCATATAAAACTGATTAAATTGGTTATGTCAATTTATAGAATCATTTTAAAGTTCTGTTCTAATTTCATCCAAAGTAGGATTACATTTTTATGAGGGAAGATGATATAAAACAATTTTGGCCATTATGTAAGTAAACATTTATTCATATAAAACTGATTAAATTGGTTATGTCAATTTATAGAATCATTTTAAAGTTCTGTTCTAATTTCATCCAAAGTAGGATTACATTTTTATGAGGGAAGATGATATAAAACAATTTTGGCCATTATGTAAGTAAACATTTATTCATATAAAACTGATTAAATTGGTTATGTCAATTTATAGAATCATTTTAAAGTTCTGTTCTAATTTCATCCAAAGTAGGATTACATTTTTATGAGGGAAGATGATATAAAACAATTTTGGCCATTATGTAAGTAAACATTTATTCATATAAAACTGATTAAATTGGTTATGTCAATTTATAGAATCATTTTAAAGTTCTGTTCTAATTTCATCCAAAGTAGGATTACATTTTTATGAGGGAAGATGATATAAAACAATTTTGGCCATTATGTAAGTAAACATTTATTCATATAAAACTGATTAAATTGGTTATGTCAATTTATAGAATCATTTTAAAGTTCTGTTCTAATTTCATCCAAAGTAGGATTACATTTTTATGAGGGAAGATGATATAAAACAATTTTGGCCATTATGTAAGTAAACATTTATTCATATAAAACTGATTAAATTGGTTATGTCAATTTATAGAATCATTTTAAAGGTCTTTTAGCGTCTGAGGTGGAACGCCTACTTGCCTCATAAAACAAAGCCTTCCTTTGCTTCTAAGGGCTCGCTCTTTAACACTAGATGTTAAATGAAGTGTAGAAGCTTCCAAATTGGTGTATGAGCTTAAAGGAAGACATCTACTTGCCAAAGTATTGTGTCATAAACAAAGCCTTCCTTTGCTTCTAAGGCTCTTGAATGGATCTCTTTAACACTAGATGTTAAATGAAGTGTAGAAGCTTCCAAATTGGTGTATAAGCTTAAAGGAAGACATCTACTTGCCAAAGTATTGTGTATAAAACAAAGCCTTCCTTTGCTTCTAAGGGCTCTTGAATGGAGCTCTTTAACACTAGATGTTAAATGAAGTGTAGAAGCTTCCAAATTGGTGTATGAGCTTAAAGGAAGACATCTACTTGCCAAAGTATTGTGTCATAAAACAAAGCCTTCCTTTGCTTCTAAGGGCTCTTGAATGGAGCTCTTTAACACTAGATGTTAAATGAAGTGTAGAAGCTTCCAAATTGGTGATGAGCTTAAAGGAAGACATCTACTTGCCAAAGTATTGTGTCATAAAACAAAGCCTTACTTTGCTTCTAAGGGCTCTTGAATGGAGCTCTTTAACACTAGATGTTAAATTAAGTGTAGAAGCTTCCAAATTGGTGTATGAGCTTAAAGGAAGACATCTACTTGCCAAAGTATTGTGTCATAAAACAAAGCCTTACTTTGCTTCTAAGGGCTCTTGAATGGAGCTCTTTAACACTAGATGTTAAATTAAGTGTAGAAGCTTCCAAATTGGTGTATGAGCTTAAAGGAAGACATCTACTTGCCAAAGTATTGTGTCATAAAACAAAGCCTTCTTTGCTTCTAAGGGCTCTTGAATGGAGCTCTTTAACACTAGATGTTAAATTAAGTGTAGAAGCTTCCAAATTGGTGTATGAGCTTAAAGGAAGACATCTACTTGCCAAAGTATTGTGTCATAAAACAAAGCCTTACTTTGCTTCTAAGGGCTCTTGAATGGAGCTCTTTAACACTAGATGTTAAATGAAGTGTAGAAGCTTCCAAATTGGTGTATGAGCTTAAAGGAAGACATCTACTTGCCAAAGTATTGTGTCATAAAACAAAGCCTTACTTTGCTTCTAAGGGCTCTTGAATGGAGCTCTTTAACACTAGATGTTAAATTAAGTGTAGAAGCTTCCAAATTGGTGTATGAGCTTAAAGGAAGACATCTACTTGCCAAAGTATTGTGTCATAAAACAAAGCCTTCCTTTGCTTCTAAGGGCTCTTGAATGGAGCTCTTTAACACTAGATGTTAAATGAAGTGTAGAAGCTTCCAAATTGGTGTATAAGCTTAAAGGAAGACATCTACTTGCCAAAGTATTGTGTCATAAAACAAAGCCTTACTTTGTTTCTAAGGGCTCTTAAATGGAGCTCTTTAACACTAGATCTTAAACAATAATCACTAAAGTTGGTCAAATCTATCCAATCTTGATAATCTTCAAAATAAAATGATCCCTTAATTTGTGTCCAGTAAAATCCATTCTTTTGTTATTCTTTTGTTTGATTAATAACAATACGCATACATTACACTTGATTATCCTTTTGCAAAGTGGAATTTGCAAAGTTCTCATTGGGTTTATCGGGGGATCTCCTAAATAAAATGATCCCATAATTTTTCTTTTCTTCTAAGGACTCAGAAATAGAGCAATTTGACAGTAGATGTTAAACAATAATCATCAACATTAGTCAAATCTTCCCATTGGGTTTATCGAAGGATCTCCTAAATAAAATAATCCCCCAATTTGTCAATCTTCGTATTTTCAACATATTTCCCAGTGATTTTTTCTTTATCAATCTGGCTCACTTATCGGTCATCGTATTTTCAACATATTTCCCAGTGATTTTTTGTTCATCAATCTGTGTCACTTATTGGCCAACGTATTTTCAACATATTTCCCAGTGATTTTTGTTTATCAATCTGGCTCACTTATCGGCCATCGTATTTTCAACATATTTCCCTGTGATTTTTTGTTTATCAATCTGGCTCACTTATCGGCCATCGTATTTTCAACATATTTCCCAGTGATTTTTTCTTTATCAATCTGGCTCACTTATCGGCCATCGTATTTTCAACATATTTCCCAGTGATTTTTTATAAACGAAAAACAAGAATATCCTCCTCTATTTTAAGAAGAGTTAATCTTTGTGTCAGTAATTTAACCGAAAGATTCAATATCTAATAAGTTAAGTTCATTTCATTATTACTATTTTTAATTCAATTATTCCTTTTAATTAAAAATATTCAATAATATTCAATAAATATGTATTTAAAGTAACGCTTTACTTATTTCTAAAAAGAAATGTTTATAAGTATTTTAAAAATATTTTAAAACCATTATTGAACACAATAAATCAAAATAAATTCAACGTAACTTTTTGTTGAAATTTGGACGATTTTTAATGTATAAAATGTATTAAAAATAAATGCATATTGTAATAATATTTTTCATTTTTAATGATGGTTAGTATGTTACTACTTATCGATTTAGACAAAGTTTGAGCTTAAATAATAGATTTTATTATTTTTAATTCGCTTTTAAAACTCCTAGCAGATGAATTTATTGCTAGACCCTAATCATTTTCAATTACGAAAATTTTTATTAGATTTATTAGCTGATTTCAGGGGAGTTAAAATTAAAATTTGCATTAGCAGGTGCGTGCTTAAAGTAAAAAAAAATATTTTGAATTTTAGCCACTGGCATTAACGTCGTCTGCTAGGAGTTTTAAAAGTGAATTAAAAATAATTAAATCTATTATTTAAGGTCAAACTTTGTTTAAATCGATAAGTAGTAACATAATGACCATCATTAAAAAAGAAAAATATTATTACAATATGCAATTTATTTTTAATACATTTCATACATTAAAAATCGTCCGAATTTCAACAAAAAGTTACGTTGAATTTATTTTGATTTATCATGTTCAATAATGGCTTTAAAATATTTTTAAAATACTTATAAACATTTCTTTTTAGAAATAAGTAAAGCGTTACTTTAAATACATATTCATTAAATGTTACTGAAATTTTTCACACCCGTTTTAACTTTTAACCAAGGAAAAAAAATCAAAAATATATTTAGTTTCATTGAAAATAAAATGTGCATATTATTTACGTTCCATGTATGGTAATCCATAATTGCCATAATATTTTTTTGTGTTGTTTGATTGACGTAAAACCCGGTTTTTGACAAAATGAATTTAGCACCCCCTCCTACAGAAAATAATTTACCAAAAATCAGGGAATTATCAGATTTTTATGAAATGTTCAGTGTTGATTAATCAATGTATGAACTTTATAATGCATCATTTATTTCATTTCAAAACTTTCCCATTTTGTTTTAGGTCACTTAATTTTGACCCCCCCCCCCTACTTCGTGGACGTAAAATCTCTGCGAGTTAGTCAGTGTTCGATATTTAATTACAGTATAAATAAAAACTTTTTATTTATATAAAGATAAAAGACCGAAGTTGTGAATAGAAAAAAAATTAAGGGGAATATTCTACGAGAAAATAAATACCGAAAATCGGAAAATAAAATATTAAAACAAAAAATTTAAATTGAATCTTTCGGTTAAATTACTGACACAAACAATAACTCTCCTGAATAGAGAGAAAGATATTTTATGTTTTTAAAACATAGAACATTTGGTCTTCCATAGAATTATTGGTCAAACATTATGTTTTTTTATTGAAAATCAATTCAATTGTTTTAAAATATGTGGCCTTGATATTAAGTTTAAAATGTTATATTTTTAGTTTCTAGAAATAAATATCTATTTAATGCAAACCTTACTTTATACTCACGAAGTAATAAGTTTTGAAGAAAAATTCTATTTTCGCAGAAAAAATATCGATATATAATTTTTTTTTTAAATAAGATAATAGTCAATTAAATAATTATGGAAATGATTAAAAAAGAAATCTCCTAAAAAAATTATTTTATATTTTTTTTTACATTTTATTTTTCGATTTTCGGTACTTATTTTCTCATAGGAGCTCCACCGTAAAAATAATTTTTTTGTTTCTATTCATAACTTCGGTCTTTTATCTCTTTATTTATCCTGTAATTAGTATCAAGTTAGGACCAACTTGAAGCAATGTTACGCACCCAACATAGGGGGGGGGGGTCAAAATTAAGTGACCTGAAAAAAATGAGAAAGTTTTAAAATAAAATAAATAATGCATTATAAAGATCATTCATTGATACATAAACGCTGAAAATTTAATTAAAATCCGATAATTCCCTGATTTTTGGTAAATTATTTTCTGTAGGGGGGCTAAAGTCATTTTGTCAAAAATGAATTTTAGCCTCTGTTTGCTAGTCCCTATTGAATTTTTATTTACGTTTTCAGTTTACTTCCAGGTTTTTCGGGGACAAATAGAAACTGCAACTTGAATGATTTTCTTTCCTGTTTGGGCATCCATAATGTAAAATTACAGATTATGATCGTGTCTAACGAAAAAGCAAAATCTCTTATTTGCAGAAAGACGGACATAAAATCAGGATCCAGTTCATAATAATGCTTACATTATAAATCAAACTCCCACTTTACAGTCAAACATTTAGTTTTAAATACAATTTTTTTTTTTAGGCTTCCGTACTCTAAAATTACACGTGTCAGATTTTGATTAGGGAAAACTAAAAAAACATGAATACGGGCATATATGAGGGTCCAGATTATCATTATAGTTACCTTGTAAATCATACCCCGACTTTAAAATTAACTTTTCTCACAAAATGAATAAAATTAAATATACACATTCAAATGAATATTAAGATACAAAAAAAAAAATATTCAAAGATTATTATTTAAAAAAAATGCAACCATAAATTACTAATTTAAGAGTACTAAATATTTTCTTTAATTAAAATTTTTAAATCTAAAATTACGGGTGCAAGAAAAAACGTTTATTGTTAAAAAGACAAGAAATGAGGGTTCAGTTTATTATAATGTTTACATTGTAAATCGAACCCCCACTTTAAAACTAAATGAAACAAAACTATTCTCATAAAATACACATAAAAATGAATATATATTTTCCAATAAACATTCACGACAGGACTAAATCAAATTTTAAACAGAGTAATGAAAATAAATCTTTCTCTACAAATACAAATACTTACTTATTTATTTTAAATGTAAAGAAAAGACAGAAATCAAATTTTGATACTTACTTCTTTCGATATTAATTCGTCTGATTTCTTTTTTCTTTACAGAAATGCAACCTTAGCGAAAGGAGATAAAAAATGTAAAGTTTTAAATAAACTAAATGTTTATCTGGTTAAATTAAAATGTACATATTGCAGTCGTTTATGATTGATCTAAAATAACAATGCGAGTTTCGCGCCGAAGTGTTCCGCCATTTCAAAAAGGAAGTTGTGTTTATCGTCAGTGACAATTATTTAGCACCAATTTGACCCTGTGCAATTTACCCCCCCCCCTACATTTAACACAATGAAACTTGCAGAAAAATTAATATTTTCTTGAAAAATTTTTTCCATTCGAAAGAAAAAACATTAAACAAACTCCTAATGATTTTTTCTCAGCTTATTGAAATAATGAAAATTATGATTGAAAAACAATGTTTTTATTTTTGCACTGTTAAATCAACTGAAATTTAACGTAGTAAAAACAAGTTACGATAAGAGTTTTTTTTTTTAAATTCTATGAAAAATCAGTTAATGGTCCGATTTTCACGAAAATTTCCATAAATGTTTACCATTGGATGTAAATTTCAATGAAATTGTATAACGTACCGAACTATAGTTTTTTTTTAGGAAAAATTAATGAAATCGGAAATAAAAAGTGCAAAAAATGTCATAATATTGATATTTGAAAAACTTTTTTTGCTTATGTCATTGGTATGTACTATATTTTATTAAATTGTAAAAAAAATAATTTTTTTTTAAGAAATTAATTTTTAAGAGATTTTCAATCTTTTGTGTGATTAGATATTTTTATTTTTTGCGTGAAATAAATTTTTTTTTTAAATTTTTCTGCGGAAAAAAATCGAATTTTTCACGGATATTTAAAAATATGATTTTTAGAATTTAGGTGAACTAAAAGTTGGTCCGATCCGAGCTCGATTAATATTTTTAAAGAATTTGTAATTTTATTGTTGAATAGTAAGGTAGGTTCTTAAAATATACGGAAGAGCAAAACGGATATATTTGTTTTACAAAGAGATGAGACGAGACGCGACGCGACGCTTTTGAGTAACAACGCAAGTTTGTTTTTCTTTGTTCAAAAAAGTTAAATAAAATATTTTTACGCTATTACAAATAAAAAGTAAGTATACATGATTATTTTATCAGTGTTTCTCTTAGAAAAAATTTCAAATTCTCATTTCATTCTCGATTTAAAAATTAAATACCAAAACCGAAGACATCTTTTTTTTTAACTTCAATTTCACTGTTAAATTTAATATTAAATTTTTCAAGTTTTTATTCATATTAATAGTAAATTTTAATATTAAAGTTTTTAAAGATTTTATTCGTTTTAATAGTAAATTTTGGCTAAAAAATAGTTACGGTCTACCATATGTATATCATGTATCATCATAAAGGCTAATAATATGTATGTTTTCTGTCTAAAACGCAGTCTGAAAATTATGCGGTTTGTTTATTTTTTAAGATAACAATGTAATTTTTTCCCAATCGGATAATTTGATCTTTGAATTAACTATTTTTCTTTGTAACAACTCTGTACGATCTTAATTGTTTTTAACGAGATTTTTGATAAACAAAGTTCGGAAATATTTATTTCCGTTTTATTCAAGATGGTTATAAACTGGTCATGTGACCCATTTGGAGATACCTAGTGCAAACCAATATCTCACGTTTTGTTTTATTCATTCTTTGTTGGGTAGGTCCTATAAATCTATTAATAATGGAGATTCGCTTCCGGTTTTTGTCTGTAGAAAAAACTGCACCACTGCTTACATCACATTACCCAACACATAATCCAACGTCATAAACATAGAATAAATATACTCAAAATGTGAGCATGCAACGTAAGACAATCCTCATTGTTTCAATAAATATATGCCGGCATTATATATTGTCATGAATATGTAAGAGTACACCTTTAAATGTTTGAATGATAGAGAGAAAAAAAACGGGTAAGGGATGAAGTCAGAAATATAGAATATTTTACATTCCGATTGCTACCCTTTATTAAGAATCATAACACCTCAACCCTTCCCCCCCTCACACCGGTGGCCAAAACCAGCCATGAACTTTAGTGAACTTTTAAGTGCGCGTGACTCCAAGACCTCGTAGCGTTCCCTTGAACTTCCCGCCAATTTAGTGAAAAAGAAAGAAAGATTAGTTTTTGAAAGACACAAGTAAAAAAGGATTTCAAAGTGACCGGACGTTTGAGAAAATTCGCTGCTGCTAAGGGTGATGAGATAGAAGAAAGAGAAAACCTTAAACGTGTATCGAGTGATTTTAAAAGGTCTACTATTTGCTAAGAAAATTTGTAAAGTTATGGTATGAAAAGAAAAAAAAAAGAAGAGAAGAAAAAAAAGGAACCTGTTTATGTGACACTGAAAGTAATACGAGAAATGAAAAGGGAATTATTTAAATGGAATTTCTTCATAAATGTAAGTCTCTCCTTGTTTGAAATATTCTGTGTTTGATCGTTCCCAATCAGCACAGGCGTTCGTAACAATATTTTATATAAATTGTTTTATTCTAATATGATATTTAAAGTTATCGGAACTGTTTCCATTTCAATTTTCTTTCTTTCTTTCTTTCTTTACTCCTTTTAAATTTGATGATTTTACATACTTATGGTACACACTCTATGACATTGAATTTTCAGCTCACATCCCCTAAAGGCAATATCTTTAAAAGAAGTATTTTTACATCGCCCGGAGGGTGTCTTTTTATTTTGCTCGTAATGATAATATAGGAATTGTTATTCTTTATGACAGGTCATGTATAACTACAAATTAACAATAAATTATCATTATCAATTAAATAAACTATTATTCTTTATAGCAAGGTTGGTTATTTGCAATCATTAAGGATAAATTATCATTACATAGGAATTATCATTCTTTATGACAGGTCATATATAACCACAAATTAACAATACATTATCATTATCAATTAAATAAACTCTTATTCTTTATAGGAAGGTTGATTATTTCCAATCATTAAGGATAAATTATCTTTACATAGGAATTATCATTCTTATATGACAGTCCAGACATACCTTCTGCCTGTATCTCATCCATACCTTTAGCTAGCAGTGGAAATAAGTAAACAGAGAATACCAGAATTTTTGAAAAAATTATTACTGTGGCAGTATTCACTTGTTAGCAAATTAATTATTAATGATTAACCAGCAGATAAATGAACATTGCCATAGTAAATGTTACACCAAGTGGAAATAAATAAGTAAACAGACAGCACACTTTACTTATGACATCATAGTATATAATCTTAGTTGAAGTTGACTGTTTAATTAATTTCACTTCATCATTAGAATATGATTCTTCATTTTTTGATATTGATCTTGTAATGAGTTTCAAGATTATAGATCTATGCATACATATTACACATAGGACACACAATTATTTTATTGGTATTTTGGATTTTTTTTATTGCCTTAATAGGGATTCCTTTGTATAGAGAAAAGTATCAGCATTGATTTTGGGATGAATATTTCTATAAACTTTGTGAAATGTTTGCTTTAGAGAAATCGTACACTCCTATCTTCACCACAAAATCTACATAATTGTTCTCTTGGAAGATTATAGATCTATACATACATATTGCACTTAGGACACACAAGTGTTTTGTTGATACATGGATTTTTTTTATTAACTTAGAAGGGATGTGTTTGCATTGAGTGTGGCATGAATAATATTTCTTATAAACTTTGTGAGTTTTTTTTGTTTTTGTACACCTCTCTTCACACCAAAATAAATCAGATACCAGCATCTCTGATCCAAAGAAAAAGAAGATAAGTATATTTTGATTACAATTAACATGTCATCACTCCTTTCAAATAGAACTGTTACAGTTTAGAGAAATTGTACACCATCTTCTCACAAAAATCAGATACCAGCATCTCTGATCCAGAGTAAAAGAGAAAAAGAAGATAAGTATATTCTGATTACTATTAACATTGTCATCACTCCTTTAAAATGAAACTGCTACAGTTTTAGAGAAATTGTAGCACCCATCTTCTCACAAAAATCAGATACCAGCATCTCTGATCCAGAGTAAAAGAGAAAAGAAGATAAGTATATTTTGATTACAATTAACATGTCATCACTCCTTTCAAATAGACCTGCTACAGTTTTAGAGAAATTGTACTTGCTATCGTATATGAAATGCTTATGAGAACCCTTCACTCCTTTTAAATAGAAGCATCAATATAATCATGGAGCAATGTTTCACAAGAATCTGACCGGTTCATGTGTCCTCTATAAGATAAATAATGTTTACTTCCTTTGTTATGGCCGACTTCTGCCCTAGCCTTTTTTTTGGGGGGGGGGGAGGATTTTTGTTTTTTAGGAAAATCTCAAGGAAGGACCAGATGTATAAAATTGTTAATTCGCCTGTGACAAAGGAAATCGTAAAGTACTATGTTTATTCCGATATATATATATATATATATATATATATATATATATTATTATGTTCAAGGATTGCNTTGAGATACAGGCAAGAAAGGTATGACTGGACTGCAGCTAAATGTAATGGTTGAGATTTAACAGAGCAACAGGTAAGTATGTATGATAATTTATCCTTATGATTGGAAATGAATCAACCTTGCTATAAAAGAATAAGAGGTTTATTTATTGATTATGATAATTCATTGAAATTTTGGTTATACATGACCTAGTCATAAAGCAATAACATTCCTATATTATCATTACGAGCAAAATAAAAAGACACCCTCCGGGCGCGATGTAAAAAATACAGAATATTGCCTCAGTGGATGGGACTGAAAATTCATTGATAGAGTGTGTACATAAGTATGTAAAAATCTTCAAATTTATTAAAAGAGTAAAGAAAGAAGAAAAGAAAGAAAGAAAGACAAATTGAAATGAAAACAGTTCCGATAACTTTAAATATTATATTAGAATAAAACAATCTATATACAAATATATAACGCCGGGCATCTATTTATTTGAAACAATGAGGATTGTCTAACGTTGCATGCTCACATTTTGAGTATATTACTATTCTAGCTATAAGGCAAATTTGTCATCTGCTTAGGAATTTTAAAGCGAAATTAGAAATTAATTAAATCTATTATAAGTCAAAACTTTGGATCTAAATCGATTAAGTAGTAAATAATTTCTTAAGTTTTTTTACTAAGCTATATTATTCTATAAAATATATTTGATGTGACATCAGCAGGAGCTCAGACTTCCGCCCAAAGGTTTGTTCCCGCCTTTTTTTAACCCTTGTAAGAAATTGAATCAGTTCGTAATAAATCCTTGTTGAATTCACCTCGTGTGTTAACGCTGCTGACTTATCCAAAATTCTACCCTGTGTGACCAGCTCCTCACTTTTATCTTTACCTAGGTGAAAATTCTATGATTATTTTCACGATTATTTTTTTCACTATGCACTCCCTCTGCTACTTACTAAACCTCAAACAATAAAACCATAATTAAAAAAGAAAAATATCATTACATATACAGTTTTATTTTTGATAAATTTAAAAGTTATTTGTTTTGGTCAATTTCGACGATATCAGCCAGTCAGCCTCGTTTTCGATGTTTTTAAGTGCTTGTTGTAAATTTTACTGTAAACATCGGCGTTTGCAAAAAAATTTTACCAAAAATCAGGTAATTATCAGTTTTTTAATGAAATTTTCAGTATTGATTAATGAAATTTTATAATGCATCAGTTATTTTATTTCAAACTTTAATTTAGTATTTTTTGCTATGAAAAAATTATATATAAAATTCATTTTAAAATATGAGAGTGCTGATGTTAAGGTTTAAAATGTTAATTTTAGATTTCTAAAAATTAATATCTACTTAATTGCAAACCTTATTTTTGTTGCACGAAAGTAATAAGTTTTGAAGAAAAACTCGATTGAAAATGTACCCCTCAGAAAAAACATCGATGTATAATTTTTTGTTTTATAAATAATAAGCCAATTAAATGATTATCGAAATGAGTAAAAAAGAAATCTCCAAAAAATTAATTTTATTCATGATTTTTTACATTTTATTTTCGATTTTCGGTACTTATTTTCTCATAAGAAAAGCCACCGTAAAACATCTTTTTTGATTTTATTCATAACTTCGGTCTTTTATCTATTAGTTTATACTGTAATTAGTATCAAGGTAAGGAGTAACTCGAAACAATTTTACGCCCCCAGCATAAGGGGGGTCAAAATAAAGTGACTAAAAAAAAATAGAAAGTTTTGAAATAAAATAACAATAATGCATTATAAAGATCATTCATTGACACATAAACACTGAAAATTTCATTAAAATCAGATAATTCCTGATTTTTGGTAAATTATTTTCTGTAGGGGGGCTAAAGTCATTTGTCGAAAATGACTTTGAGGCTCTGTTTGCCAGTCCCTAAATTTATTCTATGTTTATGACGTTGGATTATGTGTTAGGTAATGTTGATGTAAGTCAGTGGCGCAGTTTTTCTTCAGCACAAAACCGGAAGCGAATCTCCATTATGAATAGACTTATAGGACCAACCCAACAAAGAATGAATAAAAGAAAACGATGAGATACTGTGAGATATTGGTTGTCACTAACGATAAAAATAACAACTTCCTTTCTTAAAGGGACGCGACACTTGGGCACGAACCTCGCAATCATAAACGGACAACCCGGATATTTCAATTTTGAATTCAACCAGATAAACATTTAGTTTATTTAAAACTTTAGATTTTTATCACTTTTCAATAAGATTGCATTTCTCTAATTGAAAAAAGAAATCAGACGAAATTAATATCGGAAAGAAGTAAGTATCGCCATTTAATTTCTTTTCTTTCTCTACAATAAAAAATACCTATTTATTTGTATTTGATAGACGTAGAGGAAAGACTTATTTTTCATTATTCTATTAAAAATTTGATTTAGTCCTTGTCGTGAATGTTTGTTGGAAAATATATATTTCATTTATGAATTCAACCCAGATAAACATTTAGTATTTATATTTAAACTTTACATTTTTTATCTCCTTTCACTAAGGTTGCATTTCTATAAGAAAAAAGAAATCAGACGAATTAAATATCGAAAGAAGTGAGTATCAAATTTGATTTCTGTCTTTTTCTTTACATTTAAAAATACGTATTTATTTGTATTTCGTAGAGGAGATTTATTTTCATTACCTCTATTTAAAATTGATTTAGTCCTGTCGTGAATGTTTGTTGGAAAATATATATTCATTTTTATGTGTTATTTTATGAGACATAGTTTGGTTTCATTTTAGTTTTAAAGTTGGGCCGTTCAATTTACAATGTAAAAAGTTAAAATAAATTGAACCCTCATTTTTGTCTTTTTTAAACATAACGTTTTTTCTTGCCACCCGTAATTTTAGATTTAAAAATTTTTAATAAAGAAAATATTTAGTACTCTTAAAATTAGTAATTTATGGTTGCATTTTTTTAAAATAATAATCTTTGAATATATTTCTTTTTTTTTTTGATATCTTAATATTTTACATTTGAATGTTTGTATATTTAAATTTTATCCATTTTGTGAGAAAAGTTAATTTTAAAGTGGGCGGTATGATTTACAAGGTAAATATAATGATAATCTGGACCCTCATTTATGCCCGTATTTCATGTTGTTTTAGTTTCCCTAATTCAAAATCGACAGCTTGTAATTTTAGAGTACGGAGCCTAAAAAAAAAAAAATTGTATAAAAACTAACGTTTGACTGTAAAAGTTTTGGGAGTTTGATTTATAATTGTTAAGCATTATTATGAACTGGTCCAGTTTTTCGGGGACAAATAGAAACTGCAACTTGAATGATTTTCTTTCCTGTTTGGGCATCCATAATGTAAAATTACAGATTATGATCGTGTCTAACGAAAAAGCAAAATCTCTTATTTGCAGAAAGACGGACATAAAATCAGGATCCAGTTCATAATAATGCTTACATTATAAATCAAACTCCCACTTTACAGTCAAACGTTTAGTTTTAAATACAATTTTTTTTTTTTTAGGCTTCCGTACTCTAAAATTACACGTGTCAGATTTTGATTAGGGAAAACTAAAAAAAACATGAATACGGGCATAAATGAGGGTCCAGATTATCATTATATTTACCTTGTAAATCATACCCCCACTTTAAAATTAACTTTTCTCACAAAATGAATAAAATTAAATATACACATTCAAATGAATACTAAGATACAAAAAAAAAAAAAAAATATTCTAAGATTATTGTTTTAAAAAAATGCAACCATAAATTACTAATTTAAGAGTACTAAATATTTTCTTTAATTAAAATTTTTAAATCTAAAATTACGGGTGCAAGAAAAAACGTTTATTGTTAAAAAGACAAAAATGAGGGTTCAATTTATTTTAACTTTTACATTGTAAATTGAACCCCCACTTTAAAACTAAATGAAACCAAACTATTCTCATAAAATACACATAAAAATGAATATATATTTTCCAACAAACATTCACGACAGGACTAAATCAAATTTTAAATAGAGTAATGAAAATAAATCTCTCTCTACAAATACAAATAAATACGTATTTTTAAATGTAAAGAAAGACAGAAATCAAATTTTGATACTCACTTCTTTCGATATTAATTCGTCTGATTTCTTTTTTCTTTATAGAAATGCAACCTTAGTGAAAGGAGATAAAAAATGTAAAGTTTTAAATAAACTAAATGTTTATCTGGTTGAATTCATAAAAATGAATATATATTTTCCAACAAACATTCACGACAGGACTAAATCAAATTTTTAATAGAATAATAAAAATAAGTCTTTCTCTACGTCTACAAATACAAATAAATAGGTATTTTTTATTTGTAGAGAAAGAAAGAAATTAAATGGCGATACTTACTTCTTTCGATATTAATTCGTCTGATTTCTTTTTTCATTAGAGAAATGCAATCTTATTGAAAAGTGATAAAAATCTAAAGTTTTAAATAAACTAAATGTTTATCTGGTTGAATTCAAATTGAAATATCGGTGTCGTTTATGATTGCGAGGTTCGTGCCCAAGTGTCGCGTCCTTTAAGAAAGGAAGTTGTATTTATCGTTAGTGACAACCAATATCTCACAGTATCTCACGTTTTCTTTTATTCATTCTTTGTTGGGTTGGTCCTATAAGTCTATTCATAATGGAGATTCGCTTCCGGTTTGTGTCTGAAGAAAAACTGCGCCACTGCTTACATCACATTACCTAACACATAATCCAACGTCATAACATAGAATAAATTAGGGACTGGCAAACAGAGCCTCAAAGTCATTTTCGACCAAATGACTTTAGCCCCCCTACAGAAAATAATTTACCAAAAATCAGGGAATTATCTGATTTTAATGAAATTTTCAGTGTTTATGTGTCAATGAATGATCTTTATAATGCATTATTTATTTTATTTCAAAACTTTCTATTTTTTTTTAGGTCACTTTATTTTGACCCCCCTTATGCTGGGGGCGTAAAATTGTTTCGAGTTACTCCTTACTTGATACTAATTACAGTATAAATAAATAGATAAAAGACCGAAGTTATGAATAAAATCAAAAAAAGATGTTTTACGGTGGCTTTTCTATGAGAAAATAAGTACCGAAAATCGAAAAATAAAATGTAAAAAAATAATGAATAATTAATTTTTTGGAGATTTCTTTTTTACTCATTTCGATAATCATTTAATTGGCTATTATTTTATAAAACAAAAAATTATACATCGATGTTTTTTCTGAGGGGGTACATTTTCAATCGAGTTTTTCTTCAAAACTTATTACTTTCGTCAACAAAAATAAGGTTTGCATTAAGTAGATATTAATTTTTAGAATCTAAAAATATAACATTTTAAACTTAACATCAGCACTCTCATATTTTAAATGAATTTTATATATTAATTTTTCATAGCAAAAATACTAAATTAAAGTTTTGAAATAAAATAACTGATGCATTATAAAATTCATTAATCAATACTGAAAATTTCATTAAAATCTGATAATTACCTGATTTTTGGTAAAATTTTTTGCAAACGCGAATGTTACAGTAAAATTGTAAACAAGCACTTAAAAACATCGAAAACGAGGCTGACTGGCTGATATCGTCGAAATTGACCAAAACAAATACTTTTAAATTTATCAAAAATAAACTGTATATGTAATGATATTTTTCTTTTTTTAATTATGGTTATTATTGTTGAGGTTTAGTAAGTAGCAGAGGAGTGCATAGTGAAAATAATGCGTGAAATAATCATAGAATTTTCAATAGGTAAAAGTATAAAGTGAGGAGCTGGTCACACAGGGTAGAATTTTGGATAAGTCAGCAGCGGTTAACACACGAGGTGAATTCAACAAGGATTTATTACGAACTGATTCAATTTCTTACAAGGGTTAAAAAGGCGGGAACAAACCTTTGGGCGGAAGTCTGAGCTCCTGCTGATGTCACATCAAATATATTTATAGAAATATAAGCTTATAAAAAAACTTAAGAATTATGTTACTACTTATCGATTTAGACAAAGTTTGACCTTAAATAATAGATTTAATTATTTCTAATTCGCTTTTAAAATTCCTAGCAGATGACAAATTTGCCTATAGCTAGAATAAATATACTCAAAATGTGAGCATGCAACGTTAGACAATCCTCATTGTTTCAATAAATAGATGCCCGGCGTTATATATTTGTATATAGATTGTTTTATTCTAATATAATATTTAAAGTTATCGGAACTGTTTTCATTTCAATTTGTCTTTCTTTCTTTCTTTCTTTCTTTCTTTACTCCTTTAATAAATTTGAAGATTTTTACATACTTATGGTACACACTCTATCATATTGAATTTTCAGCTCCCATCCACTGAGGCAATATCTTGTATTTTTACATCGCCCGGAGGGTGTCTTTTTATTTTGCTCGTAATGATAATATAGGAATTGTTATTCTTTATGACAGGTCATGTATAACCAGAAATTAACAATAAATTATCATTATCAATTAAATAAACTCTTATTCTTTATAGCAAGGTTGATCATTTCCAATCATTAAGGATAAATTATCATTACATACCTTACCTTCTGCCTGTATCTCAACCATACATTTAGCTAGCAGTCCAGTCATACCTTCTGCCTGTATCTCAACCATACCTTTAGCTAGCAGTCCAGACATACCTTCTGCCTGTATCTCAAACATACCTTTAGCTATCAGCCCAGACATACCTTCTGCCTGTATCTCAACCATTCCTTTAGCTATCAGCCCAGACATACCTTCTGCCTGTATCTCAACCATACCTTTATCTAGTAGTATAGACATACCTTCCGTCTGTATCTCAACCATACCTTTAGCTAGCAGTCCAGACATACCTTCTGCCTGTATCTGAACCATACCTTTAGCTAGCAGCCCAGACATACCTACTGCCTGTATCTCAACCATACCGTTATCTAGTAGTATAGACATACCTTCTGTCTGTATCTCAACCATACCTTTAGCTAGCAGTCCAGACATACCTACTGTCTGTATCTCAACCATACCTTTAGCTAGCAGTCCAGACATACCTTCTGCCTGTATCTGAACCATACCTTTAGCTAGCAGTCCAGACATACCTACTCCCTGTATCTCAACCATACCTTTAGCTAGCAGCCCAGACATACCTACTGCCTGTATCTCAACCATACCTTTAGCTAGTAGTCTAGACATACCTTCTGCCTGTATCTGAACCATACCATTAGCTAGCAGTCCAGACATACCTACTGTCTGTATCTGAACCACACCTTTAGCTAGTAGTCTAGACATACCTACTGCCTGTATCTCAACCATACCTTTAGCTAGCAGTCTAGACATACCTACTGTCTGTATCTCAACCATACCATTAGCTAGCATTAGAATTGTGAATCATAATATCTTCTCTCTGATATAACATGTCTGTATTTCAACCATACCTTTCGCTAGTAGTATAGACATACCTTCTGTCTGTATCTCAACCATACCTTTAGCTAGCAGTCCAGACATACCTACTTCCTGTATCTCAACCACACCTTTAGCTAGCAGTCCAGACATACCTTCTGTCTGTATCTCAACCATACCTTTAGCTAGCAGTCCAGACATACCTACTTCCTGTATCTCAACCACACCTTTAGCTAGCAGTCCAGACATACCTACTGCCTGTATCTCAACCATACCTTTAGCTAGCAGTCCAGACATACCTACTGCCTGTATTTCAACCATACCATTAGCTAGCAGTCCAGACATACCTACTGTCTGTATCTCAACCATACCATTAGCTAGTAGTCTAGACATAATTTCTGCCTGTATCTCAACCATACATTTAGCAAGCAGCTCAGCCATTCAATATGCTATGAACTTGGTCATACCATCCGCTAGCAGCACAACTATAACTTCTGCTATCAACACAGCCATTACTTTTACCAGATTCAAATCTGCACACAGTTGTGATTTGGCTTAACAACTGACCAGAAATGAATTTACCAGAAAAGCTTATGATGCTAGTTTTATAGCAAAAATAATTTCCAGTGCATTTTTATAATAAAAATCATTTCCAACACATTTTATAGTAAAAATCATTTCTAAAGCATTTTTATAGTAAAAACCATTTCCAATTCATTTTTATATTAAAAATCATTTTCAATGCATTTTCATATTAAAAATCATTTCCAATGCATTTTCATAGTAAAAAATAATTTCCCATGCATTTTGCCTGTATCTCAACCATACCTTTAGCTAGCATAATATTTTCATAATAAAAATCATTGTCCAATGCATTTTTATATTAAAAATCATTTTCAATGCATTTTCATATTAAAAATCATTTCGAATTCATTTTTATGGTAAAAATCATTCCCAATACATTTTTTATATTAAAATTCATTTCCAATGCATTTTTATTGTAAAAATCATTTCTAATGCATTTCTATAATAAAAATCATTTCAAATGCATTTTTATAGTAAAAATCATTTTCAATGCATTCTTATTGTAAAAATTATTTCTAATGCACTTTTATTGTAAAAATCATTTCCGATTCGTTTTTATAGTAAAAATCATTTCCAATGCATTTTTATAGTAAAAATCATTTTCAATGCATTTTATAGTAAAAATCATTTCCAATGCATTTTTATAGTAAAAATCATTTTCAATGCATTCTTATTGTAAAAATCATTTCCAATGCATTTTTATAGTAAAAATCATTTTCAATGCATTTTTATAGTAAAAATCATTTTCAATGCATTTTTATAATAAAAATCATTTCCAATGTAATTTTATTGTAAAATTCATTTCCAATGCATTTTTATAATAAAAATGACTTTTGGCTAAACAACTGGCAAGAAAAGACTTTACCATAAAAGCCTATGTTGTACTGTGATGCCAGTTTTATAGTAGAAATCAATGATATCTTTAGCTAGCAGCTCAGTCAAACCATCAACCGGCTGCCCAGACATACCTTCAGCCTACATCTCAGCCATACTTTTAGCTAGCAGTGTGGCTGCCACTGCAGGCAGCTTATAGTAGTAGTAGCATTTTGTCTTGACATGGCCATCAGGCCTGATTTACACCTTCTCCTTCCACTTTTCCCTGAAAAATACCCTGTGACCTGATCTTCCCACTTGTAAGAATGTTCCCTTAGAGAAAATAGTTCCTTGGTTTAAAAAACCTTAAATATGTGTAAATACATTTTTGAGATTGTTTGGAGTACCTGTTTGCCTTTGTGTTGATTTTAAAAGAGAATCACTGCTGGTGAGCAGTAAAAACAAAAAGTTTAGTTAAAGAGTTTTTAGGTTGTTTTGGATTTGGTGTAGTAATTTGATATAGTCAGGCTGGGAGAAGACCAGCCAAAATCTTCCTTTCCCTTTGAGGTGATCGTATGGTATGGTCACAACATTTGGATCTCTCTGAGAGAGCATTTTTGGCGGTATAATTAATAACCGCATTCTTAGTATAAGAATTACTAAGATATAGTCCCGTTCATATCCAAACCCCTATCGTGCTAACAAAGGTAAACTATTTTTCCATTCTTTTCTTGAAATTGTATTTGCTCTGAAAGTCGAAATGTGTTATTTTTCTTGTTAAATGAAAATTGTATTATATGGTAAGTTTATCCCTTTTATCCTAGTTAACACATTGTTTGTGCCTTTTGAGGCTATTTAAGTTTAAATACCCCAAACCCCTTTGTATGTTCTTTAATTTGTAATTCATAGTTAAGCTTGAATGTTTTGTATTTAGAATTATTGGTAAAACTATGAGGCATAAACCTTTCCTGTTAACTTTGTTTTTTAACCTTTTATTTGTGTGAAATTGGTTTGTTTTATTGTTTGTAAACTTGTTAGCATTTTTTATATAGTCGAGAAATTTTCGTTTTAATTTCTAGTTTTGACTGCTCCATTGTGAGGACAAAATAAAAGACTATTTTAAAATCATCTTTGAGTCTGTATGGGCCTTCATACGCACATGCAAATCATTTTGTAATATCAGGGAAGCTATTATGATCAACACATTTATGTAGGGTGGATGTGACAAGCAGCTCCGCCAAACCATCTGCCAGTAGCCCAGATATACATTCTGCTTGTATCTCAACCATACCTTTAGCTAGCATAATATTTTCATAATAAAAAGTCAATGTCCAATGCATTTTTATAGTAAAAAATCATTTCTAATGCATTTTTATAGTAAAAATCATTTCCAATGCATTTTTATTGTAAAAATCATTTCTAATAAAAATCATTTCCAATCCATGTGTATAATCAAAATCATTCACAATTCATTTTTATAGTAAAAATCATTGTCCAATGCATTTTTATAATAAAAATCATTTCCAATGTAATTTTATTGTAAAAATCATTTCCAATGCATTTTTATAATAAAAATCATTTCCAATGCATTTTTATAGTAAAAATCATTTCCAATGCATTTTTATAATAAAAATCATTTCCAATGCATTTTTATAATAAAATCATTTCCAATGCATTTTTATAATAAAAATCATTTCCAATGCATTTTTATAGTAAAAATCATTTCCAATGCATTTTTATAATAAAAACATTTAATGCATTTTTATAGTAAAAATCATTTCCAATGCATTTCAATGCATTTTTATAGTAAAAATAATTTCCAATCCATTTGTTTAATGAAAATCATTCACAATTCATTTTTATAGTAAAAATTATTGACCAATGCATTTTTTTATGCTTGTTCTTCACTTCTGATACCATGTAATATATTGTGATGAGGTATGCATTAACAACAAGAGGGGTATATGGTGTATATTTACGTTTATTTATGAGCTGTACATGATACATGTTTGCTGACAGACATCCTGAGGAAAAAGAGGTTGAAGCCTCGTTTCTGTCTCCAGAGTGAAGTCAATGAAAAGTTCCACCCAAGGGAAATAACTTGTTATGAATATATTACAAGTGGAACCTCAATTATTATAACATTTAGCAATAAACAGTAATACTGAATAACATGAATTTAATGTAAATATTTCTTATGACATTTTAAAATTCACATTCTAAAACCCAATAAAAGCACTGACCTCAATATAGTTCATGAAAAAAGTATTTTTATTGCACATCTGTTAAAAATGATAGTATATAGTGTAAGCATTTTCCTAGTTTTGGTATCAAACATATTAATGTAGCTTTGTGGTTTGTAAAAAATACTAAAACCATAGGATGAGGGGTATTTAACACTGGGTGATGGCAGTTATTTTGGTTTTTCCTAGTTTTGGTATCAAGCCTATTGATGTTGAATTGTGGCCAGTCAATAATACCAAAACCATAGAATATGACACGTATTGCAAGTTGGTTGATTGCAGTTATTTTATTTTTCAGGGTTAGTTCCAATTGGAGAATTTTCTAAGGCAATTGATGTATTCTCTCTCTCTCATTTGTCCATGTTCAATGATTGCATTTTCTTCAATACCTGTAGACAGAATCCTCTATGAAGTCTTCAATGTAGCTATTATTCCCACCTTTAAAGTACATCTTTTATTGGGCATTTAGCACATTTTTCACGTCAGTATGCTTGCATGTGGTTTTGTAAATTACTCCCCTGTATAATACTATGCATTGTGCAATGCATATGTTGCTGCACAATTAGTTATATAGATACAAAAGAAAGTTTAAAAAATATCATGTCCAACAGTACAATAGATATATAGATACGTAGGGGCTAGTTATATATATATATATATATATAAGTATATATGTGTGTATTCGGGTGGATAATGTGTGAATATATATTTGTATAGATAGATAGATACATATGTGTGTATGATAGATACATATGTGTGTATGTATATATACATGTGTGTGTGGGTATACGTATATATTGTATGTGTAAGTGGGCTCATTGTTTGTGGGTGGCAATAGTCAACAAAGTCATAAAATTAATAAAAGGATGAGGATAGATATAAAAGTTGATAATCTCTTCTTAGGAGACGAGAAGACTGGGTTTTGACCAATTTGAGAGTCAACTATAGTTTAGACTGATAATAAAAATTGACCCATATTAGAACAAAGGATTTTGGAAATCTCGTGAGGAAATCCTGGGGGTGAGAGTGGGATGAGATCTGAGGGATACTGGGAGATTTTTAAAACGTTTAGGGAGTTAGTTTTTGGACACCGGGGAGTGAGTTAGTTTTCTGGACCCCGGGAAGAGCAGTTGACTTGAAGCCAGCTTAGCAGAGGTCCCAAAGAAAGTGGGGAAGTGTTCTCCATCTCGACAAGCAATGAGAGCAGATAGAACTGAAGCAATGCAAGTTGTATACCTCTCTGCCATTTGATTGGGTTCACCTGAGATTGTCTTGTCTTGTCTTTTCTCTCTTTGTTGTTGTTTGTTTTTTTTCCTGTGACACATGGGGGCGTTCCAGATACAGCGCTGGGGTGACGGATGATAAGACGGCCAGTGACAGAGATCGATCCGGAGAGACTGCTATTGCTCATCAATATTCTCTTCGGTGTCCTGTACATGACGATTCAGAGTATCAATCTGGGAGAGTGCTATTGGTGCTAATCGATATTCTCCTAGACGACCTGAACGAGAATGGTGGAAATGACGAGTGAACCCCCATAGTGTCATACCTGTGAAAAAGCTGAACCACAAACTACACAAGAAAATGGTTTCTCACTCTTTGTTTTATTTTTCTTTAACAATTTCTAGAAGCCAAGGAGCCCCTGCCCGTTGCTAACACTTGATTCCTTTATAAACACCAGTGTGTGTTTTTTCAAAGAGCTCCTGTCTAAAAATGCTTAACTACAAACGTTACAAGAAAATGGTTTCTCACTTTTTTGTTTCATTTTCTAATTAGATTTTTTTTAGAAGTCAAGGGGCCCCTGTCCTGGGGCTAACACTTGATTTCTTTATAAATATTATTTATATCCTAATGATCTTTTTAGGATAGAGCATGTTCCTTTGATAGCTGCTATTTGTATCAGTATGTGTTCTCATGTGACTTTTCAAGGAGTCTGTGTGTGAAAATGCTGATCCACAAACATCACACAAAAATGGTTTGTCACCATTGTGTGTTTGCATGTGTGTTTTTAAAGGACTCATCCTTGAAAATGCTTATCCAAAAACTTCACAAGAAAATGGTTTCTCACCATTATGTGTTTTCATGTGGCTTTTCAAGTTGCCTTTCTGTGAAAATGCTAATCTGCAAACTGCACATGAAAATGGTTTCTCGCCAGTATGTGTTTGCATGTGTCTTTTCAAACTGCTACTCTGTGAAAAGGCAGATCTACAAATTTCACAAGAAAATGGTTTCTCACCAGTGTGAGTTTTCATATGTTTTTCCAAATGACCTTTCAATAAAAATGCTGATCCACAAACTTCACATGAAAATGGTTTCTCACCAGTATGTTTTTTCATGTGGGTTTTCAAGTTGCTGTTCTGTGAAAATGCTGATCCACAAACTTCACATGAAAATGTTTTTTCTCCAGTATGTATTTTCATGTGGGTTTTCAAGGTGCTCTTCTGTGTAAATGCTGATCCACAAACATCACATGAAAATGGTTTCTCACCAGTATGTGTATACATGTGGGTTTGTAAATGGTTCCCCCGTGAAAATGCTAATCCACAAACTTCACAAGAAAATGGTTTCTCACCAGTGTGTATTCGCATGTGGCTTTTCAAATGGTGCTTCAGGGAAAATACTGATCCACAAACTTCACAAGGGAAGGGTTTCTCACCAGTGTGTGTTCGCATGTGTCGTTTTAATAGGCCCCTCTGGGAAAATGCTGAACTACAAACTTCACAAGAAAAAGGTTTCCCTCCAGTGTGTGTTCGCATGTGTCCTTTTAATTGGCCCCTTTGGGAAAATGCTGAACTACAAACTTTACGAGAAAAAGTTTTCTCACCAGTGTGAGTTCGCCGCATATGTTTATTCAAACTGCTACTCAATGAAAATGATGAACTACAAACTTCACAAGTAAAAGGTTTCTCTCCAGTGTGTGTTCGCATGTGTCTTTTCAAATGGCCCTTCTCTGAAAATGCTGAACTACAAACTTCACAAGAAAAGGTTTCTCTCCAGTGTGTATTCGCACGTGGCATTGCAAACCGCCCTCCTGGGAAAATGCTGCACCACAAACTTCACAAGAAAAAAGTTTCATGCCAGTGTGTTTTTGCATGTGTCCTTTCAAACTGCTCCTCTGTGAAAATGCTGAACCACAAATTTCACAAGAAAAAGGTTTCTCGCCAGTATGTGTTCGCATGTGTCTTTTCAAAGTGTTCTTTTCTGAAAATGCTGTTCTACAAACTTCACAAGAAAAAGGTTTCTCACCAGTGTGTGTTCGCATGTGTCTTTTCACATGGCCTTTCTCTGAAAATGCTGATCCACAAACTTTGCAAGAAAATGGTTTCTCTCCAGTGTGTGTTCGCATGTGTGCTATCAATGCTGAATTGCATGAAATTGCATATCCACAAATGTCACAAGAAAATCTTTTGTCTCCCATGTTTTTCATATAGAATTACACAAAATATTCTCTCATGTGCTTTCATGTGGATTTCCAAATTACAAATCTGTTAAAATCTATACACTTCACAAGAAAAAGGTTTCTTTCAAGATTGTGTTTGCATGTGGCTTTTCCGTTTGCAACACACCAAAATTGATGATTTACACTGTATATAATGAACGATGTGAAATGACTGATATGCTCAGTTGATAAGATTAGGGTTTCTCCTCTGTGTGAACTTGCATGTATGATTTAAAATGTGAGTTTAATTACAATGATGATGTACACTTTTTGTCTTTTTTGTCCTCAACTGCATTTGATATCTGTAAATAAAAAACAGGTATTATTAATAATAGAAAACAGGTGACATTCTTTTTAAATGAGAAAATAAATTGTGCCATATGTCATACATATTCAGACAAGTTTACAAGAAAAGGACACTCCATTATTGATTAATATCAGAGAAATATATTCACACTCAAATATTTAGCCAACAACATGTTTCATAATCCTTGAAAAATAAATCAACGGAAATGTAAGATAGACAACTTTTCATTTCTATAGTTGGGAAACACTTTGGAATTGTTTTTCTCTTTTAGGAATTAGCTCTTTGAAATGTTTGGTTGAATTAAGATTTTTTTGCCAAGCCCTTTGATGTATTCAAAGTTCTGTGAGGGGACACTTTTATTCTTATTCCATTGAATTTCTTAATTCTTGTTTTACTTGTGACTAGGGATTTCTCTTGGTATAAACAGTAGGGATTTCTAGAGGAAAGGTGGACCCTATATTTGCTGGATGGAATATTAGGCCTAATATCATGCAAGATAGTCAACTTTGACTATTAGGCTAATGGGTCCATGGGCTCAAAGTGCTTACCCACTAGAAATTTATGCCAACATTCCCAGCTTTATTAAGTTCAATATTGAAGTATATCCAGTAATATGGTTTTATATTTTTAAAAAAGGATAACAAGTTACATAACATTTCACATAGCACTAATACCCTTGGGAAAGGTACAAATTAAACTATTCTCTGCCCAGTCATATAGTTGGGTAGACTAGGCTCTTTAATCTTGTTATTGAAATGAGACTAAGGGAAGAAAAACCCTGAATTCAAGCAAAACAGGCTTTATTTTCTAAGACAAAACTACATTGAGAGCCCCTCAACCCCTGAATAAGAATACAGGGTCATACATAAAAAAAAAGTAAAAATAGTCCATAACCAGCAACTGTATATTTTCAATTTGATCAAAATTACATTGAAAAATATTCAGCATCATGATTATACTCTGCTGCCTAAAATATTTCATACTCAATGGAGAAGTAAAACTGATTAAATTGCTTATGTCAATTTATAGAATCATTTTAAAGTTCTGTTCTAATTTCATCCAAAGTAGGATTACATTTTTATGAGGGAAGATGATACAAAACAATTTTGGCCATTATGAAAGTAAACATTTATTCATATAAAACTGATTAAATTGGTTATGTCAATTTATAGAATCATTTTAAAGTTCTGTTCTAATTTCATCCAAAGTAGGATTACATTTTTATGAGGGAAGATGATATAAAACAATTTTGGCCATTATGTAAGTAAACATTTATTCATATAAAACTGATTAAATTGGTTATGCCAATTTATAGAATCATTTTAAAGGTCTGTTCTAATTTCATCCAAAGTAGGATTACCTTTTTATGAGGGAAGATGATATAAAACAATTTTGGCCATTATGTAAGTAAACATTTATTCATATAAAACTGATTAAATTGGTTATGCCAATTTATAGAATCATTTTAAAGGCCTGTTCTAATTTCATCCAAAATAGGATTACATTTTTATGAGGGAAGATGATATAAAACAATTTTGGCCATTATGAAAGTAAACATTTATTCATATAAAACTGATTAAATTGGTTATGCCAATTTATAGAATCATTTTAAAGGTCTGTTCTAATTTCATCCAAAGTAGGATTACATTTTTATGAGGGAAGATGATATAAAACAATTTTGGCCATTATGAAAGTAAACATTTATTCATATAAAACTGATTAAAATGGTTATGTCAATTTATAGAATCATTTTAAAGTTCTGTTCTAATTGCATTATAAGAATTAAAGTAAGTAGGATTACATTTTTGAATCAACTCAATAAATTAAATTTTATATTCTTTAAGGTGTGAAAAATCAGCTAGGAGTGAACCCCCCCCCCAAAAAAAACCCATGCATTTTAGAGCTAGAACTTTTCATTCTAGAGGCTCTTAAATGAGAAATTTGACACTATATGTTAAACAATAATAACTAAATTTGGTCAAATCTGGGTATTTCATCAGCTATTGAATTTTTAACGTGTTTTTTTTGTAAAAAGATAATAATTTTTTTAATCAGGTTAAGTTTTTTTCCACGTGTTTGGAACAAAAAAAAAAAAAGATGTTTAATTTGAACAAAATATCAACTAGTAATTTTTCTAATTATAGTGTATTTAATGCTTTTTTTTTACTAATTTAATGTTTAATATGTATTCAAAATTAAATACATATGTAATATGATTTTCCTTCTTTTTTTTACTGGTGCTCATTTTGTTACTACTTTTTGACAAAAACAAATCTTCGACCTAATTGATTTAATTAATTCTAATTCGTTTTTTAAGTGAAAATCTTAGCCTAAATTGTTGATGTGGACAATAGGCCACTCCGCCTACTTTACAACTATTGTTCATAATTATGAAGACAAGATAAAGACAAGGATAAAGATAACAGGTAATGAACACAACTCAAGGCTTTACAACAAAACAATGCGTTTATCAACCAACAGGAACATGTAACATACAATATACAATATGTGAGTTGAGATACAAAGTGTATGCAAGGTTTACAATGTGTTACAATAAAATAATGTAGTGTGTAATGGTTTGCAAAATAATGCTTTTCCGAAACTTATCTGTCTCTTGTAATTAGAAGTTTGACTTTTACGACGTCTATGGCTCCTTCCCTGTGCAGGTTTAAAAACACGTCGTCCCTCGACATCTATAGCTGGCAGGCTTCAAAAGCACGTTGTCCCTTGATCTCTGTTGCTGGGGAAAGAGGGAGATTCATGGTATCAACACTCTAAAATTGGGGGCTAAACTAGGCTTAGTAATATGGGCTCTGATTGGTCGCTGACAAAGGCCCCGAGCCAATTGCACAAGGCTTCTCATCAGGTGATGGCCAAGGGACCCAAGGCCTCTGTGTTTTGGCAATGGTCAAAAGGAGGTAACTGTTTAAGATAATATTTCTTATACTATATACCTTGTTTGTTTTTTTTTGGGGGGGGGAGACAAATAAAAACTGAAACTTAAATAATTTGGTTTCATTTTTGGGCTTCCGTATTATAAAATTATGTTTGCTAGATTATAGTCACAGCCAACAAAAAAGAAAAAGCAGTTACTTGCAGAAAGGCAGACATAAAATCAGGGTCCAGTTTATGATAATGCTTACATTGTAAATCGAACCCTCGCTTTATATTACAGGCGTTAGATTTTCATAAGGGAGTATGAAAAAACATAAAAATGGTCATAAAATGAGGGTCCAGTTTATGATTATCATAATAATTACCTTGTATATCGAACCTCCACTTTAAAACTCAACTTTAAAAAAATAAAAATAAAATATACACATTAAAATTAATATTAAAAAATATAAAGAATATTTAATTTAAAGATAATTATCAAAGAAAATATTAAGTGCTCTTAAATTAGTAATTTAAGAGTACTAAATATTTTCTTTAAAAATAATCTTTAAAATTTAAATTACGGGTGCAAGAAAAAAAAAGGTTTATTGCAGAAAGATAAACATAAAATGAGGGTTCAGTTTATCACTAGTCCTACATTGTAAATCGAACCCCCACTTTAGAACTAAACTTTCTCACAATGAACTTTTTTTTTTTCTTATGTTGATGAATTTTCTAAATTGGAATGTCCGTTTTTTAAAGAAAGAAATAAGTTTTACAATAAATATACACAACAAAGGATCGACAATTGTTTCACAGAAGAAATCTTCTTAAGGGGTTAATTCTTGGAAAATAAATCGTTTTAAATGAATTGAGGGCGTGTTGCCACTTGACATCTAAACAAAAAAATGTATTTCCAATTTTTTCACTGTGCATTTTTACTTAAATTTCACCAAATGAAACTTTTCTCGCAATACAGTGGTGGTATTTATATTTACCCCTGAATTGGCTAGTTTGCAATAATTTCTCGACCCATTTTTCATAGTTAAATTTTCCTAGGGGATGAAATTGAAAACAAAACCTTCTACCAAAACCAAATAAAACTTTTCAAGGGTAGAATTTTACGAGGAATACACTGGTGATACTTATATTTACCCCTGAATTCATTTATGGTTACTAGAGACTAAATTACCAGCAGTGGTATGATAAAATGGGGAAATAATAAGTGTCATTTCATTCCAGAATATTCTAATGACACACGTCTACGTCATCGTTCTACTACGAATTTGAAAATAAAATAACATTTTTAATTTTAGAACAATTTCATGATTAAAAAGAAAAAGAATTTGCTATTTCTATAAATTTACATAAATATTATTTATAAATAAATACATTTCTTATGAATTTAAATAAATTTTGTTTACGAAAGAAAAGAGTAATTCTTTAATAAAGAATTGTTTTGAGGGGTTCAAATCGTACAATATTCATTTGGTGACACCATTCAATTAATACAAATGTAAACAAACAAAATATCTCCTCAGTTATTTTATTCAAATATTTAATAAAGTGCGTATATAACATTTAAAATGTGTATAGTTAAATTTATCTGGTAAATGTCTAATCCAGCCAATGCGTGGCACATACAGTTGTGTAGACATTTTTATTTGTAAAAAAATAACAAATTAAATTATCATACTTACTTCTTCCTATATTCATTCATCTGATTTCTTCTTTTTTTCTTTATAGAAAAATATTATGATTATAGAAAGGTGTTGTGTTTGAAAAAGTATCGAGGAAGACGTAACGTTGAATGTAGGAGTTTCCTTTCTTACTACGCACGTGTGTCCTTTTCTAATTGAAATCAAAGACTACAACCAAGGGGACATTACTCAGGCAGAAAGTAGCTCCAAACACACACACACACACACACACACACATACACACACACACACACACACACACACACACACACACACACAAATATGTGAGGTTCAGAGATCGCAAAGGGAGGTATTAATTTTTTTTAAGTCATTAATTTTCAAACTATTACAAAAATCAGAGAATTGTCTGATTTTTATGAAATTTTCACCACTTTATTCATTAAGAACTTATTTTAAAATGAATAGCGTATTTTATTAAAATTTTTTTTTTTTTCATCAATTTAGGATGTAGGTGAGGTTGTCATTTGGAGAAAACAAAATTCCAGTCCCTAATTTTTACATTTCTAGAAAGATCAAATCTTCTTGAAGAAAAAAAAAAATGAAATAAAAACTCAATACCAGAAAAAGCTTATTTGAATATTTAAAAGTTATTTTCTTAAAACTCAAGAAATAATTTTTTTTGCGCGTTTTTTCTTTTCATAGTTTTAAAAACAATATATTTTTTAAAAATATGTACAAAAAAGTATTTCCTCTGATTCAATTGGCCTATTTTTACTCACTTAGAAATTAACATTGAATTTTAAAAGTCTGGAAGGAGCCTTTTGTATTCAATATTATTATCATAAATCAAGATTTATTTACTTTATTCAAAAATGTATGTTTGAACATGCACAATTTATTTTCCAGGATTTTTAAATATTTAAAAATTATAACTGATTAATGTTCTTTTTTATTTATGGAAGACTTACAGTGATTAGTAAAAACATGAGTTATCCCATTTTTACTTGAAAATATCCAGATTTTCACTTTGGGTACAGCAACAACTATTACACTTGACTGTACCTGTAGTGTTGTTATTTTTTTTATTATGGTTGTTTTTGTTACAGTCCAACTTTTCTATATGAAATTTTACACATCTAGGCCTCCATACTTTCGCCCTACCTACAACTAGGGCAAAGCTATTATTTTAGATGAAAAACATGAGTTAATTCCCTTTACTTGGAATTTGCTCATAGCTAAATACTAATAATGACAATAATTAACAAGAAAAAAAAGAAATGTGCAATTCCAACAGACCACAGTTTAAAAAAGTAAAGTCATCGAGGCAGCCTAATGTTGGTATCAGCTACACAGCGAGGGAGTCTATCCCCTTTTCACTAATGCTAGACCAAAGAGATTATTTTAATGTCTGAGATGGAATGCCACACCAACCATCAGCTCCTCACTTTACTACACAGATTCCTGTGATACTCATACGCTGAGTTGTCATGGGCTGGTATCGAACCAGGAACCTTGGGATTCCTGTCTCATGAGAGAAATTACTTATGTGGTAGCTCAAAGCAAGTATGAACATGTCTGGTGTGCAGGGTGAGGAGTCTGTGATTGATAGACTGGTTGCCAGTATAACGGAAGCATCGAGAAGATGAGTGGGGGGGGCGCAGAGTGCACCTTTTATAAAAGGTATGCAATGCATTATGGGTGAGGTGTCACATATAAAAAGCAACCCCTTTTGCCTGGAGGAGACCTAGTCTTTCTTTTTTAGCGAGAAGGCGGCAAAAGCAGAGTGAAAGATGGAGGGGGCAGACTGCACCTTTTATAGAAGGCAAGCATTAGGGGTGAGATGTCACATATAAAAAGCAACCCCTTTTGCCTGGAGGAGACCGAGTCTTTCTTTTTTATTGAGAAAGTGGCAGAAGCAGAGAGAAAGATTAAAAAACAATGAATGAAAAACAATATAAATGTTAGTATTATCTGCGTTATTCGGACTATTGTTCTCATCTTCATTATCATTTGTACAACATTTTGGCTAATAGGCCCTCCGGCCTTCTTCAGGTATTTCTTGTCGTAGTCGGAAGCCATCACGGAACTTTGAACCTAACCCTTTATTCAGTCCACGGGGGTATCCTGTTCTCATTCCACTGACCATAGCTGGGGTAGGAGCTGTGTTAATTATTTTTCTATCTTACTGCCGCAGGTCAGGATTGAACCTGGAATATAAATGTTATTCTTATATACAGGGTTAAGTTTGAGAAACCTACCAAGTCCGGTGACTGAATAAAAGGGTTAGGTCAAAGTTCCGTGATGGCTTCCGACTACGACAAGAAATACCTGAAGAAGCGGAGGGCCTATTAGCCAAAATGTTGTACAAATGATAATGAAGATGAGAACAATAGTCCGAATAACGCAGATAATACTAACATTTATATTGTTTTTATTCATTGTTTTTTATCTTTCTCTCTGCTTCTGCCACTTTCTCAATAAAAAAGAAAGACTCGGTCTCCTCCAGGCAAAAGGGTTGCTTTTTATATGTGACATCTCACCCCTAATGCTTGCCTTCTATAAAAGGTGCAGTCTGCCCCTATCTTTCACTCTGCTTTTGCCGCCTTCTCGCTAAAAAAGAAGACTAGGTCTCCTCCAGGCAAAAGGGGTTGCTTTTTATATGTGACACCTCACCCATAATGCATTGCATACCTTTTATAAAAGGTGCACTCTGCGCCCCCCCCACTCATCTTCTCGATGCTTCCGTTATAACTGGCAACCAGTCTATCAATCACAGACTCCTCACCCTGCACACCAGACATGTTCATACTTGCTTTGAGCTACCACATAAGTAATTTCTCTCATGAGACAGGAATCCCAAGGTTCCTGGTTCGATACCAGCCCATGACAACTCAGCGTATGAGTATCACAGGAATCTGTGTAGTAAAGTGAGGAGCTGATGGTTGGTGTGGCATTCCATCTCAGACATTAAAATAATCTCTTTGGTCTAGCATTAGTGAAAAGGGGATAGACTCCCTCGCTGTGTAGCTGATACCAACATTAGGCTGCCTCGATGACTTAACTTTTTTAAACTGTGGTCTGTTGGAATTGCACATTTCATTTTTTTCTTGTTTAATTATTGTCAATTATTAGTATTTAGCTATGAGCAAATTCCAAGTAAAGGGAATTAACTCATGTTTTCATCTAAAATAATAGCTTTGCCCTAGTTGTAGGTAGGGCGAAAGTATGGAGGCCTAGATGTGTAAAATTTCATATAGAAAAAGTTGGACTGTAACAAAAACAACCATAATAAAAAAAATAACAACACTACAAGGTACAGTCAAGTGTAATAGTTGTTGCTGTACCCAAAGTGAAAATCTGGATATTTTCAAGTAAAAATGGGATAACTCATGTTTTTACTAATCACTGTAAGTCTTCCATAAATAAAAAAGAACATTCATCAGTTATAATTTTTAAATATTTAAAAATCCTGGAAAATAAATTGTGCATGTTCAAACATACATTTTTGAATAAAGTAAATAAATCTTGATTTATGATAATAATATTGAATACAAAAGGCTCCTTCCAGACTTTTAAAATTCAATGTTAATTTCTAAGTGAGTAAAAATAGGCCAATTGAATCAGAGGAAATACTTTTTTTGTACATATTTTTAAAAAATATATTGTTTTTAAAACTATGAAAAGAAAAAACGCGCAAAAAAAATTATTTCTTGAGTTTTAAGAAATAAACTTTTAAATATTCAAATAAGCTTTTTCTGGTATTGAGTTTTTATTTCATTTTTTTTTTTCTTCAAGAAGATTTGATCTTTCTAGAAATGTAAAAATTAGGGACTGGAATTTTTTTTTCTCCAAATGACAACCTCACCTACATCCTAAATTGATGAAAAAAAAAAAAATTTTAATAAAATACGCTATTCATTTTAAAATAAGTTCTTAATGAATAAAGTGGTGAAAATTTCATAAAAATCAGACAATTCTCTGATTTTTGTAATAGTTTGAAAATTAATGACTTAAAAAAAAATTAATACCTCCCTTTGCGATCTCTGAACCTCACATATTTGTGTGTGTGTGTGTGTGTGTGTGTTGGCTACTTTCTGCCTGAGTAATGTCCCCTTGGTTGTAGTCTTTGATTTCAATTAGAAAAGGACACACGTGCGTAGTAAGAAAGGAGACTCCTACATACAACGTCTTCCTCGATACTTTTTCAAACACAACACCTTTCTATAATCATAATATTTTTCTATAAAGAAAAAAAAGAAAATCAGATGAATGAATATAGGAAGAAGTAAGTATGATAATTTAATTTGTTATTTCTTTACAAATAAAAATGTCTACACAACTGTATGTACCACGCATTGGCTGGATTAGACATTTACCAGATAAATTTAACTATACACATTTTAAATGTTATATACGCACTTTATTAAATATTTGAATAAAATAACTGAGGAGATATTTTGTTTGTTTACATTTGTATTAATTGAATGGTGTCACCAAATGAATATTGTACGATTTGAACCCCAAAACAATTCTTTATTAAAGAATTACTGTTTTCTTTCGTAAACAAAATTTATTTAAATTCATAAGAAATGTATTTATTTATAAATAATATTTATGTAAATTTATAGAAATAGCAAATTCTTTTTCTTTTTTAAATATAAAACTTTAATGAAATTGTTCTAAAATTAAAAATGTTATTTTATTTTCAAATTCGTAGTAGAACGATGACGTAGACGTGTGTCATTAGAATATTCTGGAATGAAATGACACTTATTATTTCCCCATTTTATCATACCACTGCTGGTAATTTAGTCTCTAGTAACCATAAATGAATTCAGGGGTAAATATAAATATCACCAGTGTATTCCTCGTAAAATTCTACCCTTGAAAAGTTTTATTTGGTTTTGGTAGAAGGTTTTGTTTTCAATTTCATCCCCTAGGAAAATTTAACTATGAAAAATGGGTCGAGAAACTATTGCAAACTAGCCAATTCAGGGGTAAATATAAATACCACCACTGTATTGCGAGAAAAGTTTCATTTGGTGAAATTTAAGTAAAAATGGCACAAGTGAAAAATTGGAAATACATTTTTTTGTTTAGATGTCAAGTGGCAACACGCCCTCAATTCATTTAAAACGATTTATTTTCCAAGAATTAACCCCTTAAGAAGATTTCTTCTGTGAAACAATTGTTGATCCTTTGTTGTGTATATTTATTGTAAAACTTATTTCTTTCTTTAAAAAACGGATATTCTAATTTAGAAAATTCATCAACATAAGAAAGAAAAAAGTTCATTGTGAGAAAGTTTAGTTCTAAAGTGGGGGTTCGATTTACAATGTAGGACTAGTGATAAACTGAACCCTCATTTTATGTTTATCTTTCTGCAATAAACCTTTTTTTTTTTCTTGCACCCTTAATTTAAATTTTAAAGATTATTTTTAAAGAAAATATTTAGTACTCTTAAATTACTAATTTAAGAGTACTTAATATTTTCTTTGATAATTATCTTTAAATTAAATATTCTTTATATTTTTTAATATTAATTTTAATGTGTATATTTTATTTTTATTTTTTTAAAGTTGAGTTTTAAAGTGGAGGTTCGATATACAAGGTAAATTATTATGATAATGATAAACTGGCCCTCATTTTATGACCATATTTTATGTTTTTTCATACTCCCTTATGAAAATCTAAGCCTGTAATATAAAGCGAGGGTTCGATTTACAATGTAAGCATTATCATAAACTGGACCCTGATTTTATGTCTGCCTTTCTGCAAGTAACTGCTTTTTCTTTTTCGTTGGCCGTGACTATAATCTAGCACACATAATTTTATAATACGGAAGCCCAAAAATGAAACCAAATTATTTAAGTTTCAGTTTTTATTTGTCTCCACCCCCCCCAAAAAAAAACAAACAAGGTATATAGTATAAGAAATATTATCTTAAACAGTTACCTCCTTTTGACCATTGCCAAAACACAGAGGCCTTGGGTCCCTTGGCCATCACCTGATGAGAAGCCTTGTGCGATTGGCTCGGGGCCTTTGTCAGCGACCAATCAGAGCCTATATTACTAGGCCTAGTTTAGCCCCCAATTTTAGAGTGTTGATACCATGAATCTCCCTCTTTCCCCAGCAACAGAGGTCAAGGGACAACGTGCTTTTGAAGCCTGCCAGCTATAGATGTCGAGGGACGAAGTGTTTTTAAACCTGCACAGGGAAGGAGCCATAGACGTCGTAAAAGTCAAACTTCTAATTACAAGAGACAGATAAGTTTTGCAAAAGCATTATTTTGCAAACCATTACACACTACATTATTTACTGTAACACATTGTAAACCTTGCATACACTTTGTATCTCAACTCACATATTGTATATTGTATGTTACATGTTCCTGTTGGTTGATAAACGCATCGTTTTGTTGTAAAGCCTTGAGTTGTGTTCATTACCTGTTATCTTTATCCTTGTCTTCTTGTCTTCATAATTGCCAACAATAGTTGTAAAGTAGGCGGAGTGGCCTATTGTCCACATCAACAATTTAGGCTAAGATTTTCACTTAAAAAACGAATTAGAATTAATTAAATCAATTAGGTCGAAGATTTGTTTTTGTAAAAAGTAGTAACAAAATGACACCAGTAGAAAAAAAGAGGAAAATCATATTACATATGATTTAATTTGAATACATTTAAACATTAAATTAGTAAAAAAAAAGCATTAAATCACTATAATTAGAAAAATTACTAGTTGATATTTTGTTCAAATTAACATCTTTTTTTTTTTTTTGTTCCAACACGTGGAAAAAAACTTAACCTGATATATAAAAAAAATTATTATTCTTTTTACAAAAAAAACACGTTAAAAATTCAATAGCTGATGAAATACCCAGATTTGACCAAATTTAGTTATTATTGTTTACATATAAGTGTCAAATGTTTCTCATTTAAGAGCCGCTCTAGAATGAAAAGTCTAGCTCTAAATGCATGGGTTTTTTTTGGGGGGGGGGGGTTCACTCCCTAGCTGAATTTTTTCACACCTTAAAGAATATAAAATTTAATTTATTGAGTTGATTCAAAAATGTAATCCTACTTACTTTAATTCTTATAATGCAATTAGAACAGAACTTTAAAATGATTCTATAAATTGACATAACCATTTTAATCAAGTTTTATATGAAATAAATGTTTACTTTCATAATGGGCCAAATTGTTTTATATTCATCTTCCCCTCATAAAATGTATCTACTTTGGAGAAATTAGAACAACCTTTAAAATGATTCTATAAATTGGCATAACCAATTTAATCAGTTTATATGAATAAATGTTACTTTAAATGGCCAAATTGTTTATATCATTCTTCCCTCATAAAAATGTAATCCTATTTTGGATGAAATTAGAACAGGCCTTTAAAATGATTCTATAAATTGGCATAAACCAATTTAATCAGTTTTATATGAATAAATGTTTACTTACATAATGGCCCAGAAAAAAAAAGAAAATTGTTTTATATCATCTTCCTTCCTCATAAAGGTAATCTTACTTTGGATGAAATAGAACAGACCTTTAAAATGATTCTATAAATTGCAATAACCAATTTAATCAAGTTTTATATGAAAATAAATATTTATTTGGCCTGAGAGACCCTCTCACAAATTTAAGCAGCACTGGGGTAATTCATAACATTGTTGCTCCATGCCCCACTGTAGCAAACGCTTCGTGTGACTCACGTTTCACAGAACTTCTCAGGGATTTCCCGGGTATTGTGAAACCTAATTTTCAAAACAAATGTCATAGTCACAATGTGACTCATCACATAGTTACAAAGGTCCCCCTGTACATGCAAAACCCAGGCGGTTGCCGCTGGAAAAATTTAAATACGCGAAAGAGGAGTTCAGCCAGATGATGCAGCTAGGTATCATTCGCCCTCTAGCAGTAATTGGGCCTCAGCATTACATTTAGTATCGAAAGGCAACGGTGCATGGCGCGCTTGCGGTGATTACCGTGCCCTTAATGCTATCACTAGACCCGATAGGTACCCAATTCCGCATATTCATGACTTCACCGCCATTATACAGGGAAAATCAATTTTTCTCAAAAATAGATTTTAATTAGGGCGTACAACCAGTTACCTGTAGAACCAGCAGACATCCCTAAATGCTATAACCACCCCGTTTGGACTTTTTGAATTTGTAAGGTTACCATTCGGCCTTCGCAATGCGGTCAAACCTTCCAAAGGTTTATTGATCATGTTTTACATGGTTTAGATTTTGTATGTGCCTACATAGACGACGTTCTGGTGGCGAGTCATTCGGTGGAAGAACACATGAACAACCTTAACATAATCTTTGAAAGATTTAAAAAATATGGGATTATAATAAATCCAATTAAGTGTGCCTTGGCAAGACCGAAGTGGAATTTTTGGGCCACCATTTAGGTGTTGTTGGTATTTCTCCGTCCCCTACTAAGACTGAAGCTATAATGCAATTCCCAGTCCCACTAATAGNTAATATGAAAAGTTTGCGACAATTCTTAGGTATGGTGAATTTTTATCGTCGCTTTATACCTAACTGTGCAAGTATCCTCCAACCCCTTACTAACCTGTTGACGAACATCAAAAATGTGATATAGTAGTGTCAGGTGATGCACTATCTGCATTTAATAAGATCAAAGCAGCTCTAGCAAAAACTACTGAATTATCTCATGTCCTTCCTGATGTAGAGTTGTGTTTGGCAGTGGATGCCAGTGCGGTTGGAGTTGGGGCAGTTTTACAACAAAAAGTTTCCGAGTCTTGGAAACCTATTTCGTTTTTTTCCAAACAGCTGACTAGTACCCAGAAGAGATACAGCACCTTTGGAAGAGAACTGTATGCCGCTTATGCAGCCGTTCGTTACTTCAGGCATTTTCTGGAGGGGAGACGATTTTACATTTTCACCGACCATAAACCACTGGTTGGCGCATTCCAGTCAAATTCGGAGAAATATTCCCCAAGAGAGGTGAGACATCTGGATTACCTGTTGCAGTTCACCTCTGACATCAGACATCTGAAAGGAGTCGAAAATATACCAGCAGATACTATGTCCAGAACAATTAACGCAATTTTTTTGGATCCATGCACAGACATGACAGAATTTGTGAAGGAGCAGCTCAAAGACCAGATCCTTCAGAACCTACTTCGAGACAATTCGACTTCCCTGAAGTTGTCCAAAATACGTGTTCCAAACAGCGACCTGGACATCGTGTGCGACACCAGTACGGGGAAAATACGCCCGTTCGTTCCCGAGTCATTTCGACGTGTTTTCTTCTCCAGTCTACACAATCTATCTCACCCTGGTGCGAATGCTTCCATCAAACTGATGACAGAGAGATATGTATGGCCTCGAATGAAGTCAGATATTCGACTATGGGCGAAAACCTGTGAACAGTGCCAAAAGGCTAAAGTTGGAAGACACACGCGGACACCTGTTGATCCTTTCCCGTCTCCAGATGAACGTTTCGAACATGTACACATAGACATTACTGGTCCTTTACCTCCTTGCGAGGGGTATACATACTTGTTAACATGCGTTGATCGTTTTTCTCGTTGGTGCGAAGTCCTTCCCATGGCTAATATTGAGGCCCATACTACAGCGAAAACGTTCATGGCAGGTTGGGTGTCCCGTTTCGGTATTCCAGCTATAATTACCACGGATAGAGGTCGGCAATTCGAATCGAATTTATTCGGCGAATTGATGAAACTTTTGGGGAGCAAACGAATCCGTACGACCGCCTATCACCCCGAATCTAATGGCTTGGTGGAAAGATTTCATCGTAGTCTGAAGTCAGCTTTGAGAGCTATGCTAAACCAATCAAATTGGCTGGAAAACTTACCCTTGGTACTCCTGGGACTACGTACTGCAGTAAAGGAGGGCATCCAATGTTCATCTGCTGAGGTGGTATATGGCACCACACTCAGATTGCCAGGACAATTTTTCTGCAAGTCTCCACAGACACCCCTGGATGTTACTTCCTTTGTAGATCGCCTGACAGCTAAGATGGCAAACATAGCGTACAACCCTCCTGCACAATGTAAGAAGCCAATATATGTTTCAAAACTATTTGAAACATGTACACATGTTTTTGTGCGGGACCTTGCCAGAACACATTCATTACAACCACCATATAGAGGACCCTTTAAGATCTTAAAGAGGCATAAGAAGTATTTTACAATATCCATTAAGAATTGTGCACAGAACATTTCTCTGGATAGATTGGAACCAGCCTTTTTAGACACGGCATGGCTCAATGTGAGCCCACAAATAACATTTCAACAGCCAGTAGTAACAAATAGACCAAAGCAGACAGTGACAAGATCTGGCCGACATGTTCGGTATCCCAGACATTTATATTGTTAAAAAAAAAAAAAAAAAAAAAAATCTAAATACTCTTTGCCACTGTCAGTTTCCATGTATATTTGATGTATTTTTCCTCTAAACATGCTCCACATCTTGGGGGGGAGTATCTGTTGGGTCAGTAAAATGGTTATTCCTGTATATAGAGTGAATGAGGGAGAGGCTCTGTGATTGGATTTACCAATCACGTGATAGCCCAGAGAGTTTTGGCGCAATATCCAAAAAGAGACAGACAGAATCCGCCAGCGGTGCCACGAGGCAACGAATTCAGGGGCTCCAGGAAACCACCCTAATAACTCTTCTCCAACGCGCCGGTAAGTCCCTTAAACTCAACTTTATATACAGGAAGGACTTTATATTGTTGTTTGTGTTTTATGTCTGGCAAATATATTGTTTGAATTAAAGGAAATATTAATTCTATTCTTGTTGTTGTTAGTCTTAGAATTGAGTATTATACTAACACAATAATATTATTGAAAAAGAGAGTTGGGAAAATGAAAGTTAGAATGTTAGAAATTATTTATAATAAAATATACTATATGGTCATCCACACGAAGAAAAGGTGCACACGTCAAGATGGGATAACTGTCAACAAAGAGCGCGAATTTACGTCAATTTACTTTAAAATGCAAAAATTTAGGTTTTACGTGAGAGAAATTTGTTTTTTTCTTTTTTATAACACATAAACTTGGAATTGTTCTTTATATTAAACGTAAAAGAAAACATTAAAAAGTTAATTTTCAAATTTTTATTGACGTTTTAAAATATTTTTAACAATTATACGGATCTTTTGAAAGTTCGCTGTTTTTCCGTGTTTTGCACAATGCTACAAACTAGCCACCCCGAAATCAATTCAGGGGTAAAATATAAATACCATCACTGTATTCCTCGTAAAATTCTACCCGTGTAAAGTTTTTTTTGTCAAATTTAAGTAAAAATGGCACATGTTGAAAAATTGGAAATATATTTTTTTTGTTTAGATGTCAAGTGCCAACACGCCCACAATCAATTTAAAACTAGTTTAGTGTAGCTGTCACTGTTTTTAGGCTGATTCCAGCTTAAACAAATTTTGCCTTGTCATTGGCATCATGTCCGGTTTTAGGCCTCCCCTTCCCACTCCCTCCTCTTGACCCCCAAATAAAGTACCCTATGACCCTGATCACCCTCATGGTAAAAATGGTTACCTTATAAAAAATAGTTCTTGGGTTTTTAATAACCCCTATTATATGTGTAAGTGCATTTTCTGAGATTGTTTGGAGTGCTTATTTTGCCTTTGTGTTTTATGATGAGTAACTCTCTGCTGTTTTGTGCAGTGAAATAGAAAAGGGTTTTAAATAAAAGATAAAGTCTTGGATTGAGTAGGAATTTTTGGTATTGTCAAGTCTAAAAAGAGTGCTGGCAAAATCTTTCTTTCCGTTGAGATGGTCATTTGAGCAAGTCAAGCTTTTTGAGGCTCCGATTGTGAGCAACTTTGGCGGTAGTTTTGAAACCGCAATTCTTAGAACCACTAAGATATTGGTCCCTTTAATGTGCAAGTCCCTGAGTGCCAGCAAAGGTATTTAAGTCCTCCATTCTCTTCTCTGAAACTGCATTTATTTACATGTTGTTATTTTGTTTTAATTTGTAATTTCTCAAAATGAGAAATATCCTTTTCCCCTGTTAAATTATTGTTTGTGCTTTTTTGTGGCATTTGAGTTCTAAATACCCCAAACCCCCCTTCATATGTGTAATTTGTAATTCATAGTTTTTGCTTTAAATGTTTTTATAGTTGGAATTTTCTGTGTAATATTTGTCTATTTTATTGTATTTGTATTTCATTGTATTTTGTGTGATATTGTGACTTATTCGAATTTTCGTTTAATTCACAGTTTTCACGGCATTCACTGTATGAAAAAATAAAGAACTATTTTTTGAACTACGGTGTTGTCTGTACGTCCTTGAGCGCACGGTGCGAAGCAACTTCTTTGTAAAGACACGGAAAGCCATATTTGTTGTCAGCAAAATTGTGGGACTGCCATTAACAATAGGTATACCCAAATTGAGGCTAAACTGCGTTTTTGACAAAATGACTTTAGCCCTCCCGCCCACTACAGAAAATAATTTACCAAAAATCAGGGAATTATCGGATTTTAATGAAATTTTCAGTGTTTATTTATTAGGGACCACCAATTGATCGGTTTAGGCCATCTTGAATAAAACGGAAATAAATATTTCCGAACTTTGTTTATCAAAAATCTCGTAAAAAACAATTAAATATCATAGAGGATTGTTACAAAGAAAAACAGTTAATTCAAAGATCAAATTGTCCGATTGGGAAAAATTACATCATTATCTTAAAAAAATAAATAAACCTATCCCTATTACATGCGAAAGGGTAAATTTCAGGCCGAACTTTAGACAGAAAAGTTACATATTATTACCCTCTACGATTATTTCTCTTCCTATGGCTGACTGTATGGACATACTTTTTTAGTCAAAATTTACTATTAAAATGAATAAAATCTTTAAAAACTTTAATATTGAAATTTAGTATTAAAATGAATGAAAACTTGTTTTTTTACGAGATTTTTGATAAACAAAGTTCGGAAATATTTATTCAAGATGGCCTAAACCGATCAATTGGTGGTCCCTAAAGTACCGAAAATCGAAAAATAATTACTTTTTTGGAGATATCTTTTTTTTTACTCATTTCGATAATTATTTAATCGGCTATTATCTTATAAAATAAAAAAAAATATACCTCGATAAAGTATACTTTGATTTAATAAAATAAGATTTGCATTAAATAGATACTTATTTTCAAAATCTCAAAATATAACATTTTAAATTTAACATCAGACTTTTCATATTTTAAATGAATTTTATACATTAATTTTTCATAGTAAAAATACTAAATTAAAGTTTTGAAATAAAATAACTGATGCATGATAAAATTCATTAATTAATAAATTAGTATTGATAATTTCATTAAAATCGGATAATTACCTAATTTTTGGCAAAATGTTTTGCAATCGCGAATGTTACATGAAAATTATAAACGAGCACATAAACCATTGAAGAGACAGAATGGTGGATCGCGTCGAAATTGACCAAAACAAATCCCTTTAAATGTATCAAAATTAAAATTCATATGTAATGATATTTTTCTTTTTTTTTAATGATGGTCATTATGTTACTTAGAAAATATTTATTTAACTAGGTATACCCAATTCGACGTCTGCTACAAATTTTAAAAACGAATTAAAATTAATTAAATCGATTATTTAAGGTCAAACTTTTGTCTAAATCGATAAGTAGTAACCATTATTACTTATCGATTTAGACAAAAATTTGACCTTAAAAAATAGATTTAATTAATTTTAATTCGTTTTTAAAATTTGTAGCAGACAACGAATTGGGTATACCTAGTTAAATAAATATTTTCTGATAATTAACCTCTTAAAAAATTTCTTCTCTGAAACAATCGTCGATCTTTTGGTGAGTACATTTATTTATCGGTAAAGAAGAACAGTTTTCTCGTTTATTCCTACCATAAAATAAACTGAACCCTCATTTTATGTCCATGTTTTTGCAATAAATGTTTTCTTTTTCTTGCACCCGTTATTTTACAATACTAAATATATTTTCTTTATTTTAATATTCACTTCAATTTGTATATTCTAAAAGTTTTTTTTTTATTTTGTGAGAATGCTTAGTTTTAAAGTGGGGGTTCGTTTTTACACTTCAACTTTTTACTCGTAAATTCCTACCATAAAATGCCTAAGCCTAATTTTATGGTAGGAATTTACAAGTAAAAAGTTGAATATTACCTTTTGTTGTTGTTATTTCTTTTCTTTTTGGCTTAAAAATAAAAACGTCAGATTTTAATCATCGTCGACGAAAAAACAAAATTACGGTCATAAAAGGAGGATCCAATTTATGCCTAAATTGTAAAACGAGCCCGCACTTTAAAACAACATTTTCACAAAATAAAAACTTTTAGAATATACAAATTGAAGTGAATATAAGATAAATAAAATATATTTAGTATTGTAAAATAACGGGTGCAAGAAAAATAAAACATTTATTGTAAAAACACGGACGTAAAATGAGGATTCAGTTTATTTTATGGTAGGAATTTACGAGGAAACTTCTTCTTTACAAAAAAAAAAAAAAAGAAAAAACAAACACGTATTATTACGCTTTTAGATCACCATACTTTAGAGGATAAATTGTGTGATATTTTCATAGTCTAGTGTTTGTTTAGTTTGAAATGTAAGTATCACCATTTAATTTCTTCCTTTCTTTACAAATGAAAATACGTATTTATTTGTATTTATAATGAAAGGCTTTATCTTTATTACTCTGTTTAGAATTTGATTTAGTCCCGTTTGTAAATGTGTATTAGAAAATTTGATTTTATCCTGTAGTGAATTATATTCATTTTAATGTGGATTTTGTGAGAAAGTTTACGTTTCACTTAGTTCTAAAGTGAGGGTTTGATTTACAATATAGGCCTAATGATAAACTGAACCCTCATTTTATGTAATTTCTTTAACAATAAACTTTTTTGTTCTTCTTGCACTCGTAATTTTAGACTTCTAAATATATTTTCTTTATATATTTTAATGTGTATATTCTAAAATATTTCATTGTGAAAAAGTTTAGTTCTAAAGTGGGGGTTCGATTTACAATGTAGGCCTAATGATAAACTGAACCCTCATTTTATGTAATTTCTTTAACAATAAACGTGTTTTTTTCTTACGCTCGTAATTTTAAACTTCTAAATATATTTTCTTTATTCATTTTAATGTGTATATTCTCAAATGTTTCATTGTGTAAAAAATTTAGTTCTAAAGTGGGGGTTCGATTTACATTGTAGGTCTAATGATAAACTGAACCCTCGTTTTATGTAATTTCTTTAACAATAAACTTTTTTTTTCTTACGCTCGTAATTTCAAACTTCGAAATATATTTTCTTTATATATTTTAATATTCATTTTAATGTGTATATTCTAAAATGTTTCATTGTAAAAAGGTTTAGTTCTAAAGTGGGGGTTCGATTTACAATGTAGGCCTAATGAACAACTGAACCCTCATTTCATGTCTATCTTTCTGTAATAAACCCTTTTTTTTTTTCTTGAACCCATAATTCAAAAGTTAAAGATTATTTTTAAAGAAAATATTTAGTACTCTTAAATTACTAATTTAAGGTATTATGATAAACTGGATCCTCATTTTATAACCGTATTCATAATTTTTCGTAACCTGAGATGAAAATCAGATGAAAATCAAGTGCCTGTAATTTTAGAGTACGGAAGCTTAAAAAGAAAAAAAAATAGTGTATTTAAAACTTAATTTTTGTAACTTTCTCTAATGTATTATTTGACTGTAAAGTGGGGGATCGATTTACAATGTAAGCATTATCATAAACTGGATCCTGATTTTATGTCCGTCTTTCTGCAATTAACAGCCTTTTCTCTTTCATTAGCCATGACTAAAATTTAGCCTCCCGTAATTTTACAATATGGGAGCTCAAAAACGAAACAAAATTATTTAAGTTGCAATTTCTAATTGTCTCCGAAAAGAAAAAAAAATACAAGTGATATCTTATTATAATGGAGATTGTGTGTTTTTCTGTCTGTAACCGAAACTATATTCCTACTCAAGTCATAATTCTCTTAGTTATTGACATCACATTCTCCATGATTTTATTTTTATATAAACCTCAATTATTAATAAAATTGTCTTATATTATTAGTACTGTTAACTATGTCTACATACTGACAACATGCAATCATATTTATATATACAACAAAATAGCGGTTTACAGTGTGAATGGGAAGGCTAATTTAAATATTAATATTAAAAAATCGAATTTAATAAATATATGCTTAGTATTATTGATTTCTAACTGTTTGGTTTTATTTTAATGAATATAAGCAAAAATCTCTTCAATGAATCTCAAATGAAATCCATTAACAAGAAAAAATAACTGTCATTTTATTCTTTACTTCCTCTTATAACTAAATACTTAAATTAGAAAAAATAACAATGAAAGACGAGAGTGATGGAAGAGTAAGTTTCAGTTGTTCCATTTTTTATTATACTCCCTGTTTCAAATCTTTTATTATACTCCCTCTGTTTCAAATCTTTTTATCTGTATTCTTATTTAGTTTCATTAGCCTTTCTAATTTAATACAATATTTTATTACATTAAAACTTAAATACTTGCACCCGGAGGTGCATATATTTGCTAGCAGAAATAAAGTAGATGGAATGGCTTATTGTCAGCATCAACAATTTAGACTAAGATTAAATTAATTAAATTGATTATTTAAGGTCAACTGTTTGTTTAGTAAAAAATCATGATAAGGATCAATGAAAAAACCAAAAAAAATATTACTTATGTATTTAATTTCTAATACATGGGCCGGGTTAGCTCAGTCGGTAGAGCGTTCGACTAGAAACCACAAGGTTCCTAGTTCGATACCGGTCCTCACCAACTCAGCATGCGAGTAGCACAGGGATCTGTGCGGTAAAGTAAGGGACTGACGGTAGGTGTGGCGCTTCACCTCAGATGCTAAAAAAACAATCTCCTTGGTCTAGCGCTAGTGAAAAGGGGATAGACTTCCTCGCTGATTGGCTGATACCGACTTTAGGCCGCCCCGACGACTTTACTTACTTACTTACATATTAAACATTAAATTAGCCTCAAAATTTAAGAAATCCGATGCTCATCTTATCTATCAACTTATGCACTGACCATTAACACCCCCTCCCCCCCAAAAAAAAGTTTCTTTTAATTCATTATATATAGGTCAATTACTAAGTTTATTTTTTATTCAAATGAAATATTTTTTTTTTTTTTTTTTTTCAAACTCGTGGAAAAACTAACCCAGTTTTAAAATTTTTGTGCTTTTGTTTAGAAAAAAATCACCAGGAAATTTGTTAAAAATACAATGACTGATGCAGATTGATAACCGCCCTGTCGGCTGGGGCGTTAGACTGCACGACTGCACCTCTGCAGAGGGGTAAGACTCCCCTAATGGGGCCACCTGTTGGCCGTGGGTGGCGACCCGTGATGCTTAAGGATAGAGCCCAGGTGGATGAGCAGTTCATGACTTGCAATACTCCACTTTGGCCCTATCTTGGGCTAGACGGGCGGTCGGAGAGGCCCCCTCCGATCAAGCCCTAGCACCTATACGATTTTCCCAACCCTATTGCCCTCATGGCAAGCGCCAACCCCTTTTTATCATATGGGTGCTAGAAGGCGGTGGCTGCGGGTCTACATGTCCTGGGAATGACGTTAAACTCTATCTGATGGTGAGATTCCAGTTTTGGAGGTTTGGGGAATGTGCTCCCTGGTCCACTCTGACCCAGAGTGGTAGTACCTGTTAGGGTCCAATCTATGGGTTAAATAGAAAAATGTATTTATAAAAAAATTGTATTATCCATTAAGAATTGATTTATTTCAAAACTTTATTGGCATTAAATGACCCACTGAGGTTGATATGCCACAAAATAAAACAAACAAAAAACAAAAACAAAAAAAAACAATACTTTGACAAGTATATGTCTTGCTTTAAGCCTGTATTCTGATTAGAAAGCTTCTGTTGTTAACTGCCCTTTCTACACTATGAGAATGTTTTATGTCACAATACCTTGATAAGTATATGTCTTGCTTTAAGCCTGTATTCTGATTGGAAAGCTTCTGTTGTTAACTGCCCTTTCTACACTATGAGAATGTGAGGGTAAATCATGGAACTCCAGGCTTGTGCCGTTTATTGTGGAGTCAAGAAGTTAATTTCCTGAAAGTTATTCCACAAATTCAGTTTTGCAAATTCCACTTTGTGAAAGGTCAATCAAGTGGAACTCATCTGTAGCTCCAAAATTGATGATGGCTTTTTTTTTATAGAAGGGGAAAATAGATATTTGAGTCACCAAGTTCCTGCTGAGGGGGGACCAAAAAGAAGTGAGTTCACCGTCTTCTCGCAGGCCAAACTTTCTTTTGGTCAATACAGTCTTCGTCTTCAACCAGCAGCTGAAAATCCGTCGTCATTGTCAAAATAATCTTTCTGACTGCTGTCTCAGGTAAGCTGAATGCTTCTCTCCCTGTCACCGCATGCTCTACTCGCTTTGGTTATTTATGGGCATATTACCCAAACATCCGGGCACATCAGTCGAACCTCACGTCCGTCCAGTGCCTAAATTGCATTTGTTTTTGCATGCGGGAGTACACGGGTTCAATCCCGGCTGGCAAGATAATGTCTTGCTCATTTTCTTTTCTCATTCTCCGTTACATTTTTCACTCTTTTCCTGGCTGAATCTCCACTTCTAAAATATTATCACAGATCTTTAATTAAAAAATATTCTCAACAAAATATTTCAAAATGCTGATTCCCAAAAGATAAAAACATAAATTTTCAAGACATGAAAATGAAAAGTTGTCTTTCTTATATTTCATAAATTTTTTTTTTTTTTTTTTTGCAAGGAATATAAAACATCTGACCAAATTAAATTTGTTTTGTTGGCTATATATTTAGATGTGACTAATTTTCTCTCATATTCATTAAGAATAGAGTGTCCTTATCTTTCTAAATAAATATTTGGCCAAAGTAAAATTTCAGTTATTTAAAGATATTCCATTTAAATCTGTTTCTGAAATTGTTAATATTTTTTATGTCTGAATGTGAATGATATGATATTTATTTTATCATTTAAAAATAAAGTCATTTATTTTCTATAATTAATAATACCTGTTTTTATTTACAGATATGAAATGCAGTGTGGCACCAAAAAGAAATTTACTAAAGAGAAAATCTATTCTTGGAAAGTGTGTGAACTTGAATATTAACATAGTTCCTACCAAGGAGTTGAATTAAAAAAAACGAAGGATAGAATGTTTACTCTTGAAAAGAGTACATCATCATCATTAATTAAACTTACATTTCAAATTATACATGCAAGTTCAAACAGAGGAGAAAGCCTACACTTATCAAGTGAGTATATCATACATATTTATACAGTGTGTGAATCAGCAATTTTGTTGTATTGCAATTTAAAAGTTCATATGCAAACAAGAACCTGAAAGAAACCAATTTTTGTGATGTGAATGGATTTTAACAGATTTGCAATTTGGAAATACACGAGTGTTTTCGTGTAGTTTTATAAAAAGAAATATGGAAATAGATAAAGGAGACAAACCATGCACTTGTGAAGTTTGTGGATCTGCATTTTCATGTAATTCAGCATTGAAAATACACATGCGAACACACACTGGCGAGAAACCTTTTTCTTGTGAAGTTTGTGGATCGGCATTTTCTTGTAATTCAGCATTGAAAATTCATGTGCGGACACACACTGGCGAGAAACCTTTTTCTTGTGAAGTTTGTGGATCGACATTTTCACGGAAGGATCATTTGAAAAGACACATGCGAACACACACTGGTGAGAAACCTTTATCTTGTGAAGTTTGTGGATCAGCATTTTCACAGAAGGATTATTTGAAAATCCATATGCGAACACACACTGGGGAAAAGCCTTTTTCTTGTGAAGTTTGTGGATCAGCATTTTCCGAGAAGGGCAATTTAAAAATACATATGCAAACACACACTGGCGAGAAACCTTTTTCCTGCGAAGTTTGTGGATCAGCATTTTCTCAGAAGGGCATTTTGAAAATACACATGCGAATACACACTAGTGAGAAACCTTTTTCTTGTGAAGATTGTGATCAGTATTTTCACGGAAAGATTATTTGAAAAACCACATGCGAACACATACTGGGGAAAAACCTTTTTCTTGTGAAGTTTGTGGATCAGCATTTTCCGAGAAGGGCAATTTGAAAAAACACATGCGAACACACACTGGTGAGAAGCCTTTTTCTTGTGAAGTTTGTGGATCAGCATATTGCCAGAAAGGTCTTTTGGAAAAGCACAGGCGAACACACACTGGGGAAAAACTTTTTCTATGTGAAGTTTGTGGATTAGCATTTGCCGAAAAAGACTATTTGAAAAGCCACATGCGAACACACACTGGCGAGAAACCTTTTTCTTGTAAAGTTTGTGGATCAGCATTTTCACTGCGTAGCAGTTTGAGAAGACACATGCGTACCCACATTGCCTAGAAACGTTTTCTTGTGAAGTTTGTGGATCAGCATTTTCCTGGAAGGCCATTTGCAATGCCACATGCAAATACACTAGCAAGAAACCTTTTTCTTGTGAAATATATAGATCAGCATTTTCACAAAGAGATTATTTGAAAAGCCACATGCAACAGACAGGCAGATATATAAAAACAAAGCCATTAAACCAGATATTGTCATCTGGGATAAACAAAAAAAACTGCTCTCATTATTGATGGAGCTGTCCCAAATGACTATGCCCTAAATAGAGCTGAGCAACAAAAGATCACAAAATATCAAGACCTCAAGAATAACCTAAAAACAACTTGGTCATTGAAAGAAATAGATATCATACCCGTTGTGATTGGGGCAACTGGGTTGATGAAGAAAAACTTGAAAAATACCTTCTATGAAGTAGAAATAGCAGCTATCAAAGGAACATGCTCCATCCTAAAACAATCCTTATAAAGGAATCAAGTGTTTGCCCTAGGACAGGGGCCCCTTGGCTTCTAGAAATTATTAAAGGAAAATAAAACAAAAGGGTGAAACCTTTTTCTTGTGAAGTGTGTGGATCAGCATTTTCCCAAAGTGTACATTTGAAAAATCATATATGAACACACTGGAGACATGAACCCCTGACCAAATATTCCATCGACAATGAAAATTGACATAAATACAAAAGAAACAACTAGTTGGATGTAACTCAGGATAAACAGGTTCCTGTTTACTTGACTAAATGGAGAAAGTAATGTTGTATATGCAAAAGTGGAAATCTTCCGATTCACTAATATAAGCTACATACACTCGCCAACGCGGAAGTGCCCTCGGTCGTTACCTAAAACGGAATGACCATTTTAACATATATCTGCGCATGGGCTCCAATCAGAGTTCCGGTTTGATAGTCAATTCCCAAAATTAAATAAAAATAAAAAATTGGTAAATAAAATTCGAATATCATCCAATGAAAGCGATTCCCGGGTGAAGTGAAAACAACTCCAATTGATCCAACTTGGGACTGCCAATCTCTATAAAACGAACAGCTTTGAAAGGCACCAACAGTCAGAGTCAGTCAGGGCTTCAGGCACCATCACGAACGCTGACTCACCAGGCAGTCAAATCAACAAGTCAACTACCGAACATTTCTAAATCACTCGACGACTACTAAAAAACCATATTCGGCCTACATCACCACCCTGCTACCACAATCACGCTGGACATTTTACGGACTCAATATCCACCCATAACTATAACCAAATTTATCCTGTAATTCTCTTTCTATCCTTTCACCGTTCTCATGTTGTTGTTTTTTCTTAATACAATTTTAAAACTTAAAATCTGTGTTTTGTTCATTTCCTCATCACCATACGCTTGCATGCTAATACGGTTTATAACAGTAACAGGATATGTTCCTCTAATGATATTGCCACAAGTAACATCACTGAGCTGGATACCCCACCAGACCAGCACAATCCTGGTCCAGGAATCCATCAAAACTAAATAAGGACTACTAGAAAGAGAAATTATAACTTAACTAAGAATTAACTTCACCACAATCAACAAACTTCTCTCAATAGCTTCACAGATAGGAAAATATTTATCTAAATGTGAGATAGATAAAAGTGGTCAATTGAAGAAGAAACATAATTCCCCACTGTTTGAGAAGTGGAGCAGAAGAATAAAAAATATATTATTTGAGGAGAAAATGAACAAAGCCTTCTGACCCTTGTGTAACGGCTGCCCCAGTCTGGATAAAGTGAAGGCATGACAATTCTTACTGATGTAATTAATTTTATTCAATTAACACTGTGAAACTGTAAGAAAAACAAATAGCATTTAATAACAGCGAATGTAACAATAAGAAGAAATTAAAAGAATCTCAAAATACAGAAACTTCAACAAATAGACATTTCAAGAGATAGAAACTCACAGCTTGTTGCTTCATTCCGACTAGCCTGGCAGCGATAATCTAACTAAAGGTCCCCTTTCCACTTTTTGGTTAGGGTTCATAGACCGCAGAAACTAGTGCTCTGCACCAAATGCTGTTAACTCTTAAACTACCCTAAATTTAATTACTCTTGGTGGTAGTTTATTTATATAAACAAAAATATTCATACAAAAATAAAACATTATTAAACTGGTCAGTTTTTAGCGGCAGCTACAGGCTTGACATGACCAGCCAATTGATCAGAGGTGTATATTTATTGAAATACATAATCTTTGTTATTTTGATTTCAGTTTTGCTTTTGTTGTTTTATTTCATTGTTTTATGTAATTTCACGATTCCATCTGGTTGAAACTTACTGTCAGATCTTCACAGAGATGAGAAGGCAGAATACTAAGGGTCCTCCTGTATTAAACTGTCGACATTTACAAGGCCAATGGTGACTGAGGAAATAGAACCCCATTTAAGTATGACAATAACCTTTCACTGTGTTGGGTCAGTAAAATGGTTATTCCTGTATATAGAGTGAGTGAGGGAGAGGCTCTGTGATTGGATATACCAATCAGGTGATAGCCCAGAGTTTTGGCACAATATCCAAAAAGTGGTCAGACAGATTCCACCCGCGGTAACACAAGGAAACGAATTCAGGGGCTCAAGGAAACCACCCTAAGATATCTTCTCCAATGCACCGGTAAGTCCCTTAAACTCAACTTTATATACAGGAAGGACTTTATATTGTTGTTTGTTGTTTTATGCCTAGCCAATAAATTGTTTAAATTAGAGAAATATTAATTCCTTTCTTGTTGTTGTTAGTCTTAGAACTGAATGTTATACTAACACAATAACTGGATATTATCTCTGGGGAGGAGATTGCAATCATATTGCTATGAAAAAGCATGCTACAAAAGAGACCAGAGATATGGGAAAGTGTAAGTGGTCACTACATTCATAGGAGTGGGTAAGTAAAAAGGGGGGGGGGGAAGCTCATTGTTATGTGTGTTAATGATGCCTTCATTCAGTTGGTAGCAGATTATTCTCCTTTGGAGGAAATTAACCATGCAACAAATGGGGAAGCATGGAATATGCAGTCTAAACTCAATCCTAATAACAAGAAAGGAGAAAAGAATCTTTGATTGAAAAATAAACTTCCAATAGAAAATAGGGTCCTTAACATCATTAGGCACCTCAGCCCAAAAAGCAAGTACATCTTGCTTTTCATTAAAACATTTTTATACTAAAATAGTTATCTCATGTTGTTGTTGTTAGCATATATGAAAAAATTAACTTTGTGCTGAACATAAACTAATATTGTTATTTAAAAAAAAATAAAACTTAAAACAAAATGTTTATTTATTTTCCATGTGCCTCTACAGATAGTTAATACAAACAGTTTTGCTAGGGTTAGGGTTAGTGGTTATTATCATAACCTTATAATATACTTTTTACAGCTTTAATCATTCCTGTGTTAAATGTGTCTACTGTTAAAAGTTTTATAATTAAAAAAGAATAGAAATTGAATTAACAACAACAACATGAAATAAGTAAAAAAAAAGGTGTCTTTAATATAAAAACGTGTCTTTTGTTTATAGTTTTATAATTTAAAAAAAAGTGCCTCTAAAAATCGTCTGTTAACAAACAACCGGATTTTGACGGTGAAAAGCAAATTGTGTCCTTTGGAATTTAGGTCATAAATGAGGTACTTAATGGTGTCTTGGTCCATAAATAGAAATGAAATATCCCAGATATCAGATTTTCTATCAAATGAAAAACAAAGGGAAAGACTAACAAAAAAATAGAATCTAGATATTATTGCATTTTTGTTATATTGCTGTTTATTGTCAAATGTTATAATAACCAAGGTTCTACTATATTCCTGTTTATTGTTAAAAGTTGAAATGGTATTCTTTGTTAGAATATATCCTACAAGGATCTTTTGTCAAGTTTTAATCCACAATCAACACTTCTGTATGACTGATGATACCTAACAGTTTAATAGACTTTCTATTTCCTCTTTATTGTTAAATATTGTAATGATATTCTTTGTTAAAATATATTCTATGAGATTCTTTTGTCACGTTTTACTCCACAATCAACACTTCTGTATGACTGATGATACCTAACAGTTTAATAGACTTTCTATTTCCTGTTTATTGTTAAATGTTGTAATGATATTCTTTGTTAAAATATATTCTATAAGATTCTTTTGTCAAGTTTTACTCCACAATCAACACTTCTGTATGACTGATGATACCTAACAGTTTAATAGACTTTCTATTTCCTGTTTATTGTTAAATATTGTAATGATATTCTTTGTTAAAATATATTCTATAAGATTCTTTTGTCAAGTTTTACTCCACAATCAACACTTCTGTATGACTGATGATACCTAACAGTTTAATATACTTTTCCAACTTATTTAATCATTTCAATTTATTTGCTGTAATTTTCTGTTTAACTTTTTCCTTTATTGACAATATCCACATGACAATTGCAATGTCCAAAAATATGAATGGTAATGTTTTTTTGTTTTTAAAAATAAATCAAATTTCTTAAATCCTCTCAATTTTGTCTTTCTTTTTCATTATGGATTTGAAATAGGTCTAGTGACAAATAAAACTAAATTAGTCTCCACTGTTACATTGGGAGTGGTATTTACCATAAAATTAAATTGAATTTTACCATTAATATGCATTGGAAATTATGTTTACTATAAAAATACATTGGACAATGATTTTTATAATAAAAATGTATTGGAAATGATTTTTATTATAAAAATGCATTGGAAATGATTTTTACTAAAAAAAAATGCATTGGAAATGATTTTTATTATAAAAATACATTGGAAATTATTTTTACTAAAAAAAATGAATTGGAAATTATTTTCACTAAAAAAAAGGAATTGGAAATTATTTTTACTAAAAAAAAGGAATTGGAAATTATTTTTACTAAAAAAAAATACATTGGAAATAATTTTTACGAAAAACATGAATTGGAAATGATTTTTAATATACAAATGCACTTGAAATGACTTTTAATATACAAATGCACTTGAAATGATGTTTACAATAAAAATGAATTGGAAATGATTTTTACTATAAAAATGAATTGAAAATGATTTTTACTAAAATACTGCATTGGAAATGATTTTTACTAAAAAAAAAATGCATTGGAAATGATTTTTAATATACAAATGCGATGGAAATGATGGTTACAATAAAAATGAATTGGAAATGATTTTTACTATAAAAATGCATTGGAAATGATTTTTGCTATAAAAATGGATTGGAAATGATTTTTACAATAAAAATGCATTGGAAATGATTTTTCCATTTAAAATGCATTGGGAATGATTTTTCCAATTAAAATGAATTGGAAATGATTTTTAATATACAAATGCGATGGAAATGATGGTTACAATAAAAATGAATTGGAAATGATTTTTACTATAAAAATGCATTGGAAATGATTTTTGCTATAAAAATGCATTGGAAATGATTTTTGCTATAAAAATGCATTGGAAATGATTTTTACTATAAAAATGCATTGGAAATGATTTTTACTATAAAAATGCATTGGAAATGATTTTTACTATAAAGATGCATTGAAAATCATGTTTACAATAAAAATGAATTGGAAATGATTTTAACTATAAAAATGGATTGGAAATGATTTTTACTATAAAAATGGATTGGAAATAATTTTTATTATGAAAATGCACTGGAAATTATTTTTGCTATAAAACTAGCATCACAGTACAACATAGGCTTTTCTGGTAAATTCTTTTCTGGTCAGTTGTTAAGCCAAATCACAACTGTGTGCAGATTTGAATCTGGTAAAAGTAATGGCTGTGTTGATAGCAGAGATTATAGTTGTGCTGCTAGCGGATGGTATGACCAAGTTGCTGGCAGATTGAATGGCTGAGCTGCTTGCTAAATGTATGGTTGAAATACAGGCAGAAGGTATGTCTGGACTGCTAGCTAATGGTATGGTTGAGATACAGACAGTAGGTATGTCTGGACTGCTAGCTAAAGGTATGGTTCAGATACAGACATGTTATATCAGAGAGAAGATATCTCTTATGATTCACAATTCTAATGCTGGCTAATGGTATGGTTGAGATACAGACAGAAGGTATGTCTGGACTGCTAGCTAAAGGTATGGTTGAGATACAGGCAGTAGGTATGTCTTGACTGCTAGCTAAAGGTATGGTTGAGATACAGGCAGTAGGTATGTCTGGACTGCTAGCTAAAGGTATGGTTGAGATACAGGCAGTAGGTATGTTTGGGCTGCTAGCTAAAGGTATGGTTGAGATACAGGCAGTAGGTATTTCTGGGTTGCTAGCTAAAGGTATGGTTGAGATACAGGCAGTAGGTATGTCTGGGCTGCTAGCTAAAGGTATGGTTGAGATACAGGCAGAAGGAATGTCTGGACTGCTAGCTAAAGGTATGGTTGAGATACAGGCAGTAGGTATTTCTGGGCTGCTAGCTAAAGGTATGGTTGAGATACAGGCAGTAGGTCTGGGCTGCTAGCTAAAGGTATGGTTCAGGCAGTAGGTATTTCTGGGCTGCTAGCTAAAGGTATGGTTAAGATACAGGCAGTAGGTATGTCTGGGCTGCTAGCTAAAGGTATGGTTGAGATACAGGCAGTAGGTATGTCTGGCTGCTAGCTAAAGGTATGGTTAAGATACAGGCAGTAGGTATTTCTGGGCTGCTAGCTAAAGGTATGGTTGAGATACAGACAGTAGGTATTTCTGGGCTGCTAGCTAAAGGTATGGTTAAGATACAGGCAGTAAGTATTTCTGGGCTGCTAGCTAAAGGCATGGTTAAGATACAGGCAGTAGGTATGTTTGGGCTGCTGGCTAAAGGTATGTTTAAGATACAGGCAGTAGGTATGTCTGGGCTGCTAGCTAAAGGTATGGTTGAGATACAGGCAGTAGGTATGTTTGGGCTGCTGGCAGATGGTTTGGCTAATATCAATAATAATAATTAGTATAAATAAATTAAATTTCTCTAAAGAATAATTGTTCCTGTAATTAATAATGTCATATCACAATAATGTGTATGGTTTGCAAATAAACAAATAAGAGAAGGTTTGGATCAATTTCATTTATTTAAAAACAAAAGCTGGAATTGTTGAGATGATAATTCCTTTTCACTCAAAATTAAGTGACCTGAAAAAAAAAAAGAGAAAGTTTTGAAATAAAATAAATAATGCATTATAAAGATCATTCATTGATAAATAAACACTGAAAATTTCATTAAAATCCGATACTTCCCTGATTTTTTGTAAATTATTTTCTGTAGGGGTGGGGGCTAATGTCATTTTGTCAAAAACGAATTTTAGTCTCATTTTAGGTATAGCTAGCTTATCGTTTCTGTTTGTATGACTGTATGTAGTGTATATATATATATATTTTTTTTGGTAACATAAGTTACAAAAAAAAATGCGTTGGACTTTTGCAAGCGGAATAATTCTTGCAATTTAATAAATCTTGTTTTTTAAGGCTCACGGCGACATTTTGTCTTATTTTTCCAAACTCCCTGACTGGCATATTTCTGTAAATTTTTGTATGTTTCAAGTTCGGGCATTACTACTATGTAATGTTACAATTTTATCTCGGAGAGAAGAGTTCGGGGTAAAATTCCGGTAATAAAGGACTATTTGCTCGTAAATTCCTACCATAAAATAAACTGAACTCCCATTTTATGTCCGTGTTTTTGTATTAAATGTTTTATTTTTTTTATTGTTATAAAATATATTTTATTTATTTATTTTAATATTCATTTCATTGATTATATTCTAAAAGTATTTATTTTGTGAAAATGTTTAGTTTTAAAGTGACGGCTCATTTTACATTTTAGGCATAAATTGAATCCTCAAAAAAAAAAAAAACTACGGTCATAAAAGGACCTTTTATGACCGTAATTTTGTTTTTTCGTCGACGATGATTAAAATCTGACGTTTTTATTTTAGAGTACCAAAGCCAAAAAGAAAAGAAATAACAACAAAAGGTAATCTTCAACTTTTTACTCGTAAATTCCTGCCATGAAATTAAGGTTGGGCATTTTATGGTAGGAATTTACGAGTAAAAAGTTGAAGTGTTTTTACACTTCAACCCCCACTTTAAAACTAAGCATTCTCACAAAATAAAAGCTTTTAGAATATACACATTGAAGTGAATATTAAAATAAATAAAGAAAATATATTTAGTATTGTAAAATAATGGCTGCAAGAAAAATAAAACATTTATTGCAAAAACACGGACATAAAATGGGGGTTCAGTTTATTTTATGGTAGGAATTTACGAACAAATAGTTCTTTATTACCAAAATATTAAATGTTATTAAAATGAACAGTTTTATCACAAAATTTGTGGGTTCTGTTTTTTCTGGGTCACCCTAATTTTGACACCTTTGTGCAAGTTCACCCGTTCTATTTTTAACTCCCTTGACATCAGCTAATTATCAGATTTTAATAATAAAAAATATTCGTAATTTAAAGCGATATACCGTATATCACTTTAAATTACGAAAATGTTTTAATTAAGATCTGATAATTAACTGAGTCTAAATTGTTGGTATATATATTATACAGGCTGACTTCTGATTTAAGTTGGAAAATTAAAACGGAAATTTTTTGGTGGTCCCCAATGACAGTTTAACAACAGTATATGAATTAACATTTAGTGAATTGGGTTACGGTTTTAGGGGATTAAGGTTGCTTTTAATTACGTATTGCTTAAACGAATAAACTTAATACAAAATTCTGCTAAAAAATATCAATAAAGAAACTTACCCTGTTATAAAATAATGCCCTGTTTTACTTATTTTTCAAGATAACGGTGAGTAATTTTCCCCCAGTCGGATAATTTGAACTTTTAATTAACTGTTTTTCTTTGTAATGACTTTATGTTTACTATTTTTTTTAAATCTTGCAAAAAAATTTTTTGCGAGCTTTGAAAAAAAAATGCTCAAAAATATTTATATTTCTTCCTTCAGTATGGCTTAAACTGATCACGTGATATATTTTGGTAGTAACTACCAGACTCTTCCCCTAATTCACTGTTTTTACTTGCCATTGTCAGGCATAATTCCAACCAAACAGATATTTTCTGAGTCTTGTTTGTCACTTTTTATGGGCAAATTGATATAGATATCTTATAATGTCCCCCACCCCGCTTTTCATCAGCAAATCAATTTAGATATTTTAACCACATCCCACAACCGTGAAAATTTTTTTCGATGAATTTTTACAAAACAAATTTCAAATATTAGGTATTGCCAATTTTAGCCTCACAGATGTATTTTACTAAATAAATTTAATTCTTTCGATTGGTGAGAGAAAAAAAACACATAAATTAATAAGTTTTGAAGAAAAACTCTATTGAAAATGTCCCTCCCACCTTTTTAAACAAAGAAAATGTCGATGTATAATTTTTTCTTTTATAAGATAATAGCCGATAAAATAATTATCGAAATGAGTAAAAAAGAAATCCCCAAAAAATTAATTATTTATTATTTTTTTACATTTTATTTTTCAATTTTTGGTACTTATTTTCTCATAGAAAAGCCACCGTAAAAATTTTTTTTGTCTCTATTCATAACTTCGGTCTTTTATCTCTTTATTTATATTGTAATTAGAAAACTATAAGACCAATTTGAAAAAAAAGTTATGCCCCCAACATAAGGGGGTCAAAAATAAGTGACCTGAAAAAAATGAGAAAGTTTTGAAATAAAATAAATAATGCATTAGGAAGATCATTCATTGATAAATAAACACTGAAAATTTCATTAAAATCCGATATTTCCCTGATTTTTGGTAAATTATTTTCTGTATGGGGGACTAAAGTCATTTTGTCAAAAACGAATTTTAGCCTCTGTTTGCCAGTAGCTAATACATAACAAAAGTTATGGAGAGTCCATAAGCTAAAGTTACTTTCTACATTGCCTCTGTGTGTGTGTGTGTGGGGGGGCAACACAAAGAGGGTGTAGACAAACAATCCTAACCCATAAAATCGAAATTGCCGAAAAATGAAAATAAAATGAATTTTTAATTTCTAAATAAATAAAATAAAATCTTCTAATAGTTTTAAATTATGTTATTATCTCCCTTGAATTTTGTTCTTTTAAAAAACATTTCTTATCAATCATAAACGACGGCGATGTTTAAAATTTAATTTAATTAGATAAAATTTAGTTTATTTAAAACTTAACATTTTTATAGCTTTTCACTGAGATTGTATTTCTGTAAAGAAAAAAGAAATCAGACGAATTAATATCGAAAGAAGTAAGTATCACCATTTAATTTCTTTCGGTAATATAGTAAACATTTTCATAGTAGACATCCTTATGTAGTCAGAAATGTAAGTATCACCGTTTAATTTCTTTCTTTACAAATAAAAAATACATATTTATTTGTATTTTTAGGAAAGACATTTTTATTATTCTGTTTAAAATTTGATTTAATCCGTAGTAAATGATTGGTAGAAAATATATTCATTTTAATGTGTATTTTGTCAGATTCTGTTCAACTTAGTCTTAAAGTGGGGGTTTCATTTACAATTTAAACATTATCATAAACTGGACCCTCATTTTATGTCCATCTTCATGCGATGATTTTTTTTCTTACACCCATAATTTTAGATTACTAAATATATTTTCCTTGTGTATTTTAATATTTGTTTGAAAGTATGATCTAGGGACTGGCAAAAAATTCAGCTTCTACGAGTTTTAAAAGCGAATTAAAAATAATTAAATCTATTATTTAAGGTCAAACTTTGTTTAAATCGATAAAGTAGTAACATAATGACCATCATTAAAAAAAGAAAAATATTATTACAATATGCAATTTATTTTTAATACATTTTATACATTAAAAATCGTCCGAATTTCAACAAAAAGTTACGTTGAATTTATTTTGATTTATCGTGTTCAATAATGGCTTTAAAATATTTTTAAAATACTTATAAACATTTCTTTTTAGAAATAAGTAAAGCGTTACTTTAAATACATATTCATTAAATGTTACTGAAATTTTTCACACTAGTTTTAACTTTTAACCAAGGAAAATCCGTTTTTTGGATGTAAAAAAATCAAAAATATATTTAGTTTCATTGAAAATAAAATTTGCATATTATTTACGTTTCGTGTATGGTATTCCATAATTGCCATAATATTTTTAACTTTTTTGTGTTGTTTGATTGACGTAAAATCCGGTTTTTGACAAAATGAATTTAGCACCGTCTCCTACAGAAAATGAGCACCCTTAAAAACTCAAAAAGTAAAGAACTTTTAAGAATTTAAAAAAAAATCTGATAGATTGGTGTGTAAACGATAATAATCCATTGAAGGAAGGAAAAAAAAATTTTTGTAGCGTTTCCAATATTTACGACGGGGAACTCGAAAAATAAAGAACTTTTTAGAATTTTTTTTTTACAATCTGATAGATTGGTGTGCAATCGATAATAATCCATTGAAAAAAAAAAATAAAAACAAACATTTTAGATGGTGGGGGTTCAATATTTTCCGGCTAGACATGACAATTGCAATCTTTTTTTATTTTAGTAAAAAAAAAAAAAAAAATTGTTAATTTAAAGATAAAAAATCAGAAACATCAATTAGAATTTGAATATTTTTAATTAAAAAGGAATAATTGAATTAAAAATAGTAATAATGAAATGAACTTACCTTAACTTATTAGATATTGAATCTTTCGGTTAAATTACTGACACAAACATTAACTCTCCTGAATAGAGAGGAAGATATTTCATGTTTTATGTATTTGGTCTTAATTGTCTTCCATACAATTGATGTTCTAACATTATGGTTTTATATTGAAAATCAATTTAATTGTTTTAAAATATGTGACTCTTGATATTAAGTTTAAAATGTTATATTTTTAGTTTCTAGAAATAAATATCTATTTAATGCAAACCTTACTTTATACTCATGAAGTAATAAGTTTTGAAGAAAAATTCTATTTTCGTAGAAAAAATATCGATGTATAATTTTTTTTTAATAAGATAATAGTCAATTTAAATAATTATCGAAATGAGTAAAAAAGAAATCTCCTAAAAAATTATTTTATATATTTTTTTAAATTTTATTTTTCGATTTTCGGTACTTATTTTCTCATAGAAGCGCAACCGTAAAAAAATTTTTTTTGTTTCTATTCATAACTTCGGTCTTTTATCTCTTTATTTATACTGTAATTAGTATCAAGTTAGGACCAACTTGAAGCAATTTTACGCCCCCAACATAAGGGGGTCAAAATTAAGTGACCTAAAAAAAATGAGAAAGTTTTGAAATAAAATAAATAATGCATTATAAAGATCATTCATTGATACATAAACACTGAAAATTTCATTAAAATCCGATAATTCCCTGATTTTTGGTAAATTATTTTCTGTAGGGGGGCTAAAGTCATTTTGTCAAAAACAAATTTTAGCCTCTGTTTGCTAGTCCCTAGTATGATCGTATTTATGTTTTTCGGTAATCTCCAATCAAAATTTGACGCTTGTAATATTAGAATTCGGAAAACTAAAAAGAAGAAGAAGAAAAAACATAAAATTTAGTGTATGTAAAAACTAAATATTTAAAGCTAAATGTTTGTCACTTGTCTCTGTCATTTGATTGTAAAGTGGGGGTTCGATTTACAATGTAAGCATTATGATAAACAGGATCCTGATTTTATGTCCGTCTTTCAACGTCTTTTCGTCTTTTCAAGTAACGATGAAGATAAATAATCTTCATCGTTAGTCCCGACTATGATCTTGCACCCGTAATTGTAAAGTATGGAAGCCCAAAAATGACACCAGATTATTCAAATTGCATTTTCAATTTCTCTTCAAAAATGATCTAAGGTATAGCCAAATTTCCGCCTGCTTTTCATTTCAAAAACTAATTAAGTCTATTATTTAAGGTCTAATTTTTGTTTAAGTAGAAAAGTAGTAACATAATGAGCATCAGTAAAAAAAAAATAAAAAAAATAAACATAAAAATAATATGACACATGTAATTTATTTTTAATACATTTAAAATATTTTTTTCCGTGAATTTTCTCCAATATGGCCGTAAACACTGTCTAAAGATGACTTGAAATCCCTTTTTATAAAAGATTTAACCCTCCCGGTTGAAAAAAAAAAATCAGGGAATTATCCGATTTTAATGAAATTTTCAGTGTTGATTTATCAATGAATGTCTTTAATAATACGTCAGTTATTTCATTTCAAAACTTTCTGATTTAATTAGGTATTTCTTCTATGGTAAATTAATATATAAAATTTGTTTAAAATGTCATATTATTATATTCTAAAAAACATATTTTTTATAACTACTTTACTTTGCTATCAATCTCTAATAATATTTTGTCAAAAACTCTATTGAAATTTTAGTACCCCCTTTCAAGATAATAACCAATTAAACAAGCATACAGAATCAGAGATTCTACCTCTGGACCACCAGCCTGGGGTACACAAAATAAGCCGAATTAACTATGTCAATGATAAACGCCACTACTATACAAAATACATTGGCCTTTGCGCAAGCGTAAGATTTAGAATTTGAAAATTTACTTTTTGGAGCATTGTTAAGTAGAGTATATTATTGTTTATATTTTTTGAAGGCAATTACAATGCATTACCATATAAAATTCGATCTCACTGTACTTTGCATAGTAGTGGCATTTATCATTTACATAGTTAATTCGGCTTGTTCCGTGTGCCACGGGCTGGCGGCTCAGAGGTAGAATCTCTGATTCTGCCTGCTGGTTTCCCGGTTTCGATTTCTGTTGGAGGGAAATCCTAAGTATACACCGCTGATAAGACTTAATAAAGTTGAAACAGCTGTACAGTGTTCCATGTTGCGTGCGTTATTTGCCGGGTTTACTTGTCATGATTATTTTCAATAATTATCAAATTTTATACAATATACGCATTGTAATTGCCTTCAAAAAATATGAACAATAATATATTTTTTCTAGTTTTTATTTTCATTTTCGGTACTCATTTTTTACCAGAGTATCCTTAAGAATTATTTTTTCTTCTATTCACACCTTCAGTCTTTTGTGTTTTTATTTATGCTGTAATTTGTTTCAATCATATGTAAATTATTGAATGGATGAATTTGACTCGACTTTTTTTGCCTCAGTTCTTTGAACAATAAAGATGTCTCCTGCCCCTGCCATGGAAAAGTTAACCCACATATATATGGTCATTTTACATTCAACCCTCAAGTAAGGCTTTATTGGTATTTTTGGTGCTAGAGAAGATATGGAGTTGTGTCCCGGCTCACAAGGGTCCAATATTATTATTAGTAAATCCAATGACACACTAACAATGAATAAACGGAAGGAAAGACAAGATTAGTTCAATATATGAATCTGTTAATGACATTAAAAAATTCGACTCTACAAAAGAAAAATATGAAAAATAAAGGTAAGTGAAATTAATGAAAAAAATAAAATACAATACTTAAAAGATTTTTTCAAATACCCTCCCACCCCAAAAAATAACAGGAGAAAGATGTTTGTCAAGCAAGTAAAATATTCACAAGCTTCTACTCAAAAAGCATGTTCCCTTTAGACAAGACACTAGTTTGTGGCATTAAATGACCCAGTAGAAGTTGATGTGCCATATAACTCATAACAATAACAAAACATGTCAGGCTGGAATGTAGGAATTTGATAGCCACACTAATGGATTTTGTGCACAGCAAAATGCAGATTGGTTTAGGGTCTCATCTATGGGTCAAATTTAATTAGAAATAAGCAGATAAACATGGGAACATTAAAGTACTAATTGGAGGGCCACACTGATGGATCTTTGGGGGCAGCAAGATGCAGATTGGTTTAGGGTCTCATCTATGGTCAAATTTAATTAGAAATAAGCAGATAAACATGGGAACATTAAAGTACTAATTGGAGGGCCACACTGATGGATCTTTGGGGGCAGCAAGATGCAGATTGGTTTAGGGTCTCATCTATGGGTCAAATTTAATTAGAAATAAGCAGATAAACATGGGAACATTAAAGTACTAATTGGAGGGCCACACTGATGGATCTTTGGGGCAGCAAGATGCAGATTGGTTTAGGGTCTCATCTATGGGTCAAATTTAATTAGAAATAAGCAGATAAACATGGGAACATTAAAGTACTAATTGGAGGGCCACACTGATGGATCTTTGGGGCAGCAAGATGCAGATTGGTTTAGGGTCTCATCTATGGGTCAAATTTAATTAGAAATAAGCAGATAAACATGGGAACATTAAAGTACTAATTGGAGGGCCACACTGATGGATCTTTGGGGGCAGCAAGATGCAGATTGGTTTAGGGTCTCATCTATGGGTCAAATTTAATTAGAAATAAGCAGATAAACATGGGAACATTAAAGTACTAATTGGAGGGCCACACTGATGGATCTTTGGGGCAGCAAGATGCAGATTGGTTTAGGGTCTCATCTATGGGTCAAATTTAATTAGAAATAAGCAGATAAACATGGGAACATTAAAGTACTAATTGGAGGGCCACACTGATGGATCTTTGGGGCAGCAAGATGCAGATTGGTTTAGGGTCTCATCTATGGGTCAAATTTAATTAGAAATAAGCAGATAAACATGGGAACATTAAAGTACTAATTGGAGGGCCACACTGATGGATCTTTGGGGGCAGCAAGATGCAGATTGGTTTAGGGTCTCATCTATGGGTCAAATTTAATTAGAAATAAGCAGATAAACATGGGAACATTAAAGTACTAATTGGAGGGCCACACTGATGGATCTTTGGGGGCAGCAAGATGCAGATTGGTTTAGGGTCTCATCTATGGGTCAAATTTAATTAGAAATAAGCAGATAAACATGGGAACATTAAAGTACTAATTGGAGGGCCACACTGATGGATCTTTGGGGGCAGCAAGATGCAGATTGGTTTAGGGTCTCATCTATGGGTCAAATTTAATTAGAAATAAGCAGATAAACATGGGAACATTAAAGTACTAATTGGAGGGCCACACTGATGGATCTTTGGGGCAGCAAGATGCAGATTGGTTTAGGGTCTCATCTATGGGTCAAATTTAATTAGAAATAAGCAGATAAACATGGGAACATTAAAGTACTAATTGGAGGGCACACTGATGGATCTTTGGGGGCAGCAAGATGCAGATTGGTTTAGGGTCTCATCTATGGGTCAAATTTAATTAGAAATAAGCAGATAAACATGGGAACATTAAAGTACTAATTGGAGGGCCACACTGATGGATCTTTGGGGGCAGCAAGATGCAGATTGGTTTAGGGTCTCATCTATGGGTCAAATTTAATTAGAAATAAGCAGATAAACATGGGAACATTAAAGTACTAATTGGAGGGCACACTGATGGATCTTTGGGGCAGCAAGATGCAGATTGGTTTAGGGTCTCATCTATGGGTCAAATTTAATTAGAAATAAGCAGATAAACATGGGAACATTAAAGTACTAATTGGAGGGCCACACTGATGGATCTTTGGGGCAGCAAGATGCAGATTGGTTTAGGGTCTCATCTATGGGTCAAATTTAATTAGAAATAAGCAGATAAACATGGGAATTAAAGTACTAATTGGAGGGCCACACTGATGGATCTTTGGGGGCAGCAAGATGCAGATTGGTTTAGGGTCTCATCTATGGGTCAAATTTAATTAGAAATAAGCAGATAAACATGGGAACATTAAAGTACTAATTGGAGGGCCACACTGATGGATCTTTGTTTTTCTTTATTTTAGTTTGTTTTTCTGTGATTGTAATTTAATTAATAATGACATTTTTTTATGAACTGATTTATTTCAATTTTCTCATTTGAGTTCTTGTTTTTTATTTAAATGATAGTTGTTTTTCATTTACAGATATCAAATGAAGTGGTGGAAACGATTTCTGCAATTTTGAAAAAGACTGAATCTATTCTTGTGAGTTATGTGGATCTGCACATTAACAGAATTTATGTTAAATTGTTGAATTTAAAACAAAAAGAGAATCCTAAATTTTGAAAAGGATATACATCAATTTTACAGAAGAAAATCTCAAAAATATACTGGCAACTAACTACACAGGAGAATTTGTGCATCTGTATTTTCAAGTAATTCAATTTTAAAATAACAATGCAAACACAAACTAGTGAGAAACCATTTTCTTGTGAAGTATGTGGGTCAGCATTTTCAGTGAGTGGAAATTTGAAAAAAACATATGCAAACACATACTGGTGAGAAACCATTTTCTTGTGAAGTATGTGGGTCAGCATTTTCAGAGAGTGGCAGTTTGAAAAAAAACATATTCGAATACATACTGGCGAGAAACCATTTTCTTGTCAAGTTTGTGGATCAGCCTTTTCACAAAGTTCATGTTTAATACGCCATGTACGAACCCACACTGGTGAGAAACCATTTTCTTGTGAAGTTTGTGGATCAGCCTTTTCACTAAAAACACATTTAAATACACATTTAAAAAAACATGCACAAAAACACTCTGGGGAGAAACCTTTTTCTTGTGAAATTTGTGAGTCAGCTTTTTCAGAAAGAGGAATTTTGAAAAAACACATGGAAACACACACTGGAGAAAAACCATTTTCTTGTGAAGTTTGTGGATCAACCTTTTCACGAAAAGCAAAGTTGGTAAGGCATGCACGAAGGCACTCTGGAGAGAAACGTTTTAATTGCAAAGTTTGTGGATCAGCCTTTTTAGAAAGATCAACTTTAATAAACCATGTGCGAATACACACTGGTGAGAAACCGTTTTCTTGTGAAATGTGTGGATCAGCCTTTTCACACAAAGTAAATTTGAAAAGCCACATGACAACACATACTGGCGAGAAACCCTTTTCTTGTGAAGTTTGTGGATCAGCCTTTTCACGAAAAACACATTTAGATACACATTTAAAAAGACATGCACAAAAACTCTCTGGGGAGAAACCTTTTCCTTGTGAAATTTGTGATTCAGCATTTTCAGAAAGAGGAATTTTGAAAAGACACATGGAAACACACACTGGAGAGAAACCATTTTCTTGTGAAGTTTGTGGATCAGCCTTTTCACAAAAAATACATTTAATAAACCATGAACGAACCCACACTGGAGAGAAGCCCTTTTCTTGTGAAATTTGTGGGTCAGCGTTTTCAGAAAGATCAACTTTGAAAAAACACATACTAACTCACACTGGTGAAAAACCTTTTTCTTGTGCCGTTTGTGGATCAGCCTTTTCACGAAAAGCAAATTTGGTAAGGCATGCACGAACGCACTCTGGAGAGAAGCCTTTTTCTTGTGAAGTTTGTGATCAGCCTTTTCACAAAGATCAACTTTGAAAAAACACATGCGAACACACACTGGTGAGAAGCCCTTTTCTTGTGAAATTTGTGGATCAGCTTTTTCAGAAAGAGGAATTTTGAAAAGCCACTTGCAATCACACACTGGGGAAAAACCCTTTTCTTGTGACATTTGTGGATCAACTTTTTCACGAAAAACAAATTTGGTAAAGCATGCACGAACGCACACTGGAGAGAAACTTTTTCAGAAAGAGCAACTTTGATAAGCCACGTGAGAATGCATTCTGGAGAGAAACCTTTTTCTTGTGAAATGTGTCAATCATTTTCACAAGCTGGCCAACTGAAATGCCATATGCGAAATACTCACTAGTGAGAAACCGTTTTCCTGTGAAATGTGTGGATCAGCATTTTCACACAAAATAAATTTGAAAAGCCACATGCGAACACATACTGTTGAGAAACCCTTTTTTTGTGAAGTTTGTGGATCAGCATTTTCAGAGAGGAGCCATTTGAAAAGGCATACAAAAACACACTGGAAAATTGTTTAAAGAAAATGAGAAACCATTTTCTATGGATGAGCATTTTAAAAAAATGAATGTTTAAAAAGACATATGCAAATATATACTTGACATCTTTTTCAAGTTCATCTTTCTCTTTTATAAATAAATCAAATATATTTTGTTCACTCAACTTATTTTCTTTTTTGTGTTATTGCATTTCTTTATGGATTTGAAATAGGTGTAGTGAGAAAAATTAAATTAGTGTCCACTGTGAAATAAGCAGAGTGACAAAACCTCTCTACTGTGATATGGGATGTGATTTTTGCTATAAAAATAGAAATAATCTTTTTCTATAAAAAATATAATGGAATTGATTTCTATCATGAATATTAATTGCCAATGATTCTCATTTGCAGAATTCACTGGAAATTATTTTTGCTATAAACATTGTAACTATTTTTTTATCATGAAAATTCATTGACCAATCATTTTATTATAAAAATGAAATTGGTATTTTTTGGAAGTGATTTTTACAAAACTCTGCTTTAGAAAAACTCAATAATGTCATTATTAATTGAAACATTGATTTATTTTAATTTATTGATTAATTTTTATACATTTATTCTAATTTTCTTTAACTAAATTAAAAGATACAAATTTTTATTCCCAAAAGAAAAAAAATTTTTTATGTCTGAACAGGAATAACATGATATGTTACAATTAATTGAAACAGAAATTGATTTATTCTAATTTTTTTGCTTCAAATAAAGCAGGAGTCAGTTATTTTCTTTGATAAAACATGTTCTTCAATTACAGATATCAAATGCAGTAAAGGACAAGCATTTTTCAACAAGATGCGTTATTAAACATCTTTGAAATCAAACATAGAAAATCACATACAAAGATGAACTGCAGTGAAAGTTTCTTTATATAAAGTGTATAATTTAAATGTGTTGCAATTGAAAAGTTCATCTGCAAATAGACACTGGAAAGGAAAACATTTTCTTGTGAAGTGTATGGATCAGCATTTTAATAGATGTCTAATTTGGAAATCCACATGCAAACACACATTTGAGAGGATTTTCACATAATTTTATAAAAAGACATCGAAACACATACCAGAGACAACCATTTTTCTTGTGAAATTTGTGGATCAACATTTTCAAGTGATTCACATTTGAAAAGACACATGTGATCAAACACTGGTGAGAAAACAACTTGGTCATTGAAAGAAATAGCCGTTGTGATTGGGGCAACTAGACTGGTGAAACAAAATCTAAAAAAATACCTAGAAACAATACCAGGGAAGCCAAGCTGCTATGAAATACAAATAGCAGGTATCAAAGGAACATGCCCCATCCTAAAAAGATCATTAGGATATAAGTACTATTTATAAAGGAATCAAGTGTTAGCCCCAGGACAGGGGCCCCTTGACTTTAAAAAAAAGTCTAATGAGAAAATAAAACAAAAAAAGTGAGAAACCTTTTCCTTGTGGAGTATGTGGATCAGCATTTTCAGAGAGATTTAAATGTGTTGCAATTGAAAAGTTCATCTGTAAGTAGACACTGCGGTGACAGTTTCTTTATATACAGTCAGGGTTCCCATGCGTCCTGGAAAACCTGGAAAATAAAATGTACATTTTCCAGTACTGGAAAAATGGGGGGGGGGGGGAAATCCTGGAAAATTTTCGTAATTTGTCCTGGAAAATTTGAATTATCTGAGACAAAATTAATGTTATTATTACAGCAAACAAATATAACTAGTTGTAGGGTTCACTGTTATAATAATGTTATAACTGGTTGAAACATACAACACCACATGTGGTGTTGGACAAAACATTTTATATTGTAAACAGCACATTTAAAAGACAAGATACAATAACAATAAGATACATGTACATAAACATACAACAGTAAAGATAAAAGAACTGGAGAGTCTGTACATAAAAAATCACTTACTAGTGATGGGGGGCCGAAGACCCCAGGAGAGTTACATAGCGTTGGGGGCAGAAGCCCCCACTGAGAAGGGTGTGACAATGGTCTAACCCATGTGGTCGTTCCAGAAGATGTAGCTAAAAGAGGGAGATGAATTTGGACCTCGCGCTTAAATACCAGACCTCCTGGTGATCGGCACGGAAACCACAGCGGGAAGATAACTCTTCCAGGCAAAGGGAAGATAATCCCAACATAGTAAAATAACAAGGACAGCGTTTGTTTTTTTTAATTTTATTTTTAACGCTTGCCAAATCTACGCAAGATTTCCCAAATTATTCATGAATATTCATTAAACAGTAAAAATGCTTCTGATTGGGTGGGTACTTGTTGATTTCATTCAATGAAGTTTCTCTATCATGTAGCGATATTTTGATTTATTTTTATGTGACACTAAGCAAACATGAAACAAGTCAAGAATTAGTCAGTCAGACTACTTTAAAGACTGTTTAAAATATAAATTCCGTTTTACAAGACGTGAAATTTCATAAAATTCAGAACATGTAAATATAACATTTTCTTGATAATCATGTTCAGCAGTGTTTAATTGAATAAAATGATTTAATTTTTAGAAAAAAGTAAATATCTTAGCAAGACTTAGAATTTGTTTAAAAACAATATTTTGTCTGTAAGTTAGTTAAATAATTTTCACAGAAATTCGACATAAAAACATCTCCACAACTGAACTGACATAATTTTAATTTTATCGTTACAAATACCATTATTTAGAAGAAATTTCGAGTAAAATGCTCAGACAACGTTTATTTGAAGAAGTGAGCAGCTAAGATCATTTTTTTTTTTTGAGAATATCACTCGTGTAAAATAGTGAATGAAAATTAAAGAATGTTTCGTACTTAATAGCGTACACGCAAAATTTTTACTGAAAATTAAAAAAACAAAAACAAAACAAACAATACGCAGTAACATAATACTATCATAAGAATTACATAAAATTAATGTTCATTTAAAAAAAGTTTTTTTGTTATTTTTGAAAGCACTGGAAAATGAAAGTTTAAAAAAACAAAAACAAAAACAAACGACGGTCCCTCACCCTTTTTTCCTCAAATGTCAATTTCATCTCAGTTTAAAAGTAACTGTCCTTTTTACAAACTCCCCCACTCTCTCCTGGAAAATATTGACCTAATTTACTCTGAATTCTGACCTAACAGATATTTTCTGAGTCGTGCAATTCATCGGTAAATCAATGTAGATATTTTACAATATCTCCCCCTTTTATTGGCAAGTCAATTTAGATATTTTATCCCCATCCCACCTAGTTTAAAATATTTTTCGATTAATTTTTACAAAACACAAATTCAAATTTAAAATATTAAGTACTGCTAATTTTGGCTTCACAAATGTATTTTACAAAATAAATTGAATCCATTCGATTGAAAAAAAAATAAACAAAAAAAATCAAGGAATTATTATATTTTAATAAATTTCAGTGTTGATTTATCAATGAATGAATCATTTCATTTTTTATATATATAATTGTCTTTTAAATTATACATCAAAATTTTTTTTATTTAAAAAGGGTAGGGGCCTAACTTTACAATTGAGTTTTTTTCAAAAATTATTAGATAACAATTCTAAAGTGGGCTTGTTATTAAATAGATATTTGTTTTTAGAATCTAAAATTATGAAATTTAAAACTTTAATTTAGGCATTTCATATTCTAAATTAATTTTATCTATTAATTAGGTGTATGGATTGTTGTTTTCAAGGCGCGTATAGGTGGCATTTATTTTAAAGAATTTCAATTTATTTCCATCGAATCAGTTTGATTGAAATGATTCAGTAATTTAAAAGAGTTTGTTGATTTAATAAGTCAACACTGAAAATTTGATTAAAATCAGATAATTCTCTGATTCTTGACAATTTTCTTCGTCAGGTCGTTTCTCGTTCTTCGGCCTTCTGTTAATATGCTATTATATCAGAAAGTATGCTGATACTGTAGCTGCCGCTAAAAACTGACCAGTTTAATTGTTTTATTTTTGTATGAATATTTTTGTTTGTATAAAGTAACTACCACCAAGAGTATTAAATTTAGGGTAGTTTAAGAGTTAACAGCATTTGGTGCAGAGCACTAGTTTCTGCGGTCTATGAACCCTAACCAAAAAGTGGAAAGGGGACCTTTAGTTAGATTAGCGCCGCCAGGCTGGTCGGAATGAAGGAACAAGCTGTGTTTCTATCTCTTGATATGTCTATTTATTGAAGTTTCTGTATTTTGAGATTCTTTTGGATTGTTCTTATTGTTGTATTCGCTGTTATTAAAAGCTATTTGTTTTCTTACAGTTTCACGGTGTTAATTGAATAAAATTAATTACATCAGTAAGAATTGTCATGCCTTCACATTTATCCAGACCAGCACGTTGGGGCGGCCGCTACAGATACAACGCCTTAGAATGTTTGCTGGTTATGAGCGAGGTGGCTGGAGGCACTTATTTTCACATCCTTCCCTGGTAACTGTTCTGTGATAAGTGAAGTTTGGTTTGATTCTCGCGCCAACCTCCTGTTGGCGATTTGCCCCCTAGCGACAGGGGAAGATAATTCTCTGTTGAATTTCCGATATTACTGACTGGTGCATACTGTAACTTTAAAAAAATGTATGTTTGACGAACGTTTGGGGTTTTCACTTGGTTGATCAGAAAGGAGAGCGACCTTTTTTGTTTTTTTAGGTCTGTCTCCGTTGAGGGCTGAATCAAAAAGAGGGTGGAAGCATTTGCCTATTCGGCTTTGTCGCCAAAGTATGCTGGCTCGTGATTGGTTGGTTCGATACAGAGGCTCGTAGACAAGGACGATAACCCCTACTTCATAATTCTTAATAATAATAATAATAATAATAATAATAATAATAATAATAATAATAATAATAACAACAGCAACTGGAGTACAAAACTAGACACGACTGTGTTGGGAAGGTGATCCACTGGGAAAAGCAGAACACAGGGTGAAGCTAAAGGAAAATGAAAAAATGGACAAATATCTGAACCTTGCCAGAGAACTGAAAAAGTTATGGAATATGAAGGTCAAAGTGATACCAATTGTAGTTGGTGCACTTGGAACAATCCCAAAAGGATTGGCAAAGGGTTTGGAAAGTCTGGAAATCAGAGGAAGGATTGATACCGTTCAGAACACTACACTGCTGCAATCTGCTAGAATACTCAGAAAAGTCCTGGAGACCTAAGGAGACTTGCTGTCACTGAGACTCCAGTGAAAGACCATCAGCTAATGCTGATGTGAAAACTCAAAAAGAAGAAATAATAATAATTAGCGAAAATATAAAATGATATTATAATGATTAAATATATAAATGTGGAAATAATAAAATGAATGAGAAATGATATGGATATGTAATATTGAAATATAATGACATATTAGTTACATAATAATAATAAAATGATATAGTTGATGAAATGATATTATAGAATAAATTTGAATATGATATATCCTTATCTGAGAAATCAATACTAATAATATAAATTGTATATATATGAATATATTATATCTGAAATTTATATAATGAAATGGATTATATATTATAATATGGATAATAAATACATATATATATGAAAAATTTGATATATGTATTAATGTATAATAAATAAATGAATATAAATGAAAATATATATATGGTATATAAATGAAATGTTAGTAAATAAATATGGGATATATATAATTAATTATAATATAAGATGAAAATAATGAGATACTGTTATGGATTTATGAAATATATAATTTATTATGAAAATAATATAAAATAATATGATAATATATGAAATAATTGGATTAATGAATGATTGAATGAATATAAATGATAATAATGATATATTAATATTGATTATTTACAAATTAGTAAAATTATGAGATGTATATGCCATATAATATTAATTTATAATATTATGATAATATGATATAATTTATATATAATATTTAAATGATTGAATATGATCTATTAATATATATGATAAATGGAATTGGTTGTTAAAGCTGATTATTGTATTATAAAAAACTTATAAATACATGGGTTATAAAATAATATATATGTATTATGAACAAAAATATATGACATTCTATTATATGAAGACATATTATAAATACTAAATAATAATAAAATGATATGGTAATATATTCCATATAAAAAATAATGATATGATATAAATGAATGAAATGTTAATAAAAAATTAAAATTATAATAATGATCTTGACTTAATAAAAATTGATGACATGATATTTTATTGAATGATATGAATTAAATGAAAATATTTATTAATATATGAAAGAATGATGAGATGAAGTTATAACTTTATTATAATATGTTAAATTGAAATAATTATGATGAAATTATGGAATAAATATATATGAAACTTATGAAATGATAATTATGAATTATGAGTATAATGATTGATAATAATATATGACTGATATAATAAATGATGATATATATGTGATTTGTATATAATACTTAATTATATGAGGATTGAAATAAAAAAAAGTTATCTGTGTTCTATAAATAATTGTATATTAATTAAGCTAATTGTAATATATGATGATAATAAATATATAATAACTTGATATAATAATGAACTATATAAATTACTATGTAGTAAAAATATGGAAATATGAAATAATAAATGAAATATATCATATATGAAAAATAATATTGAATATATATGATAATGAATCAATATAATATTTTATTATGATATACAATATGTTATATTGAAATATATGATAAAATAATAAGTGAAATAGTGTACTAATGATAATATTGAATATATGAAATATTTGAATATGTAAGAGAGAATAGTTGGTTTAGTGTTGCTATCTATGGGTCAAATTTAATTAGAAATAAGCAGATAAACTATGGGAACATTAAAGACTTAATTGGAGGGACCTGATGGATCTTTGGGGCACAGATGCAGATTGGTTAGGGTCCTCATCTATGGGTCAAATTTAATTAGAAATAGCAGATAAACAGGGAACATTAAAGTCTAATTGGTAGGGAACACTGATGGATCTTTGGGGCAGCAAAGTCGATTGGTTTAGGGTTCTCATTAGGTCAAATATATTAAGAAATAAGAGTAACATGGAACATTAAAGAAATTGAGGGCAGCACTGATGATCTTTGGTGGCAGACAGAATGCAGATTGGTTTAGGGTCTCATTATCGGGTCAATTAAGTTAGAATAAGCAGTAAACATGGGAACATTAAAAGTATAATTGGAGGGCACACGATGGTATCTTTGGGCGCAAGATGCAGATTGTTTAGGGTCTCATCTTGGTATTTGAATAGCATGATATAATGGACTTAGTACTAATTGAGGCAACATATGATCTGGAGAAGGCAGATAGGTAGTCTATTTGGGCAATTAATAGAAGCATTAAACTGGAATAGACTTAATTGAGAGGGCACACTGATGAGTTTTGGTGGCAGCGTAAGAGCAGATTGGTTTAGGTCTCATCTAATGGGTCAAGTTGAATTGAGAATAAGTCAGTAAACTGGGAACATTAAAGTACTTAATTGGAGGGCCACAGATGATCTTTGGGGGCAGCATAGATGCCAGATTTTGTTTAGGGTCACTATCTATGGGTCAAGTGTTATTTAAATAAGCAGATGAAACATGGAAATTAAAGTAGCTAATTGAGCACACTGATGGATCTGTTGGGGAGCAGAAATGCAGATTGGTTTAGGGTCTCATCTTATGGGTCAAATTTTAATTATAGAAATAAGCAGATAAACATGGGACTATTAAAGTACTAATTTGGAGGCGATCACTGATGGAGTCTTGGTGGCAGCAAGAGCAGATTGGTTTGGGTCTCATCTATGGGTCAAATTTAATAGAAATAAGCAATAAACATGGGAACATAAAGTACTAATTGGAGGGCACACTGATGGATCTTTGGTGGACAAAATGCAGATTGTTAGGGTTCATCTGGTCAAAATTATATTAGAAATAAGCAGATCAACTGGACAATAAGTACAATTGGAGGGCAACACTGATGGATCTGGTGCAGCAAGATGAAATTGGTTTACGGTTCATCTATGGGTCAAATTTAATTAGAAATAGCAATAAACATGGAACATTAAAGTACTAATTGGAGGGCAACACTGATGGATCTGTGGTGTCAGCAAAATTGAGATTGGTTAGGTCTCATCTATGGTCAAATTTAATTAGAAATAAGCCAGATAACTGGGAACATAAACTATAATTGGAAGGGCACCACGATGGATCTGTGGGGGCAGCAAGAATGCAGATTGGTTTTAGGGGTCTCATTATGTTCCCCCCCAAAATTTTTAATTAGAATAAGCAATAAACATGGGACATTAAAGTACTAAATTGGAGGGCAAACTGATGGATCTTTGGTGGAGCAAGATGCAGATTGGTTTAGGGTCTATATGGGTAAATATAATTAGAATAAGCAGATAAACATGGGAAACATTAAGATAATTGAGGCAACACTGAGGATTCTTGGTGGCAGCAAGATGCAGATTGGTGTTAGGGTCTCATCTATGGGGATTTAATTAAAATAAGCAGATAACACATGGGAAATTAAAGCTATTGAGAGGGCCACGACTGATGATTCTTTGGTGGCAGCAAGAATGCAGAATTGGTTGGGTCTCACATCTATAGGGTCAAATTAATTAAAATAAGCAGAATAACATGGGAACATTAAAGTACTAATTGGAGGGCCAACACTATGGATCTTTGGTGGTAGCAGATGCAGATTGGTTTAAGGGCTCATCTATGGTCAAATTTAATTAGAAATAGAGGCGATAAACATGGGAACATTAAAGATTATATTGGAGGGCACACTGATGAATCTTTGGTGGCAGCAAAGATGCAGATTGGTTTTAGGGTCTCATCTATGGGTCAAATTTAATTAGAAATAAGCAGATAAACATGGGAATTAAAAGTACTAATTGGAGGCCACACTGATGGATCTTGGGGTGCACAAGATCATGATTGGTTAGGGTCTCATCTTGGTCAAATTTATAGAAATAAGCAGATAAAATGGGAAATTAAAGTACTAATTGGAGGGCCACTGTGGATCTTTGGGGTAGCAAGATCACGATTGGTTAAGGGTCTCATCTAATGGGTCAAATTTAATTAGGAATAAGCAGAATAAACATGGAACATTTAAGAAGTACTAATTGGAGGCGCAACATGATCGGTTTTGGTATTGAGATGAGATTGTTTTAGTCTGGCACTATGTCAAATTTAATTAGATAATAGCATTGATAAACGATGGTGACATTCAAATATATTGCACATGATTGTTCTTTTGGCAGCAAATGATGAGGTTTGGGTATCTTGGCAAATTTTACTTAGAATCACAATGAAATGGGAAACAGTATATTGCTAGCACGGATTTTGTACAAAAGACTGTTTAGGGTCCTATCTTGTGAGTCAGATTTGCATTACAGAATTTATTAAAGATGATTAAAACATAGGAACATCCTAACATTTTGGAAGGCATATATATCCATTTTGAGCACAAGAATGAGATGTAGCATCTAGGGCAAATTTAATTAGGCAACTAGCATAACAATGGGAATTGCATCTATTTCAAAAGTAATCATTAAATACATGCTAAGCACACACTGATGTTTGGAGAAATCAATTGTTCTTAGGGTCCATGTTGGTCGCAATTTCTGATGCCGAAATAAGAGAAACATGGGATAGCATAACATATAATTGTAGAAAGGCACATTCTGTGGAAGTTGTTGGGGTCAGCAATTAGAGGATTGTGGCTCATTATGTCAAAAAAAAATTAGAATAATACTGGGAATTTATACTATATTACGTGGCCACTGATGGATCATTGTTTTTCTAAAGTTTTATTGGTTTATTCTGGATTCGTAACTACGTAGATAACATTTCTTGTTGAACGTTGTGATCACCTTTCCTAATTTAGAGTTTCCATTTGTTATTAATGAAGTTTTCATTTACAGTTAAATGAATTGAAGATTCGCACATTTGAAAACAGACTGGGAACCTATTCTTGTGAAAGTTGTGGTCTGAGCTATTACAGGAAATTTGAAATTGTTGAAAAAACAAAAGTCAAATTTGGAAACACACACTTTTAGAAGAAAACAATTATCTTACCGGAAGTTTGTGTCGTAATCCTTTCAAAAGCAATCAGATTTAAAGTACGAATGCACCGGAAACAGTAGAACCATTTTATTGCAATGAGTTTGTGGATACCATGTTTAGATTGGAAATCATTTAATAAACATATCCGAAACACATACTGGTGAGAACCATTTCTTGTGGAAGTATGTGGATCAGCCATTTTCCAAAGCTAAGTTGAAAAGCACTACAACGAACATACTGAGGCGAGAAACCTTTTCTTGTGAAGTTTGTGAACGCCTCAAGTCATGTACGGCCATGTCACCATGGAGCAACATTTGTGAGTTTAACTAAACACATTTAATACACATTTAAAAAAGACATGCACAAAAATTCTGGGAGAAACCTTTTCTGTGAAATTGTGAGTCAGCCATTTTTCACGAAGAGGAATTTTGAAAAACACATGGAAAGCACACATCTGAGAGAAAACATTTTCTGTTGAAGTTTGGTGGGTCACCTTTCACGAGACAGTTGTAAGGGCACGAACTTGATAGAACTTTATCAAATGATCACCTTTAGAGAGTCATACTAATAAACATCGAACTGACTACACACTGGAAGAAACTTTTTCTTTGAAAATGGGGTCAGCGTTTTCAAAATAATTTTGAAAAAGCGCAACTAACTCACATACTGGGAAAAAACCCTTTCTTGTGCAGTGTGGATTCAGCTTTTCACGAAAACTAGCACATAAAATAGAACTCTTGGGGAACCTTTCTGAATGGTTCAGCATCGAGAATTTGAAGACACATGGAACCAATGGGAACATCTTGAATTAGCCTTTACAACATATCGAACGAACATGGAGAAGCCCTTTTCCTGTAATTTGAATGGCAGCGTTTCACAAAAGATCAATTTGAAAAAACACATACAACATCACACTGGTGAAAGACCTTTTCTGTGATGTTGGGATCAAGCTTTTTCAGAAAAGAAATTTGGTAAGGCATGCACGAACGCACTTGGAAGGCTTTTTCTGTGATTGCAGCTTTCACAGATACTGAAAAAATGCGAACAACACACAGAAGCCCTCTGTGATTTGGAAGCTTCAGAAGGTGCACCATTCATACTGGAAAACTCTTGTGACATTTGTGGATCAACTTTTTTCACGAAAACAACTTTGGTAAGCATGCACGAACGCACACTGGAGAGAAACTTTCAGAAGAGCACTTTGATAAGCCACGTGAGAATGCATTCTGGAGAGGAACCTTTTCTTGTGAAATGTGTCAATCATTTTCACAAGCTGGCCAACTGAAATGCATATGCGAATACTCATAGTAGAAAACCGTTTTCTGTGAAATGTGTGGATACAGATTTTTCACACAAAAATAATTTGAAAGCCACATGCAACACATACTGTTGAGAAACCCTTTTTTGTGAGTTTGTGGATCAAGCATTTTCAGAAGAGGAGCCATTGGAAAAGGCATACAAAACACACTGGAAATTGTTTAAGAAATGAGAAACCAATTTCTATGATGAGCCATCTTAAAAAAATGAATGTTTAAAAGACATATGCAATATATACTTGAACATCTTTTTCAGTTCATCTTTCCGTTTATAAATAAATCAATATATTTTTGTTCACATCAACTTATTTCTTTTTTTGTTATTGCATTTCTTTATGGATTGAAATAGTGATAGTGAGAAATAAATAGATGTCCACTTTGTGAAATAAGCAGAGTGACAAAACCCTCTATATGTGAAATTGGGATGTGATTTGTTGCTATAAAATAGAAATAACTTTTTCTATAAAAAATATAATGGAATTGATTTCTATCATGTATATAATTGCAATGATCTTCTCATTTGCAGAATTCACTGGAAAATATGTTTTGCTATAAACATTGTACTATTTTTTATCATGAAAATTCATGTGACCAATCATTTATTATAAAAAGAAATTGGTATTTTTTGAAGTGAGTTTTAACAAACGCTGCTTTAGCAAAAAAACTCAATAAGTCATTATTAGAAACAGTTGATTTATTTTAATTTATTGATTAATTTTAATACATTATTTAATTTCTTTAACTAATTAAAAAGATACAAATTTTATTCCACAAAAGAAAAAAATTTTTTATGTCTGAACATAATAACATAATATGCATACAATTAATTGAAACAGAAATTGGATTTTCTAATTTTTTTGCTGGAAATAAAGCAGGAGTCAGTTATTTTTTTGATAAAATGTTCTCAATTACAGATATAAAGCAGTAAAGGACAAGCATTTTTCAAACAAGAGCGTTTTAAACATCTTTGAAATCAAACATAGAAAATCACAATACAACAGATGGAACTGCAGTGAAAGTTTCTTTATATAAGTGTATAATTATAAATGTGTGCAATGAAAAGTTATCTGTAAATAGAACACTGGAAAGAAACATTTTCTTTGTGAAGTGTAATGGATGCAGCATTTAATAGTTCTAATTTGGAAATCCACATGCAAACACACATTTGAGAGATTTTCACATAATTTTAATAAAAAGCATATGGAAAACAATACCAGAGACACCATTTTTTTGTGAAGTTTGTGGATCAACAATTCAAGTGATTCACATTTGAAAAGACACATGTGATCAAACACTGGTGAGAAAACAACTGGTCAATTAGAAAATAGCCGTGTGTGATTGGGCAACTAGACTGGTGAAAAAAATCAAAAAAAATACTAGAAACATACCAGGGAAGCCAAGCTTGCTATGCAAATACAATAGCAGTATCAAAGAGACAGCCCCATCCTAAAGAATATTAGGATATAAGCTATTTATAAAGGAATCAAGTGTTAGCCCAGGACAAGGGGCCTGCCTTGACTTTTAAAAAAAGTCTAATGAGAAAATAAAAACGAAAAAAGAGTGAGAAAACCTTTTCCTTGTGGAGTTGTGGATCAGCATTTCAGAGGATTTAAATGTTTGCAATTGAAAGTTCATCTGTAAGTAGAGCATGCGGTGAGCAGTTTCTTTATATACAGTCAGGGTTCCGCATGCCGTCCCTGGAAAACCTGGAAAATAAAATGTACATCTTTCATACTGGGAAAATGGGGGGGGGGAGAAATCCTGAAATTTCGTATTTGTCCTGGAAACATTTGAATTATCTAGACAAATTAATGTATTATTACAGCAAGACAATATAACTAGTTTGGGTTCACTGTTATATATTGTTATACTGGTTGAAACATACAAACCACATGTGGGTTGGACAAAACACATTTTATTATTGTAAACAGCACATTTAAAGAAAGATACAAAACAATAAGATACGATACATACACATACAACAGTAAGATAAAAGAACTGGAGAGCCTGTACATAAAAAATCACTTACTAGTGATGGGGGCCGAAGACCCCGGAGAGTGTAATAGCGTTGGGGTGCAGAAGCCCCCACTGAGAAGGGTGTGACATGGCCTATGACCCATTGTGGTTTCTCAAAGATGTAGCTAAAAGAGGGAGATGAATTTGGACCTCGCGCTAAATACCAGACTCCTGGTGATCGGCACGGAAACACAGCGGAAAGATAAACTCTTCCAGGCAAAGGGAAGATAATCCCAAACAGTAAAACAAGGACAGCGTTGTTTTTTTTTTTTAAATTATTTAACGCTTGCCAATCTACGCAAGATTTTCCCAAATTATTATGAATATCATATAACACGTAAAAATGCTTCTGATTGGGTGGGTACTTGTTGATTTCATTCAATGAAGTTTTCTATCATGTAGCGAATATTTTGATTTATTTTTATGTGACACTAAGCAAACATGAAACACAGTCAAGATTAGTCAGTCAACTACTTTAAAAGACTGTTTAAAAATAAATTCCGTTTTACAAGACGTAAATTTCATAAAATTCAGAACCATGTAAATATAACATTTTCTTGATAATCATGTCAGCAGTGTTTAATTTGAATAAAATGATTTAATTTTTAGAAAAAGTAAATACTTAGCAAGACTTAAATTTGTTTAAACAATATTTTGTCTGTAAGTTAGTTAAATAATTTTCACAGAAATTCGACATAAAACATCTCCACAACTGAACTGACATAATTTTAATTTTATCGTTACAATACATTATTTAGAAGAATATTTCGAGTAAAATGCTCAGACAACGTTTATTTGAAGAAGTGAGCAGCTAAGATCATTTTTTTTAGAATATCACTCGTGTAAAATAGTGAATGAAATTAAAGAATGTTTCGTACTTAATAGCGTACACGCAAATTTTTACTGAAAATTAAAAAAACAAACAAAACAAACAATACGCAGTACATAATACTATCATAAGAATTAATAAAAATTAATGTTCATTTAAAAAAAGTTTTTTTGTTATTTTTTGAAAGCACGGGAAAAGAAAGTTATAAAAACAAAAACAAAAACAACGAACGTCCCTCACCGCCTTTTTTCCTCAAATTCAATTTCATCTCAGTTAAAAGTAACTGTCCTTTTACAAACTCCCCACTCTCTCTCTGGAAAATATTGACCTAATTACTCTGAATTCTGACCTAACAGATATTTTCTGAGTCGTGCAATTCATCGGTAAATCAATGTAGATATTTTACAATATCTCCCCCTTTATTGGCAAGTCAAATTTAGATATTATCCCAATCCCACCTAGTTTAAAATATTTTCGATTATTTTTACAAAACACAAATTCAAATTTAAATATTAAGTACTGCTAATTTTGGCTTCACAAATGTATTTTACAAAATAAATTGAATCCATTCGATGAAAAAAAAAATAAACAAAAAAAATCAAGGAATTATTATATTTTAATAAATTTCAGTGTTGATTAATCAATGAATGAATCATCATTTTTTTTATATATATAATTGTCTTTTAAATTATACATCAAATTTTTTTTATTTAAAAAGGGTAGGGCTAACTTTACATTGAGTTTTTTCAAAAATTATTAGATAACAATTCTAAAGTGGCTTGTTATTAAATAGAATATTTGTTTTTAGAATCTAAAATTATGAAATAAAACTTTAATTTAGGCATTTCATATTCTAAATAATTTATCTATTAATTAGGTGTATGGATTGTTGTTTTCAAGGCGCGTATAGGGGCATTTATTTTAAAGAATTTCAATTTATTTCATCGAATGCAGTTTGATTGAAATGATTCAGTAATTTAAAAGAGTTTGTTGATTTAATAAGTCAACACTGAAAATTTGATTAAAATCAGATAATTCTCTGATTCTTGACAATTTTCTTCGTCAGGTCGTTTCTCGTTCTTCGGCCTTCTGTAATATGCTATTATATCAGCTAGAAGCTAGCTGATACTGTAGCTGCGTAAAAACTGACCAAGTTTAATTGTTTTATTTTGTATGAATATTTTGTTTGTATAAGAAACTACACCAGAGTATTAAATTTAGGGTAGTTTAAGAGTTAACAGCATTTGTGCAGAGCACTAGTTTCTGCCGGTCTATGAACCCTAACAAAAGTGGAAAGGGGACTTTAGTTAGATTAGCGCCGCAGGCTGGTCGGAATGAAGGAACAAGCTGTGTTCTATCTCTTGATATGTCTATTATTGAAGTTTCTGTATTTTGAGATTCTTTTGGATTGTTCTTTATTGTTGTATTCGCTGTTATTAAAAGCTATTTGTTTTCTTACAGTTTCACGGTGTTAATTGAATAAAATTAATTACATCAGTAAGAATTGTCATGCCTTCACATTTATCCAGACCAGCAGTTGGGGCGGCCGCTACAGATACAACGCCTTAGAATGTTTGCTGGTTATGAGCGAGGTGGCTGGAGCACTATTTTCACATCCTCTCTGGTACTGTTCTGTGATAAGTGAAGTTTGGTTTGATTCTCGGCGCCAACCTCCTGTTGGCGATTTGCCCCCTAGCGACAGGGGAAGATAATTCTCTGTTGAATTTCCGATATTACTGATGGTGCATACGAACTTTAAAAAATGTATGTTTGACGAACGTTTGGGGTTTTCACTTGGTTGTATCAGAAAGGAGAGCGACCTTTTTGTTTTTTTAGGTCTGTCTCCGTTGAGGGCTGAATCAAAAGAGGGTGAAAGAAGTTTGCCTATTCGGCTTTGTCGCCAAAGTATGCTGGCTCGTGATTGGTTGGTTCGATACGAGGCTCGTAGACAAGGACGATAACCCCTACTTCATAATTCTTAATAAATAATAATAATAATAATAATAATAATAATAATAATAATAACAACAGCAACTGGAGTACAAAATAGACACGATGTTTGGGAAGTGATCCACTGGGAAAAGCAGAACACAGGGTGAAGCTAAAGGAAAATGAAAAATGGACAAATATCTGAACCTTGCCAGAGAACTGAAAAAGTTATGGAAATGAAGGTCAAAGTGATACCAATTGTAGTTGGTGCACTTGGAACAATCCAAAAGGATTGAAGGTTTGGAAAGTCTGAAATCAAGGAAGGATTGATACCGTTCAGAACACTAACTGCTGCAATCTGCTAGAATACTCAGAAGAAGTCCTGGAGACCAGGAGACTTGCGTCACTGAGACTCCAGTGAAAGACCATCAGTAATGCTGGATGTGAAAACTCAAAAAGAAAAATAATAATAATATTAGCGAAAATATATGACCTTGCCATAAAAATAATATTACAGGTAATTAATGAAGTAGATAAGTAATATAAGGATATATTCAATAATAATTAATTTAATGAAAACATTGACCTTGCTAGAGAAAATAGTTCATGGAATTGATATAATAATATTGTAATAAAGTAGTGGCGATAAATGACTTGATATCTCTATTAATAATGGAGATTCGCTTCGGTTTTTGTCTGTAACAAAAACTGGTCACTGCTTACGTCATAGCCAAACGTCATAACATAGAATAAATATAACAAAATGTGAGCATGCAAGTTAGACAATCCTCATGTGTTTCAAAAATAGATGCCGGCGTTATATATTTATATATAGATATGTTTTATTCTAATATAATATTTAAAGTTATCGGAACTGTTTCCATTTCAAATTGCTTTCTTTCTTTCTTTCTTTTTTTTTACTCTTTAATAAATTTGACGATTTTACAATACTTATGGTACACACTCTATGACATTAATTTCAGCTCCCACGCCGTCAGGCAATACTTTCAAAAAACTATTTTTACATGCCCGAGGGTGTCTTTTTTATTTTGCTGGTAAAAGAATAATAATTCCAATCGTATGTTATATTAATGGATTAGTTCAGCAGGATGTCTTGGTTTGATTGTGTCAAAAGGATTTTTTTTAAAATTTAAATACTAAAAAAAAGAAATAAAACGTAAGATACTGTGATATATTGGGTTGACTGACGAAATACAACTTCCTTTCTTAAAGGCGCGACACTTGGGCAGAACCTCCGAATCAGAAACGACACCGATATTTAAATTTTGAATTCAACCAGATAAACATTTAGTTTATTTAAAACTTTACGATTTTTATCACTTTTCAATAAGATTGCATTTCTCTAATGAAAAAAGAAATCAGACGAATTAATATCGAAAGAAGTAAGTATCACCATTTAATTTCTTTCTCTACAATGAAAATATGTATTTATTTTAGGGATACCCAAATAAGACTAAATTGTATTTTTGACTAAATTACTTTAGCCCCGGCTATAGAAAATAATTTACTAAAATCAGGGAATTATCGGATTTTAATGAATTTCAGTATTTATTATCAATGAAGTCTTTAAATGCATTACTTATTTTATTTCAAAACTTTTCTCATTTTTCTCAGGTCACTTATCCCCCCCCCACACCTTATGTTGGGGGGTAACATTTTTTTCAAGTTGTTCTTATAGTTTTCTAATTACAGTATAAATAATGAGATAAAAGACCGAAGTTATGAATAAGAGACAAAAAAATTTATGGTGGCTTTTCTATGAGAAAATAGGTACGAAAATCGAAAAATAAAATGTAAAAAAAAATAATAAATAATTAATGTTTTGGAGATTTTCTATTTTACTCATTTCGATAAATATTTAATTGGCTATTATCTATAAAAGAAAAAATTATAAAATGATATTTTTTCTGCTTAAAAAGGGGGGGGGGGTACATTTTCAATCGAGTTTTCTTCAAAAAGTATACTTTGATGTAATAAGAAAGGTTTGCATTAAAGATATTTATTTCTAGAATCTAAAAATATAACATTAAAACTTAAAAATAAGGTTTTCATATTAAAACAATTAAATTCAATTTTCAATATAATTCACACAATGCTGAAAATTAATTGTATGATACAGACACCGGAAGTGAGCATACACATTTTCATTTCAAAACGAAACTAATAATTTTTTATTTTTTACATGCAAAAAACGGATTTTACTTGGTTAAAAGTTAAAACGAGTGAGTAAAATTTCAGTAATATTTAAAAAATATGTATTTAAAGTAACGCCTTACTTATTATACCAAAGAAGTGTTTATAAGTATTTTAAAACTACTTTAAAACCATTATTGAACACGATAAATCAAATAAATTCGAGTTAACCTTTCCTAGAAATTTGGACGATTTTTAATGTATAAATTGTATTAAAAATAAATTGCATTTAGAATGATATTTTTCCTTTTTTAATGTGGTGTCAGTATGTACTACTTATCGATTTGACAAAGTTTGACCTTAAAATAATAGATTTAATTAATTTATAATTCGTTTTGAAAAACCTAGCAGCCAACAAAATGGGTATCCCTAATATTATATATGTGTAAAGAAAGGATTATTTTTATTAACTCTGTTTAAAATTTGATTTAGTCCGTAGTGAATGTTGTTAATTTGGCAAAATGCCAGTTCACTANCTTTCTTTTTAGTTATTTTTTCTTTTTCTTTCTTCCTTTTCTTTTTAGTTATTTTTTTTTCTTTTCTTTCTTTCTTTCTTTAGTTATTTTTTTCTTTTTCTTTCTTTCTTTCTTTTTATTATTTTTTCTTTTTCTTTCTTTCCTTTTCTTTTAGTTATTTTTTTCTTTTTCTTTTTTTTCTTTTCTTTCTTTTTAGTTATTTTTTCTTTTTCTTTCTTTTCTTTCTTCTTTTTAGTATTTTTTCTTGTTCTTTCTTTCTGTCTTTCTTTCTTTTTAGTTATTTTTTTCTTTTTCTTTTTCTTTCTTTCTTTCTTTCTTTTAGTTATTTTTTTCTTTTTTTTCTTTCTTTCTTTCCTTCTTCTTTTTAGTTTTTTCTTTTCTTCTTTCTTCTTTACTCTTTAGTTTATTTTTTTCTCTTTCTTTCTTTCTTTCTTTTTTTAGTTATTTTTTTCTTTTTCTTTCTTTCTTTCTTTTTAGTTAATTTTTTTTTTTCTTTCTTTCTTTCTTTTAGTTATTGTTTTCTTTTTCTTTCTTTCTTTGCTTTTTAGTTATTTTTTTCTTTTTTTCTTTCTTCTTTCTTTTAGTTATTTTTTCTTTTCTTTCTTTCTTTCTTCTTAGTATTTTTTCTTTTCTTTCTTTCTTTCTTTCTTTTAGTTATTTTTTTCTTTTCTTTCTTTCTTTCTTTCTTTTTGTTATTTTTTTCTTTTTCTTTCTTTCTTTCTTCTTTTAGTTAGTTTTTTCTTTTTCTTTCTTTCTTTCTTTCTTTTCTTTTTTTAGTTATTCTTTTTCTTTTTTCTTTCTTTCTTTCTTTCTTTTCTTCCTTTCTTTCTTTCTTTTAGTTATTTCTCTTTCTTTTTATTATTTTTTTCTTTTTTCTTTCTTTCTTTCTTTCTTATTTTCTTTTCTTCCTTTTAGTTATTTTTTTTTTTTCTTTCTTTCTTTCTTTCTTTCTTTTTAGTATTTTTTTTCTTTTCTTTCTTTCTTTGTTTCTTTCTTTTTAGTTATTTTTCTTTTCTTCTTTCTTTCTTTCTTTTAGTTATTTTTTTCTTTTTCTTTCTTTCTTTTCTTTCTTTCTTTTTAGTTATTTTTCTTTTTCTTTCTTTCTTTCTTTCTTTCTTTTTAGTTATTTTTTCTTTTTCTTCTTTCTTTTCTTTCTTTCTTTCTTTTAGTATTTTCTTTCTTTCTTTCTTTCTTTCTTTTTAGTTATTTTTTTCTTTTTTTTCTTTCTTTCTTTCTTTCTTTTTAGTTATTTTTTCTTTTCTTTCTTTCTTTCTTCTTTTTAGTTATTTTTTTCTTTTTCTTTCTTTCTTTCTTTCTTTCTTTTTTAGTTATTTTTCTTTCTTTCTTCTTTCTTTCTTTTTAGTTATTTTTTTATTTTCTTTCTTTCTTTCTTTCTTTCTTTTTAGTTATTTTTTCTTTTTCTTTCTTTCTCTTTCTTTTTAGTTATTTTTTTCTTTTTCTTTCTTCTTCTTTCTTTCTTTTAGTTATTTTTCTTTTTCTTTCTTTCTTTCTTTCTTTCTTTTATTATTTTTCTTTTCTTTCTTTCTTCTTTCTTTTAGTTGTTTTTTCTGTTTTCTTTTCTTCTTTCATTTCTTTCTTTCTTTCTTCTTTTTAGTTATTTTTTTCTTTTTCTTTCTTTCTTTCTTTCTTTTTAGTTATTTTTCTTTTTCTTCTTCTTTCTTTCTTTTAGTTATTTTTCTTTTTCTTTCTTTCTTTCTTTCTTTTTAGTTATTTTTTTTCTTCTTTCTTTCTTTCTTTCTTTCTTTTAGTTATTTTTTTCTTTTTCTTTCTTCTTTCTTTCTTTTTAGTATTTTTTCTTTTTCTTTCTTTCTTTCTTTCTTTCTTTTTAGTTATTTTTTTCTCTTTACTTTCTTTCTTTCTTTCTTTCTTTTAGTTATTTTTTTTTTCTTTCTTTCTTCTTTCTTTTTAGTTTCTTTTTCTTCTTCTTTCTTTCTTTTTAGTTTTTTCTTTTTCTTTCTTTCTTTCTTTTCTTTTTTTTTTTTTTTCTCTTTTTAGTTATTTTTTTTTCTTTCTTTCTTTCTTCTTTTAGTTATTTTTTTCTTTTTTCTTTCTTTCTTTCTTCTTTCGTTTTAGTTATTTTTTTTTCTTCTTTTCTTTCTTTCTTTTGTTATTTTCTTCTTTTTCTTTTTTTTTTTTCTTTCTTCTTTCTTTTCTTTCTTTTTAGTTATTTTTTTCTTTTCTTTCTTTCTTCTTTCTTTTAGTTTTTTTTTTTTCTTTCTTCTTTCTTTCTTTCTTTTTAGTATTTTTTTCTTTTTCTTCTTTCTTTCTTCTTTTAGTTATTTTTTTCTTTTCTTTTTCTTTCTTTCTTTTTAGTTATTTTTTCTTTTCTTTCTTTCTTTCTTTCTTTTAGTTATTTTTTCTTTCTTTCTTTCTTTTTAGTTATGTTTTTTCTTTTCTTTCTCTTTCTTTTCTTTTAGTTATTTTTTTTTCTTTTCTTTCTTTCTTTCTAGGTTATTTTTTTCTTTTTCCTTCTTTCTTTCTTTCTTTTTAGTTATTTTTTCTTTTTTCTTTCTTTCTTTCTTTCTTTTTAGTTATTTTTTTCTTTTTCTTTTTTCTTTCTTCTTTTAGTTATTTTTTCTTTTTTTTCTTCTTTCTTTCTTTTTTTAGTTATTTTTTCTTTTTTCTTTCTTTTCTTTCTTTCTTTTTAGTATTTTTTTTTCTTTCTTTCTTTTCTTTCTTTCTTTTTAGTTATTTTTTCTTTTTCTTTCTTTCTTTCTTTCTTTTTAGTTATTTTTTCTTTTTCTTTCTTTCTTTCTTTCTTTTAGTTTTTTTTTCTTTTTCTTCTTTCTTTCTTTCTTTTTAGTTATTTTTTTCTTTTTCTTTCTTTCTTTCTTTCTTTCTTCTTTTTAGTTATTTTTCTTTTTTCTTCTTTCTTTCTTTTTAGTTATTTTTTTTCTTTTTCTTTCTTTCTTTCTTTCTTTTTTTTAGTTATTTTTTTCTTTCTTCTTCTTTTTAGTTATTTTTTTCTTTTATCTTTCTTTCTTTCTTTTTAGTTATTTTTTTCTTTTCTTTCTTTCTTTCTTCTTTAGTTATTTTCTTTTCTTCTTTCTTTCTTTCTTTTTTTAGTTATTTTTTTCTTTTTCTTTCTTTCTTCTTTCTTTTAGTTATTTTTTTTTTTCTTTCTTTCTTTCTTTCTTTTTTAGTTATTTTTTCTTTTCTTCTTCTTTCTTTCTTTTTAGTTATTTTTTTCTTTTTCTTTCTTTCTTTCTTTCTTTTTAGTTATTTTTTTCTTTTCTTTTCTTTCTTTCTTTCTTTTTAGTTATTTCTTTCTTTCTTTCTTTCTTTTTAGTTACTTTTTTCTTTTCTTTCTTTCTTTCTTTCTTTTAGTTATTTTTTCTTCTTTTCTTTCTTTTTAGTTATTTTTCTTTTTCTTTCTTTCTTTCTTCTTTTAGTTATTTTTTTCTTTTTTCTTTCTTTCTTTCTTTCTTCTTTCTTTTTAGTTATTTTTTCTTTCTTTCTTTCTTTCTTTTAGTTATTTTTTCTTTCTTCTTTCTTTCTTTTTAGTTATTTTTTTCTTTTTCTTTCTTTCTTTCTTTCTTTTTTAGTTATTTTTTTCTTTTCTTTCTTTCTTTCTTTCTTTTTAGTTATTTTTTTTTCTTTTTCTTTCTTTCTTTCTTTCTTTTAGTTATTTTTTTCTTTTTCTTTCTTTCTTTCTTTCTTTTTAGTTATTTTTTTCTTTTCTTCTTCTTCTTTCTTCTTTTTTAGTTATTTTTTTCTTTCTTCTTTTTTAGTTATTTTTTTCTTTTTTCTTTCTTCTTTCTTTCTTTTTAGTTATTTTTTCTTTTTCTTCTTTCTTTCTTTCTTTCTTTTAGTTATTTTTTTCTTCTTTCTTTCTTTCTTTCTTTTTAGTTATTTTTTTCTTTCTTTCTTTCTTTCTTTTTAGTTATTTTTTTTTTTTCTTTTTCTTTCTTTTCTTTCTTTCTTTTTAGTTATTTTTTCTTTCTTTCTTTCTTTCTTCTTCTTTTAGTTATTTTTTTTTCTTTTCTTTCTTTCTTTCTTTCTTTTAGTTATTTTTTCTTTTTCTTTCTTTTCTTTCTTTTTAGTTATTTTTTTTCTTTCTTTCTTTCTTTTTAGTTTATTTTTTTCTTTCTTTCTTTCTTTCTTTCTTTGTTTTTTAGTTATTTTTTTCTTTTTCTTCTTCTTTCTTCTTTTTAGTTATTTTTTCTTTTCTTTCTTTCTTTCTTTTTTAGTTATTTTTTTTTTCTTTCTTTCTTTCTTTTTCAGTTATGTTTTTTTTTTTCTTTCTTTCTTTCTTTCTTTTTAGTTATTTTTCTTCTTCTTTCTTCTTTTTAGTTATTTTTTTCTTTTTCTTTCTTTCTTTCTTTTAGTTATTTTTTTCTTCTTCTTTCTTTCTTTCTTTTTTTAGTATTTTTTTCTTTTCTTTCTTCTTTCTTTCTTTTTAGTTATTTTTTTCTTTTCTTTCTTCTTTCTTTCTTTTTAGTTATTTTTTTCTTTTCTTTCTTTTTCTTTCTTTCTTTAGTTATTTTTTTTCTTTTTCTTTCTTTCTTTCTTCTTTTAGTTATTTTCTTTTTCTTCTTCTTTCTTTCTTTTTAGTTATTTTTTTTCTTTTCTTTCTTTCTTTCTTTCTTTTAGTTATTTTTTCTTTTTCTTCTTTCTTTCTTTCTTTTTAGTTTTTTTTCTTTCTTTCTCTCTTTCTTTTTAGTTATTTTTCTTTCTTTTTCTTTTTAGTTATTTTTTTTCTTTCTTTCTTTCTTTTTAGTTATTTTTTTATTTTTCTTCTTTCTTCTTTATTCTTTCTTTCTTTCTTTTTAGTATTTCTTTCTTTTTAGTTTTATCGTTTCTTTCTTTTTTTATTCATTTTTCTTTTTTTGTCTCATTTTTTATTATTTTTCTTCTAATAAGAAAAACAAAAAAAGTCTTTAATTTCTTTCTTTCTTTTAGTTATTTTTTTTCTTTTTCTTTCTTTCTTTCTTTCTTTAGTTATTTTTTCTTTCTTTCTTTTCTTTTTAGTTATTTTTTCTTTCTTTCTTTCTTTCTTTTTAGTTATTTTTCTTTTTTTTTCTTTCTTTCTTTTTCTTTCTTTCTCTTAGTTATTTTTTCAATATTGATTCAATATCCTGTAAACGTTGAGACAAATAAATACTTCCCTGTCAAGCTTAACCGGGGGAAAGCTTGCAATAAACCTTGTTGCGACCTTGCAAGTATGTAAAAAGGAATCGTCACCTTAGGTCTTGTAGAGATAGCCCAGAAATAATGCCACATCCATCATGAGTGGTGACAAGATATCTATTTACTAGGTACTAGCAAAATGAGCCTAAAATTCGTTTTTGACAAAATGACTTTAGCCCCCCTACAGAAAATAATTTACCAAAAATCAGGAAATTATCGGATTTTAATGAAATTTTCAGTGTTTATGTATCAATGAATGATCTTTATAATGCATTATTTATTTTATTTCAAAACTCTCTCATTGTTTTTCAGGTCACTTAATTTTGACACCCCTTATGTTGGGGCGTAACATTGCTTCAAGTTGGTCCTAACTTGATACTAATTACAGTATAAATAAAGAGATAAAAGACCGAAGTTATGAATAGGATAAAAAATTTACGGTGGCTTTACTATGAGAAAATAAGTACCGAAAATCAACAAATGAAATGTAAAAAAATAATAAATAATTCATTTTTTGGAGATTTCTATTTTACTCATTTCGATAATTATTTAATTGGCTATTATGTTATAAAAGAAAATATTATACATCGATATTTTTTCAGCTCAAAAAGTATACTTTGGTGTAATAAAATAAGGTTTGCATTAAATAGATATTTATTTCTAGAATCTAAAAAATATAACATATTAAACTTAACATCAGACTTTTCATATTTAAATGAATTTATATATTCATTTTTCATAGCAAAAATACTAAATTAAAGTTTGAAATAAATAACTGATGCATTAGAAAATTCATTAATTGATAAATCAATACTGAAATTTCATTAAAATCAGATAATTAACCTGATTTTTTGTAAATTCTTTTGCAATCGCGAATGTTACATTAAAAATTGTAAATAAGCGCGTAAAACCATTGAAAAAACAGCTAAAATGGCGGATCGCGTCGAAATTGACCAAAACAAATGGTTTTAAATCTTTTAAAAATAAACTGCATATGTAATGATATTTTTCTTATTAATGATGGTCATTATGTTACTACTTATCAATTTAGACCAAATTTGACCTTAAATAATAGATTTAATTATTTTTAAATTCGCTTTTAAAACTCGTAGCAGCCGCATTTTTTTTTTGCCAGTTCCTACATTATCCAGTTCGACCAATCAAAGGAAAGTTGGCATCAACCACATGTATATATTACTACGCAATCCTTATTCCTGCTTTTTTCCCCTCAGAAGATTGCAAGTGAGTAGTTGCATTCATTTTTTTTCCGACATTAGAAAATATACTAATTTTAATGTGTATTTTGTGAGAAAACTTCGTCGGTTTCACTTAGTTCTAAAGTGGAGGCTTGATTTACAATGTTAACATTATAATAATGTGAACCCTCAGTTTACGTCCATCTTTATATAATGAACTTTTTTTTTTCTTGCGCACGTAATCTAAGTGTACTGAATATTTTCTTTTCTATATTATCTTTAAAACATTTTCTTTGTATCTTAATATTCATTTTAATGAGTATATCTTCTTTTTTTTTTCATTTTTGTGAGAAAGATTAATTCTAAAGTGGGGGTTCGATTTACAATGTAGGCATAAAGATAGACTGTACTCTCTTTTTATGTCTGTATTTATGTTCTTTTTTTGGTTGACTCGTAGTTCGATCAAAATCTGACACCTGTAATTTTACAGCATAAAGGCTAAAAAGAAAATTTTAAAAATGAAATTTGAGTGTAAAAAAAAAAGGTTTTATCACTTTTTCTACCGTATCATTTGACTGTAAAGTGGTGGATAGATTTACAATTTAAGCATTATTATGAACTGTATCATGATTTTATACCCAAATTTCTGCATTTTATTTTTCCTCTTTAGCACCAACCATAATCTAGCTACTGGTATTTTACAGTACGGAAGCCCAAAAAGGAAAAAAGATTGTTTAGTTTTCTTTTTCTCTCCAAAAAAGATCTAGGTGATATACCTTACTGTATGTATTGCCAATTTGTGCACTCATTTTCATTTTAAAAACGAATTAAAATGAATTAAATCGATTATTTAAGGTAAACCTGGAGTGGTATAACCTTTTAGGGCTGGGGTTCCCCAAACTTTACAGCCTAAGTGACAAAGCTTAACTCTAGGGATTCAACCCTTTGTCAGTAATTATAGGTCCACTCTAACCTGGAGTAGTATGACCTTTTAGGGTTGGGGGTCCCCAAACTTTTCTGTCTGTGTGATTCAAAGCTTAACTCTAGGGATTCAACCCTTTGTTGTCAGTACTCCTAGGTACCACCAATTTTTCCTATGAAATCCCCCCCACCTATATTTAACACGATGAAACTTGCATAAAAGTTAATATTATCTTGAAAATTTTAGTCCATTTGAAAGAAGAAACATTAAACAAACTCCTGATTAAAAAAAAAATTCAGCTCACGGAAATAATGAAAAATATGAACAAAAAACAATGTTTACATTTTTGCACCATTAAATCAATTGAAATTTAACGAGGCCAAAAACAAATTATCACTAGAAGCTTTTTTTAAAAAATTCTATGAAAAAATTAATTAATGGCCCGATTTTCACGGAAATTTCCATAATTACTTACTTTTTATGTCAGTATGTCTGAAATATTTGGGGAAATATTTTTTCTGTGATCTAACCCCCCCTCATTTTATTTTATGAAATATGAAAAAATGAACCGACAAAACCGATCTTTACTTTTCTTCTATAAAGAGTCTGAATGATTATAACATAATATTTTTAAATACAGAATTCTGCTAAATTATATCAATAACGAAACTAACCAGGTTGTAAAAAAAACCTAACTGTTTTACTTATTTTTCAAGATGACGGCGAGTAATTTTCCCCCTGTCGGATAATTTGATATTTGAATGAACTGTTTTCTTTGTAACAACTCTTTATGTTCCTTATTTCTTTTTTTTGCGAGATTTTTAAAAAGTTAAGAAATATTTACGTTTCTTCCTTCAATATGGCCTAAACTGATCACGTGACATATTTTGGTGGTACTTAGAGAGTACTAACTATATTCTTTGATAATTATCTTTAAATTTTCTTTATAAATTTTAATATTTATTTTAATATGTATTTGAGGAAGGTTCGTTTTCACTTAGTTCTAAAGTGGAGGTTATGGGGATTTGGGCCCCCTATTTAGGTGCATGTGGAATTGGATACATTAAAATAATTAAGTTTTCTGAAACAAGTAATTTTACAATTGTATAAGTTAAGTTTAGAATTATGTAAACATAAGATAATCAAATAAATATCAGTTTAGAAATATTTACAACAATATAAACAATGGTTTCAATTCCATTGAAAATATGTACGCCATCGGATTGTAACAAAATCATCCGATATTTATGTCATTAGAAAACAGCTGATATTTGAAAATTCCAATATTAAATTTAACTTAATGATCACGTAGACAATTACAAAAGAAAAATCAAAAAAGGCCCTTTTAGCTGAAAATACTTTAGTTGGAGCTTACGCTCTTCCCAACTCGACAGAGTCAGAGCGGATGCTCCCATAACTCGACACAATGGAGAGAGGACGCTGTCCGAAGACATAACATACGAATCAACAGGTCCATCTATTTTTCGTTTCTTATCTTATCTCTCTCCTACACAATACGATACAAGTTTCAATCACAGACATTCTTTTATCAAAACTGCTACAACGTTGACAAATCGCACAAATGTAAACAGTACATGAGCGCTTTACAAACACAACTATGTACACACATACAGTCGACAACATCGCTAAAAGAACAATTTACTATCACTATATGAATTGTAATATCTTGTATATAAAGTTGTTTCTTTTATAATTTTATCTTCATCTTTTGTTTTCTACGGAAACTACATTTCCGTAGTCTTGTACATTTAAATTGTGGGGATCAAAACTAGGATCTTCTTCACACACACAAACACCGAGCAAACACTGTTCAATTTACAATGTAAACATTATAATAAACTGATCCCACATTGTATGTCCGTCTTTTTAAAAAATTTTTTATAATAAACCGTTTTTCTTTTGTCCGTAATTTGAGAGTACTAAATATTTTCTTTGCTAGTAATCTTTAAATTTTCTTTATGTATCTTTTAATTTTTAATGTGTATATTAGGTACCACCAATTTGACCCTGTGCAATTTACCCCCCCTACATTTAACACAATGAAACTTGCAGAAAAATTAATATTTTCTTGAAAAAATTTTTTCCATTCGAAAGAAAAACATTAAACAAACTCCTGATGATTTTTTAAATTTTTTATCAGCATACGAAAATAATGAAAATTATGATTGAAAAACAATGTTTTCATTTTTGCACTGTTAAATCAATTGAAATTTAACGTAGCTAAAAACAAGTTACCATTAGAGGATTTTTTAAAAATTCTATGAAAAATCAATTAATGGTCCGATTTTCACGAAAATTTCCATAAATTTTCATTGGATGTAAATACATCTGAAATAGTTTTTTTCTAAAATATATTAGGGAAAATATTTTTTTACGAGGTCTACCCCCCCCCTATTTTATTTTATGAGATAAAAAAAAAATGACGCGGAAAAAAATTTGGTACTTTTTTTTCTATAAAGATAAGAGCTGAATAACTATATCAATGAAATTGTATAACGTACCGAACTATAGTTTTATTAGGAAAAATTAATGAAATCGGAAATAAAAAGTGCAAAAAAATGTCATAATATTAATATTTGAAAACCTTTTTTTGCTTATGTAATTGGTATGTACTATATTCTATTAAATTGTCAAAAAAAAAAAATTTTTTTTTAAGAAATTAATTTTTACGAGATTTTCAATCTTTTGTGTGATTAAATATTTTTATTTTCTGCGTGAAATAAATTAAATTTTTTTTTTTCTGTGGAAAAAAATCGAATTTTTCACGGATATTTAAAAATATGAATTTTAGAATTCAGGTGAACTAAAAGTTGGTCCGATCCGTGCTCGATTAATATTTTTAAAAGAATTTGTAATTTTTATTGTTGAATAGTAATGTGTGATTCTTAGAATGTACGGAAGAACAAAACTGACATATGACGAGACGCTTCTCGGTAACTAAAGTTTGTTTTTCTGAGCGTAAAAAAATATTTTATTTAACTTTTACGACCAATTAGAATAAAAATAATATATTGAATGATTGTTTTATCAGTTTTTCTCTTAGAAAAAATATTCAAATTTTCATTTTATTTTCGATTTTAAGAATTAATACTAAAACCGAAGACATTTTTTAACGTCAATTTCACTGCGAAATTTTAAGATTAAAGTTTTTCAAGTTTTTATACATAGTAAATTGTAATATTAAAGTTTTTAAAGATTTTATTCATTTTAAATTGTAATATTAAAGTTTTTAAAGATTTTATTCATTTTAATAGAAAAAATTTGGCTAAAAAAGTTTGCCCGTTACACCCATCCGTACTTAGATGCATAACTGTAAGAGGGTAATAATATGTATTTCTTTCTCTCTAAATCGCGGCCTGAAAATTACCCTTTCGCACGTAATATAGATAGGTTTGTTTATTTTTTAAGATAACCATGTAATTTTTCCAATCGGATAATTTGATCTTTGAATTAACTATTTTTCTTTGTAACAACCCTGTACGATCTTTTTTTAACGAGATTTTTAATAAACAAAGTTCGGAAATATCTATTTCCGTTTTATTCAAGATGACCTAAACGGTCTGGTGGTACCTAGTGTATATATAATTTTTTTCCTTTTTGTGAGAAAGGTTAATTCTAAATTGGAGTTTAGATTTACAAGATAGGTATGATGATAAATTGGACCCTCATTTTATGCACGTATTTATGTTTTTTGTAGTCCCTTATGAAAATCTGACGCCTGTAATTTTGGAACACGGAGGCCTAAAAAGAAGAAAACAAATTAGTGTATGTAAAACTAATTTTTTGTCACGTTTCTCTAATGTGTCATTTGACAGTAAAGTGTGAGATCAATTTACAATGTAAACATTATCATAAACTGGATCCTGATTTTATGTCCGCGTTTGTTTTAGTCAAAAAGTAGTAACATAATGAGCATCAGGAAAAAAGGAAAATGATATTACATATGTATCTAAAAATCCTTGTGTTTTTGTTCACAAAAAATTACTGGGAAGTATGTTAAAGATACGATGGCTGATAAGTGACTCAGTTTGATAAACAAAAAATCTTTAATAACATTTTCAGTGTTGACTAATTGTATCAATTATTTTTTTTAAAAAAATCAGATTTCTTTCATGTTACTTTCGCCCCTACCTTTTCAGGACCAATTACACTTAAGCTATTTTCAAGGCTATGTCTCTATATTAAAAGGGTAATACTTTTTTGGTACGATGAACTGCCACTCGCTCGAGTCCAGCCTATTAGCCACGCCCACAGATTTTTATGAAAACAAAAAAATACAGCCAGGACAAATATTTAGACACGCCCACAAAACTTGATGAAAAACCTTATTTTACTTTTAAAACGTAATATTTTTTAGCTTAGAAAATTGAAAGTTTTAAATAAAACAACTTTGAATCATGTAAATTTAGGGTTCTACAAACATTTTTTCTTTAGTTATTTGAATATGCACGAATCTTTACATTCTTTTTTTTTTTTTTTTTTTTTTTTTTTTTTTAGAAAAAGAATGTAAAGATTCGTGCATATTCAAATAACTAAAGAAAAAATGTTTGTAGAACCCTAAATTTACATGATTCAAAGTTGTTTTATTTAAAACTTTCAATTTTCTAAGCTAAAAAATATTACGTTTTAAAAGTAAAATATGGTTTTGTTCGTGGTCGTACTTTTGTTTTTATCAAGATTTGTGGGCGTGTCTAAATATGTCCTGGCTGTATTTTTTGTTTTCATAAAAATCTGTGGGCATGGCTAATAGGCTGGACTCGAGCGAGTGGCAGTTGATCGTACCAAAAAAGTATTACCGATATTAAAATTAACAGATGTTGAAATTAATTTATTTGAATTACAATAGCATTCTCAGTTGTTTTTTGTTTTTGATTTTTTTTAAGGTGATTGTTATTTAATCATATTAATTAAATAGAGCTGTGTAAATAGAGTTAAAAACTGTTTGAATTATGCAAATAGGTTGATACTTTTTTGGTACGATCAACTGCCACTCGCTTGAGTTCGGCCTATGACATCGGCTTTAGACATGCCCACAAATTTTTATGAAAACAAAATTCTCTTCGAGTACAGCCAGCGTCCTCTAAAATATCTTAGAGGGCACTGGTACAGCTATGAAACAATTATTTTACTTTTAAAACGTAATATTTATTAGCTTAAAAAATTGAAAGTTTTAAATAAAAAAACAACTTTGAATCATGTTCTACAAACATTTTTCTTTACTTACAAATTTTATTTTATTTACATTTTTATTCATAAATAAAACGATTCTATATTTTTATATAAATTTTTATTAACAATTATTTTAATATGCACGAACCTTTACATTTTTTTTTTTTTAGAAATCAAACAATCATTTCATGTTTCCCCTCACTCGATAAATTTTAAGATCTTTGAGATCTTTATTAAAAAAACAAACAATAAATGAATAAATTACGGAAATTTCTACTTGTATAAAAACACACTGTCAATAATAAGAAAGGGTTATTTTCAATCTCCATGCTAGTGATGCCATTTTAAAAGATTGAAAAACATGATTTTTTATGAAACAAAAGAAAAACAAACAAGTATGGATGTTGCTGGGCATATAATAGGGGATCATTTAATTTGATAGATTCCTAAAAAAACCCACTTGGGTAGATTTTACAAACTTTGGTGATTATTGTTTTTAATGTATAGTGTCAAATTGCTTCATTTAAGAGCGATAGAAGGGGGGGATATATGGGGGGAATAGATATTCGAATCAATAAGTTCCTGCTGAGGGGAACCAAAAAACAAGCGAGTTCTCCGTCTTCTCACAAGCCAGACTTTCTTTTGGTCAACACATTCTTCGTCTTCGTCTAGCAGCTGGAAAATCCATCATCGTAGTCGAAATAATCTTTAACAGTTCAAAATCGTATTTCCTATTTAGTTTTGTTTCTGTTGGACTAAAATCCATTTATTTACTGGGTCGTTCGCAAAGCGCTTCGTCATCGTCGACTGCTTCTGCTGCTGCTCACTGCCAGCGCTCGACTCACTTGTCATTTAAAAAGTGTAAAAAGTATAAATTTTCCCTTCTACGTATAAAAAGGAAAAGTTGTCTTTCTTACATTTCATTCAGTTTGTTTTTCAAGGATTATAAAACATCTGACTGATGTAAAGTTGTTTTGTTGGCCATATATTTGAGTGCGGACAATTTTCTCATATGTTTATCAATAATGGAGTATCCTTTTCTTTCTAAATAAATCTTTGGCCAAAGTAAAACATCTGACTGAAGTAAACTTGTTTTGTTGGCTACATATTTGAGTGTGAATAATTTTCTCTCATATTTATCAATAATGGAGTATCCTTTTCTTTCTAAATAAATCTTTGGCCAAAGTAAAACATCTGACTGAAGTAAACTTGTTTTGTTGGCCACATAAGTAAAATTTCCATTATATGAATTATATTCCATTGAATTATTTTTCTGAAGTTGTTAATATTTACTTTTTATGTCTGAACATGAATAACATTATATGTCACTATTAGTTGAATAACAAACGGATTTATGCTAATTTCCTTTTCTTTAGTCTCTTGTTTTATTTAATAATATGTGTTCTTCATTTACAGATATCAAATGCAGTGAAGGACAAAAATACTGAAGAGAAAATCTTCTTGCAAAATGTGTGAACATGAATATTAACAGTTCATGTTAGGTAGTTGAATTCAAAAAACAAAGAAAAAAACTTTATTCTTGAAAGGACTATACATTATCATTTTAACAAGCTCACATTTTAAATTATGCATTCAACTAGAAATATGCAGATACATACTGGTGAGAAACCATTTTCATATGAAGTTTGCAGATCAGCATTTTCACCGAAGTCAATATTGAAAAGCCACATGAAAACACATACCGGAGAGAAATCATTTTCATGTGAAGTTTGTGGATCAGCATTTTCACAGAAGCGCTACTTGAAAAGCCACATGAAAACACATACTGGAGTGAAACCATTTTTATGTAAAGTTTGTGGATCAGCATTTTCAGTGTCAAGCTCATTGAAAACCCACATTCGTACACATACTGGTGAGAAACCATTTTCATGTGATGTTTGTGGATCAGCATTTTCACAGAGGGGCAACTTGAAAAGACACATTCGAACACATACCGGAGAGAAACCATTTTCATGTGAAGTTTGTGGATCAGCATTTTCACAGAAGCGCTACTTGAAAAGCCACATGAAAACACATACTGGAGATAAACCATTTTCATGTAAAGTTTGTGGATCAGCATTTTCAATGTCAAGCTCATTGAAAAACCACATGCGAACACATACTGGAGATAAACCATTTTCATGTAAAGTTTGTGGATCAGCATTTTCAATGTCAAGCTCATTGAAAAACCACATTCGTACACATACTGGTGAGAAACCATTTTCGTGTGATATTTGTGGATCAGCATTTTCACAGAGGAGCAACTTGATAAGCCACATTCGAACACATACCGGAGAGAAACCATTTTCATGTGAAGTGTGTGGATCAGCATTTTCATTGAAGGGCAATTGTGAAAAACATATGAAATCTCACACTGGAGAGAAACCATTTTTTGTGAAATTTGTGGATCAGCATTTTTACAGAAAATCTCTTTGATACAACACATGCGGTCACACAGTGGTGAGAAACCATTTTCGTGTGAAGTTTGCAGATTAGCATTTTCACTTAAAGGCAACGTGAAAAGCCACATGAAAACACATTCTGGAGAGAAACCATATTGTTGTGAAGTTTGTGGATCAGCATTTTCTTGTAAGAACCAATTAAAAAAAACACATGCCAATATACAATGGTGAGAAACCATTTTCATCTGAAATTTGTGAATCAGCATTTTCACGGAAGCTTCATTTGAAATGCCACATGAAAACACACACTGGATAATCTGTGGAGAAATGCAGCTTGAGAGATAACAGTACATCTGGGAACATGAGCCTCTACCAATAACATCAAATGGAAAGGTGACTGTGTTCTATGATAAAGTAATTCAGACAGGCAGATATATAAAAGACAAAGCCATTAAACCAGATATTGTCATCTGGGATAAACATAAAAAATCTGTTCTCATTATTGATGTAGCTGTCCCAAATGATTATAGCCTCAATAGAGCTGAGCGAGAAAAGATTACAAAATATAAAGATCTCAAGAATGACCAAAAAACAACTTGGTCATTGAAAGAAATATATATCATACCTGTTGTGATAGGAGCAACTGGGTTGGTGAAGTTAAACTTGAAAAAATACCTTGAAACAATACCAAGTGAACCAAGCAGCTATACATTCTAAATAGTAGTTATCAAAGAAACATGCTCCATCCTAAAAAGATCTTTAGGATACAAATACTATTTATAAAGAAATCAAGTGTTAGCCCCAGGACAGGGGCCCCTTGACTTCTAAAAAAATCTAATAAGAAACTGAAACAAAAAAAGAGAGAAACTGTTTTCCTGTGAGATGTCTGATCACTCAATCGGTTCCATAATAGATTTAATTATTTTTAATTTGCTTTTAAAATTCCTAGCAGACGACAAAAAGGCCATTCCCTAATTTAAGGTCAAACTTTGTCTAAATCGATAAGTAGTAACATAATAACCCTCATTAAAAAAAGAAAAATATCATTACATATGCAGTTTATTTTTAATAGGTTGTGAGAAGACCTGTTCTGCACTCTGCCCTTTCGATGTACTTGTCTAGATCCCAACGTTGTGAATTATGTGCTGGCCGAATTTAAAGCACGAGTCAGAAAAACAGGCTCACAAGGATTAAAAACAAAACAACAACAACAAGTGTAAACAAGACACGGATGGAAGAAGGGTGTGTTTGATACTCGCTGGCTGCTACTGTCTATCCCTACCGGCGATCTTGACACCCCAACGGCCGAGTTGTAACTCTACTGGCGAACTTAACCCTTCGATCCCCGGGTTCTAACTAACTTAGGGCTCGAGTTTAGTTGTATTTATGTCAAATTCCCCTTCCCCAAACCATCTTCTCCGGACCACACAAATGGCCAACACTTAAATAAATTGCCGACTTCTAGTCGCCATTAACCCTTAAAATTAAAGTACTCAAATATTTTTCCAGACAATCCGTCTTCAATATGTTGATCATTAATTTTTTCAAAAGAGAATTTCTCCTAAAAAAATCCTTTTTGCTTTTAATACCTGGGTGCCTAAGATATTATCACCAAGTGGTCCCATTTCATGGTGGCATACAGGTCTCTTTAAACTTTACGACCTAATCTTTGGATTCGTAAAAAGGTCAGCCACCCACCCCTTTTACTTATGCCGGACCTTAACTTATTTCTCTTTCTTATTTATTTATTTATTTATTTATTTATTCTGACCATGTTCGTCTTCAACCACAGTATCACAAGGTTTAAAACTATTTGTTTTGGTCAATTTCGACGCGATCCGCCATTCTGTCTATTTTTCAATGGTTTTACGCGCTTGTTTACAATTTTTATGTAACATTCGCGATTGCGAAAAAAATTACCAAAAGTAAGGTAATTATCCGATTTTAATGAAATTTTCAGTATTGATTTATCAATTAATGAATTTTATAATGCATCAGTTATTTTATTTCAAAACTTTATCAAAGAAACATGCTCCATCCTAAAAAGATCCTTAGGATACAAATATTATTTATAAACGAATCAAATGTTAGCCCAGGGACTTATAGAAATTGTTAAAGGAAAATAAAAGAAAAAAAACAGAGACAGCTTTTTCTTGTAAAGTTTATGGATCAAAATTTTCTCAGTGGAGCTCATTGAAAAACCACATATATACACATACTGGTGAGAAACAATTTTTGTGTGAAGTTTGTGGATCAGCATTTTCCGAGAGTCGGGATTTAAAAAGAGACATGCCAATACACACTGGCAAGAAACCATTTTTGTGTGAAGTATGTGGATCAGCATTTTCACTGAGGTGGGATTTGAAAAGACACATATGAACACACAGTGGTGAGGCACATTGGAAAAGCCTACTAGACATAACCTTGAGTGTTTTCGGTCTCTCTGTACAGGGTTTAGTCAATATCTGATAAGTGGATGCTTCCATAGGAAGTAAACCCTGACCCAATATTCCAAAAATATGGACATTAACATAAATACAAAAGTAACATACTGGCTGGATGTCAACCAAGATAATCAGGTCACCTCGTTATGGCTACGCACTGGGCTAAAAGGAAAATAATAGTGTACCTTAAAATCAAACAAGGTAATTCTCTACGGCTTCACTTACAAGTGGGACAGAAGAAAAAATGTATTAGAGGAACAAATAAAATTATCAAACCTCCAAAAAGATAAGGTTAACTGATCCACGAACAAGAAATTACTATCAATTGCTTTCCAAATAGATAAATATATATCTACCCCTGAAATAATTGTAATAAAAGAAAGAGCCCTGGAAAAAGCAAGCCTAGACTTCAACAAACACCATGAACAGGGAAAATATAAAGAAACACCAAAACCAGAAAGAGAGTTGTAAAGAATGGCAACGGATTTTCCATCACCACTGCCCATCGAAGAAGGACATCCCAAAGGAGAGATTAACCTGTCAGAAATTTAATTTTCTTAAGAGTGGATCTTTCTCACTGGATGAGAACACAAAAATGAAAAAAGACATTGACACTATGATCAAAGAAAATCTATTCCCAATCAGCAGTCCTCTCCCTATGCCTGAGGTTTGTCAACCCCCACCTACAAACCAGATACAAACCTCTATATCACTGCAACCTTACACACTATCACCCACCACTGCCAAACCAGAACTCTCCATTAAATGAGGACATCTCCACAAGAGTCCTCCTAATCAAATGCTGCCCAAAGTCACAATAAAGAACAAGCTCACCCCACCTCAAATTCCTCCCCAACAAATGCTCCATAAGACCAATGCGTCCAACCTGAACACAAGAAACAAAATGAGCTCCCACTTCAAAATATCCCATTAGACATAGAGCAGATGGAAATAGAGGAACAAGTGGCCAATAGGATAGAGAGAACGTGAGGTATGGGTTTTGAAGATCGACCCAAACTGGTTCAGATGGTTATGAACAAAGCCTTCACAACCCTTACTATGAAAGTGAATGATGCCCTCTCACAATTGGTCCAAGTTGATGCCTCTTTAGAGGAAATTAACTATGCAACATATGGGGTAGCATGATATTTACAGACAAAACTCCTTCCATTCCACCAAGAAAGGAGAAAAGGAATATGTAAGTGAAAACCAATTGTGCCGGTTTGGAAAAGAAAATCTCAAACAAAAAATAGAGAAGTGTAGAGCAGAAACATACCAGATATCTGGATTCTTATTAAATCAAAGCCCCAGAAAAAAAAGCTGGGGAAAAAATTAAGAAAATAAAAATAAAATATTCCATAAAAAACAGAGCAGCTAAGAAGTAGGATAACAGAGAACCAAGCTGAAATCAAAGCCTTAGCTGCTCAAATAAGGAATAAAGAAAAGAAAATAGATTTTAAAAAAATGTTCAATAGGAATCCAAGGATGGTTTACTGAAATCTCATTAGAGATGAAATCAAGGTAAGATCCCCACCAACACAACAGAAGTGGAAAATTTCTGAAGGCCATTAAATGAAGATAAAAAAAACACCGGAAGGGTGAATGAATAGATGCGGTGAAGGAGGCCAACAAGGGCAAGTTTATGATGCCAGCCTTGGAAATTATCCAAGAAACTGTTCGGAAAAAAAGTAGCTCACTTCAGCAACTTTAAAAGCCCAGGAATTGACAATATACCAAATTTCTGGTTAAAAAAGTTGACAGTACTTCACAAATACTATGCCAAGGCATTCACAAGAATCCTTAAGGGTGAAGAAGAGCCACCTGAATGGCTCACTATTGGAAATACATCCTACCAAAAAGCCAAGAGACCCATCTTGCCAATAAATACAGACCGATCTGCTGCCTTACAACAACATCCAAGTGGCTGATGGGGATAATCGCTGACGCAACATATGATCACCTAGCTGAAGGCGATTACCTCTAGGGTGAACAGAAAGGATGTGCTAGAAAAAAACTTGGCACAAAGAACCAGCTACTAGTAAAAAAGACCATCCTGGAGGATTGTCGGAAGAGGCAAAGAAACTTATCGATGGTGTGGATCGATTATAAAAAAAGCCTTTGACAGTGTGTCCCACTTCTGGATACTCCGATGTTTTGGAACTATACAACAACACACAAGTTGATTAACTTGAAAATGAACAGAAAGGATGTGTGATTGCCAGAAGAGATAAAGAAACTTATTTATGATGTGGATCGATTATAAAAAAAGCATTTGACAGTGTGCCCCACTCCTGGATATTCCAATGTTTGGAATTATACAATGTCCATGAAGACATAAGATCATTCCTCCATAAACAAATGGCCAGATGGCAAACAACAATAACACTAAATCACTTGGAAGGAAAAATACCGATCCCAAACATTAGAATCCAACGAGGTATTTTTCAGAGAGATAGCCTATCACCTCGTCTTTTCTTTCTCATTATGGATCCACTTAGCAAAGTCCTTAAATGCTGCAAAACTGGATACAACCTCAGTAATGGAAGAAAGAAAGATGAAAATAAAAAAGTGAACCATCTACTCTTTATGGACGACTCAAACTCTATGCAGAATCAGAATAACAACTTGTCCCTCTGATAGAAACGGTAAAAAATTACACAGAAGATATATGCATGGAGTTTGGATATGAAAAGTGTGCTAAATGCACCATAAAAAAGTTAAAAAAGTGACAGCAGAACATCTTAAGCTGGACAATGGATATATCGAAGACTTGGGAGAGGATGTTGCATACAAATACCTTGGCATAAAGAAAATGTGATGGTTGAACATGGACAAATGAGAGAAAAGGCAGAAAAGGAATATATAAGCCGCCTTAAAAAGATCCTCAAATCGGGATTAACACCAAAAAACAAAATAACTGCCATCAACCAACTTGCAATACCTGTCATTTCCTATGGTTTTGGTATTATTGACTGGCCACAATGCTACATCAATAGGCTTGATACCAAAACTAGGAAAATGCTAACCCTATATAAGGTTACCTACCGACATCAGTGCATGGACAGGATATACCTACCAAGAAGAGAGGGCGGTTTAGGTCTCATAGAAGTCAACCATGCATACCGAGCCACAATATTAAGCATGGGACAGTATATCAAAAGCTCAAGGGATAAAACAATCTCAATAGTAAAGGACCACCAAAATAAATGTCTATCACAACAGACCTCAAATACTAAACTCGCAAAAAACTTCAATGGGGGCCAATTAAAGAACACTACAGATAATAATGACTACCCGGCAACCCTAATTGCAAGAAAGATAAGGGAGGAATATTCAAAGCGGGAAATGGAGACCAGGAAAGAAGGATGGCGACAAAATAAGAGAGCAGGGAAATTTATGGAAGAACTACAGAAATACATTGACAAGGAAGCTTCACTGCAATGGCTCAAACATGGCAAGCTACCATTTGATGAGGAGTTGAAATAAATTATTAAATGAAAAAAATTTAAAAGTTTTTCTTTAATTTATATCTCTCTCTCTCTCTCTCTCTCTCTCTCTCTCTCTCTCTCTCTCTCTCTCTCAAGCAAAACTTCTTACATTTGTTTCTTGTTTTTGTTTATTTTTAAAATTATTATTTTTTTTTTTTCTGTTTTTATTTTTTTATACTTCAACTAATCTAAATTCATTCTCCGCCAGCCGCGGTTTTCTGTCTCCGAATGGGGGGTCGCTTATCTTATTTCTTTCTTTCTTTTTTTTTTGTGTGTTTTTTTTTTTTTTTTTTTTTGTTACCAATCGAATAGAGCTCTTTGGTCAAGGGAGGTAATAAAACCTTGACGTTGTTCCCAACCCCGTGTAATTAGTTTCCTGCCGATGTAAAATGGCCGCTTGCTTCGCGCGTTTTTTTGTTTTTTTTTTTGAAAATGCCGACGACGATACAAAAAATAAATAAATAACAATTAAGAAATAAAGTTACATTCAAAATGGCTTCCATTCAAATCATACTTCTGATTTTTCTTTTAATTTTAACGGGTTTTTTTGATGAATTTCTTTCTATCTTTTTCAATGGTTTTATGTTCTGCTAAAACCTCCGTCTCTCTTCGCCGTTACTTCTAGTCTAATTCCGATTAAATCTTATTTCATTTCTGATTTATTTTCCACATGCCTATCCAGTTTAGTTAAACTCTAGTTCACTTTTTTTTTCAGATTTTTTCTTTTTAATTTAAATCAGAAATATCATAAAAGGGGATGTTATAATTTATTCACAGAAGCAGCAGCAGTTGCAAAAAAAAGAAGAAAAGAATAGAATATTATGTTACCTACATACTTCCATTAAAAAAATATCGACAATTCTTAATTCAAACATTATTTTCAATATTTAAAAAAAATAAAAACCGAAAATTTATCTGAATTCTTTTAGATGAGGCTTGATGATTAGTAATATCTACATTATTTGGACTATTGTACTCATCTTCATTGTTTTCTGTACAATGGCCGATTTGACCTCCGTACTTTTTGTAAAAACAAAGAATATATAAGTCTAGCTAAAAAATCATACATAAGTGAATAGGTAGATATTCTAGCCAAAACAAGGAGTTAGGTTAAGACAGTTCAAAGTGACAGTTATCAGGTTCAATCCGGGACAGGGGGTAGTAACATAGAATAATAATTAACACAGCATAACGCTTCTACCCCAGCTATGGTTAGTGGAACAAGAACAGTATACCCGGTGGACTGAATGAAGGGGTTGGTTCAAAGTTCCATGATGGCTCCAGATTATGACCAGAAGATTCTCGAGTTTGAAAAGAAGGTTCCCCAGTCTGACAAGAAATACCTGAAAAAGGCTGGAGGTCACGTTGGCCGAAACGTTGTACAGATAACAATGAAGAAAATGACAACAGCCGAATATAAATAAATAAATAATACTGTAAATTGTATACACATAATTTTTAACTACATATTTATAATACAATATTTTCTTTAATTAAATAAATACGATTTTGCAATACAATGAACTGGAATATTTATTTCATAGTATATGGTAAGGATGTGAAATTTATCGCTGGCTATAAAAAAGGGTGATCACAGGAACTTTTTCTAAAAATCATATAAAATAAACTAACTATCCGATTTTAATAAAACTTTCGGTATATGAAGTAATAAAAGACGAACTTTTATTGTAAATAAATGTTTACTAAATTGAAAAGGTTAATAATTTGTTTCGTTAGTTTTTGTTTCGCGCATTGATCCCCCGTTGAAAGATCTTTTTTTTTCTTTTTCTTTTTTTGGATATAAATAATTTCTACATTTTTGGAAAGATAATTTTCCTAAAATATAGTAGAATGGGAGGCTAAATTTTCAATAGAGTATTTCTTCAAAACTTATTACTTTTTGTGCCTAAAATAAGGTTTGCATTAAATAGATATTTATTTCTAGAATCTAAAAATAAGTTTTGCATTAAATAAATATTCATTTCTAGAATCTAAAAATATAACATTTTAAACTTAACATCAGGTTTTTCATATCTTAAATGAATTTTATATATTCATTTTTCATAGCAAAAATACTTAATTAAAGTTTTTAAATAAAATAACTGATGCATTATAAAATTCATTAATTGATACTGAAAATTTCATTAAAATGTTTAAAAATCGCTAATGTTACATGAATTTTGTAAATACGCTATTTTTCAAGAGTGTTAATGTAGGGACTAGCAAACAGAGGCTAAAATTCGTTTTTGACAAAATGACTTTAGCCCCCCTACAGAAAATAATTTACCAAAAATCAGGGAATTATCGGATTTTAATGAAATTGTCAGTGTTTATGTATTAATGAATGATCTTTATAATGCATTATTTATTTTATTTCAAAACTTTCTCATTTTTTCAGGTCACTTCATTTTGACGCCCCTTATGTTGGGGGCGTAAAATTGCTTCAAGTTGGTCCTAACTTGATACTAATTACAGTATAAATAAAGAGATAAAAGACCGAAGTTATGAATAGAAACAAAAAATTTTTTTTTACGGTTGCGCTTCTATGAGAAAATAAGTACCGAAAATCGAAAAAAAATGTAAAAAAAAAAAATATAAAATAATTTTTTAGGAGATTTCTTTTTTACTCATTTCGATAATTATTTAATTGACTATTATCTTATTAAAAAAAATTATACATCGATATTTTTTCTGCGAAAATAGAATTTTTCTTCAAAACTTATTACTTCATGAGTATAAAGTAAGGTTTGCATTAAATAGATATTTATTTCTAGAAACTAAAAATATAACATTTTAAACTTAATATCAAGAGTCACATATTTTAAAACAATTAAATTGATTTTCAATATTAAACCATGATGTTAGAACATTAATTGTATGGAAGATAAGTAAGACCAAATACATAAAATATAAAATATCTTCCTCTCTATTCAGGAGAGTTAATGTTTGTGTCAGTAATTTAACCGAAAGATTCAATATCTAATAAGTTAAGGTAAGTTCATTTCATTATTACTATTTTTAATTCAATTATTCCTTTTTAATTAAAAATATTCAAATTCTAATTGATGTTTTCTCACTTTTTATCTTTAAATTAAAATTTTTTTTTTTTTTACTAAAATAAAAAAAAGATTGCAATTGTCATGTCTAGCCGGAAAATATTGAACCCCCACCATCTAAAATGTTTGTTTTTTATTTTTTTATTATCGATTGCACACCAATCTATCAGATTGTAAAAAAAAATTCTAAAAAGTTCTTTATTTTTCGAGTTCCCCGTCGTAAATATTGGAAACGCTACAATTTTTTTCCTTCCTTCAATGGATTATTATCGTTTACACACCAATCTATCAGATTTTTTTTAAATTCTTAAAAATGCTTTACTTTTTGAGTTTTTAGGGGTGCTCATTTTCTGTAGGAGACGGTTCTAAATTCATTTTGTCAAAACCGGATTTTACGTCAATCAAACAAGACAAAAAAGTTAAAAATATTATGGCAATTATGGAATACCATACACGAAACGTAAATAATATGCAAATTTTATTTCTATGAAACTAAATGTATTTTTGATTTTTTTTACATACAAAAAACGGATTTTACTTGGTTAAAAAAAAAAAAAGTTAAAACGAGTGTGAAAAATTTCAGTAACATTTAATAAATATGTATTTAAAGTAACGCTTTAATTATTTCTAAAAAGAAATGTTTATAAGTATTTTAAAAATATTTTAAAGCCATTATTGAACACAATAAATCAAAATAAATTCAACGTAACTTTTTGTTGAAATTCGGACGATTTTTAATGTATAAAATGTATTAAAAATAAATTGCATATTGTAATAATATTTTTCTTTTTTAATGATGGTCATTATGTTACTACTTATCGATTTAGACAAAGTTTGACCTTAAATAATAGATTTAATTATTTTTAATTCGCTTTTAAAACTCGTAGAAGCTGAATTTTTTGCCAGTCCCTATGTTAATGACTGAACCCAATCAAAATTGACCAAAAAATTCATTTTAAATGTATTAAAAATAAATTAAATGTGTAATATTATTTTGCTTTTTAATTGATGGTCATTATGTTACTACTTTTCGATTTAGACAAAAGTTTGACCTTAAATAATCGATTTAATTAATTTTAATTCGTTTTTTTTTTTAAATTTGACTTTAGCAGTCGATTTTTGGGTAAACCTAAATGTGCGTGTGTGTGTGTGCACGCCCACGTGCGTTTTGTTGGAGGTTTTCTGAGTTTAATCAGCCCGAGTAATCTCCCCTTGGTAGTAGTTTTTGATTTCAGTAAGAAAGGAGACTCGTGCGTTGTTTGAAGAAAACACATTCATTGTACAACGTCTTTCTCATTACATTTTCAAACACAATACCTTTCTATAATCACAATACTTTTCTATAAAGAAAAAAAAGAAGAAATCAGATGAATGAATATAGGAAGAAGTAAGTATGATAATTTAATCGATTATTTCTTTACAAATAAAAATGCCTACATTCTACTCCTTGGTTGGATTCATTAGACATTTTTCCGATATATTTTAACTATTTTAAAGTTTTAAAATCTCATATACGGATTTTATTTGAATTGAATAAGTGAGGAGATATTTTTTGTTTGTTTAGATTAGGTATACCTAATATATCGTATTAATTGGGGGCTCGTTTTACAATTTAGGCATGAATTGGATCCTCCTTTTATGACCGTAATTTTGTTTTTTCGTCGACAATGATTAAAATCTGACGTTTTTATTTTAGAGTATCAGAGCAAAAAAAAAAAAAAAGAAGAAATAACAACAACAAAAGGAGCCCCCACTTTAAAACTAACCATTCTCACAAAATAAAAACTTTTAGAATATATACATATTGAAGTGAATATTAAAATAAATAAATAGAATATATTTAGTATTGTAAAATAACGGGTGCAAGAAAAATAAAACATTTATTGCAAAGACTCGGACATAAAATGAGGGTTCAGTTTATTTTATGGTAGGAATTTACGAGGAAAAACTTAAGGAATTCCTAAATTTCTTTAAAAAAAACTCTGTTTTGATCTCTACAGAGTATTATTATATAAGCGTCGCGGATTTGAACTTATTTACAGCAGCAGCAGCAGCAGCAGCCGCAGTTTTCCAAAAGACAGGATAGGATATTATGTCCATTCCATTAATAAGAATGACGACAATTTTTAATTCAAACATTATTTTCAATATTTTTTAAAGATAAAGACTGAACTATATCATGTCATCTTTTAGCTAAATATTTTTATACAATATTTTCTTTGATTAATAAATAAATGCGATTTTTCTATTCACTAAACAAAAGTATTTATTTTACATTTTATAAATTGAAAAAAAAAAAAAAAATTCAAAAAAGTAGACTACAGGAACTTCCGTAGAAAATAATCTAACAATTTAGAAAAAAAAAAGATATATTTTTTTCTTATTTACGAAATTTAAGTTTCAAGGTTTATTACTAAACCTGGTCTAGTTTCGATTTTTTATTTATTTATTCTTTTTACATATGTTCCGTCATTGGATTATCTTTACAAAAATGTAAAATTTATTTTTATACCAAAAAAAAAAGAAAAAATCAAACAAAAAAAAACAAACTAATGCATTAAACACAAACTAACGAAAAAATTATTAGCCTTTTCAATTTAGTAAACATTTATTTACAATAAAAGTTCGTCTTTTATTACTTCATATACCGAAAGTTTTATTAAAATCGGATTGTTAGTTTATTTTATATGATTTTTAGAAGAATTTCCTGTGAAATTTGTCGCTGGCTCTATTTTTTAATCATTCTGAATGAGTATTTTTTGTTCATGAAAAGAATATTTATTTAAATTTAAAGAAATTGTAATTTTTTTTTTAAATATATAAAACTTGATAAACTTAACCATGAAATTGTTCTCAAATTTAAAATGTTAATTTTTGTTTTCAAATTCGTAGTAGAACGATGACGTAGAACGTGTGTCATTAGAATATTCTGGAATGAAATGACACTTATTATTTCCCCATTTTATCATACCACTGCTGGTAATTTAGTCCCTAGTAACCATAAATTAATTCAGGGGTTAATGAAAATACCCCTACTGGATTTTCATAAAATTTTACTTTTGAAAAAAAAAAAAAAAAAAAATTGCTTAAATTTAGGTAAAACTGACACAAGAAAAAAAAAAAAATAGTGGAAATTTTTTGTTTGTTTTGATATCAAGTGCCAACACGTTCTCTAGGTACCACCAAACCGTTTAGGCCATCTTGAATAAAACGGAAATAGATATTTCCGAACTTTGTTTATCAAAAATCTCGTAAAAAAAGATCGTACAGGGTTGTTACAAAGAAAAATAGTTAATTCAAAGATCAAATTATCCGATTGGGAAAAATTACTTCGTTATCTTAAAAAATAAACAAACCTGCCCGTATTACATGCGAAAGGGTAATTTTCAGACCGTAATATAGACAGAAAAGTTACAAATTATTTCCCTTTTACGATCAACCAGTAAAAGTATGGATAACACTAATTTAACTTTTTGTCTTGTGCATATTCAATAACCGATTTTATTTGTTTTCAACGATTTTTAAGATATTCTTTTTTTTTTTATCTTGAAATATTATCTAGAAATTTTTTTTGTGCGTTCGAAAGAAGAAACATTTTAAAAAGTCCTGATGATTTAAAAAAAAATTCAGCTTTGGAAAATAATGAAAATTATGAACGAAAAACAATGTTTTTACTATTAACAAAAAACTTGAAAAAATTTAATAGTAAAATGTCACCGTGAAATTGACGTTAAAAAAATGTCTTCGGTTTTGGTATTACTTTTTAAAATCGAAAATGAAATGAAAATTTGAATATTTTTTCTAAGAGAAAAACTGATAAAATAATTCTGTATACTTACTTTGTATTCTAATAGCAAAAAAAATTATCTTATTTAACTTTTTTGAACAAAGAAAAACAAACTTTGGTTGTTATTCAGAAGCGTCTCGTCTCGTCTCTTTGTAAAACAAATATGTCGGTTATGCCTTTCCATATATTCTAAGAACCAAAAATTACTATTCAACAATAAAATTACAAATTCTTTTAAAAATATTAATCGAGCACGGATCGGACCAACTTTTAGTTCACCTGAATTCTAAAATTCATATTTTTAAAATATCCGTGAAAATTTTGATTTTTTTTTCCACAGAAAAAAAAAAAATTTAATTTATTTCACGCAGAAAATAAAAATATTTAATCACACAAAAGATTGAAAATCTCGTAAAAATTAATTTCTTAAATTTTTTTTTTTTTCTTGACAATTTAATAGAATATAGTACATACCAATTACATAAGCAAAAAAAGTTTTCAAATATTAATATTATGACATTTTTTTGCGCTTTTACATATGGTTAGTATTATCTGCATTATTCGGACTATTATTCGGACTATTGTTCCGTGATGGCTCCCGATTACGACAAGAAGGTTACCGAGCTCAAAAAGAATGTTCCCGAGTGCGAGAAGGTTCCCAAGTCCGACAAGAAATACCTGAAGATGGCCGGAGGGCATATCGGCCGAAACATTGTACAAATAACAATGAAGATGGGGACAATAGTCCGAATAATGCAGATAATACTAATCTTCAAGCCTCATCTCAAACATTCAGAGAAATAATTCATATGGTGTAATCTACTAAACTTTCTACAATTTATGGTCACCAGCTCCAGCTATATTACCAAAGTTAAGTAGTGATGAGCCTGTTCAATACATATATGGGTAACCACTTAAAGCAGCAGCTAGCACTGTATGAAAATGAATATTGAAACTGATTGTCTTTGGCATGAAATAACTTGCAAAGGATTGATATAGCATAAAAAAACAGCCCTTTTCACAAGAAGATTTCTGATATTCATGAACTCATTGTTGATAATAATATCCCTATATTAATAGAAAAACATATCCTCAATTTGACACCAAAAAACAGTAAAATGAAACTCTCCTTATTGAACAAAGTAAACTTGTTTTGTTGGCTAAATATTTTAATGTATAATTTTCTCACATATTCATTAATAATGGAGTGTCCTTTTCTTTCTAAATAAAACTTTCAACAAAGTAAATTCCCATTTAAATTATATTCCATTTACTTATTTTTCTGAAATTGTTAATTTATTTTTTTAAATGTCTGAACATGAATAATATATGTCACTAATTTAAACACAAAGTGATTTATTGTAATTTTCTCAGTTCAAATGAAACCTGGGTCACTTGTTTTTTTTTTTTTAATGATCCTATTTTTCATTTACAGATACCAAATGCAGTGGATGACAAAAAGCCAGAAGAGAAAACTTATTCTTGCAATGTGGATGAACATGCATTGTCTCGGTTTGTAATTTACGATTCTGCGGTAAGAGTTACGTCCCTTAGACCAACTGTGTTATTTTCGTAAATAGTGTACTATTTACATTTTGACCGCTCACTTCCGGTTACCATTATTCAGCGGTAAATTCAAGGCTTTATCCACACGCGTTTAATTCCTTTTCTGTGTTCTTCCTTAAAGAGAACAGGTACGTCACTTGACTCTCAGTAACCTTCTTATTAAATTTTATAATAGACTTTTACCTTGTGTATCTGACTATATTATTTGACATTTCGCTGAACCTTGTACACTAAGAAAGATTTGTAATGTTCACTCCCTTGTCGCTCGATTGACTTTCTCTCATAGACTCTGCCCCCCTCGTTTGTACCTTTCTTAATTTCTAAGCCTGTTTGGTGGTGTTATCGTATGTCATTATTATTTCACTGTCTTTATCTATGAACTGCCTCCGAGTTTTTCTATTAACACCCATCCATTGCTTTCTTCAGACATTGTACCATCCCCTGTGTTGTGGCTTGTTCTATAAACCTGTTTTCTTTCCTATTTCAGTTTTTTACACTTTCTGGTGAAAGGAATAAAGAGATTACCTTATCTATGGTGTTTGTTATTCTATGCCAGAGGGAGTTAGACTACGTGAGACAAAAAGTCATTCATACACTTTGGAAAAGATATAAGCGGCGAAGTAGGAGTCGCGATATGCATATTAACAGAGTTCATGTTATGTAGTTGAGTCCAAAAAACAAAGAAGAGAATCCTTACTCACATTTTTTTTTTTTACAAAATTTACATTTTTACAAAACTCACATACATGCAACAAGAAAGAGAAAAGAAACTGTAACGAGATAATGAAGGTCCTGCCTTTCCTCCTCTCTGATACGAACCTACGAGACGAGCATGATAATAAAGGCTAGCAGTTGTGACTACATATTTCTTGCGTTGTAATTTTTATCAACAAGATGACGAGATAATGAAGGTCCTGGCTTTTGTGAGCGAGAACTACTATATTAGAAAAGGAGGAAGAAAGAAATAAGTGAGAGAGTAATGAACACAAAACAGTTTGAACGGTGCGTGACCTCCTGAATGGAGTGTCAACCAGAAGTCGGGTGTTGACCGGAACCGGAAGTCACATGGTGACGTGGAACAACGAAGAAAGGGACCGGCCTCTTTTTGCTTTCGGACGTGTAGGGGAACGGATGGGCCTTTGGTGCCTAGTATGGGGTCACAGTAATCAAGTAGTGTTCTCTCTCTCTTTCTCTCTGCTTTCCTCCTCTCTGATACGAACCTACGAGACGAGCATGATAATAAAGGCTAGCAGTTGTGACTACATATTTCTCGCGTTGTAATTTTTATCGACAAGATGACTGCAACGTGCAGAACACCATTTTAGCACTGTGAATTTGGAGGCACGTGGACGAGACCCGCTATACAATATACACTGCCGCCACCACGTTACTTATATACGTTTGGGTGCTGTGAAAATACGACAACGTTACAAAACACTATTATAAAACGAGTATATCAATATTAATAGAAAACAAAATTACTTGCAAAGATGCACTGCAGAAAAAGTTTCTCTATATACAAGGTGTGAATCAGCAATTTCATTGATTTGCGATTGAAACGCTCATATGCAAATACACTCGGGAGAAAAACAATTTTCTTGTGAAGTGTAAGAAATCAGCATTTTAAACGGATATCCACGTGGGAACAGACATTGGAGAGTATTTTCCCATAATTCTATAAAAAGACACATGGAAAAAATTATGGGAGACAAAGATTCTTCTTGTAAAATTTGTGGATCAGCATTTTCAAGTGATTCATACTTGAAAATCCACATGAGAACACACACTGGTGAGAAACCATTTTCTAATGAATTATGTGAATTAGCTTCTTCAGAGAGTGGCACTTTGAAAAGTCATATACGAACACATACTGGGGAGAAACCATTTTCGTGTGAAGTGTGTGCATCAGCATTTTCACAAAAAAGAAATTTGACAAGACACATGCAAATACACAGTGGTGAGAAACCATTCCCTTGTAACATTTGTGGATCAGCATTTCCACGCAGGTACAGTTTGAAAATACACATGCGAACACATACTGGAGAGAAACCATTTTCTTGTGAATCATGCAGATCAGCATTTTTAGATAAATCATCCCTGAAAATACACATGCGAAAACACACTGGAGAAAAACCATTTTCATGTGAAGCATGTGGATCAGCATTTTTAGATAAATCATTCTTGAAAAAACACATGCGAACACACACTGGTGAAAAACCTTTTTCTTGTGAAGTATGTGGATCAGCATTTTCAATGAGTAGCTCATTGAAAAAACACATGCGAACACACACTGGAGAGAAGCCATTTTCTTGTGAAATATGTGGATCAGCATTTTCAGAGAGTAGCAATTTGAAAAGACATGTGCGAACACACACTGGAGAGAAACCATTTAGTTGTGAAATTTGTGGTTCAGCATTTTCAGATAGTGGTAATTTAAAAAGCCACATGCAAACACACACTGGAGAGAGATCATTTACTTGTGAAGTGTGTGGATCAACATTTTCACGCAAGTGCAGTTTGAAAATTCACATGCAAACACACACTGGAGAGAAGCCATTTTCTTGTGAGGTTTGTGGATGGGCATTTTCACAGTGGTCCAAATTGAAAAGACACATGCAAACCCACAATGGAAAGAAACCATTTTCTTGCAAATTTTGTAGAACAGCATTTACACGAAGGACACATTTGAAAACCCACATGCGAACACACATTGGACAATGAAAACCCAGCAACCCTGATTGCAAGAAAAGCCGAGGTAGAGTATTCAAAGCGGAAACTTGCAAGAAGGAAAAAAGGATGGCAACAAAATGAGAGAGCAGGGAAATTTATTGAAAAACTTTACCAGAAATACATTGACAAGGAGGTTTCACTGCAATGGCTCTAGCATGGCATGAAAATGGTTGGAATACAAAAAAAAATGATCAGATCAGATCAGATTCTGCCCTTCAGCCATCGAAAGTCCAAGCCATCTAATGTCTGGTTGCAGATGGCCACTACACTGCCTGTCATAACAAAGTATTCAAATATCTTCACTGGAAAATTTGTGGAGAAATGCAGCTTGAGAGATCACAGTACATCTGGGAACATGAGCCTCCACCAATAATATCAAATGGAAAGGTGACTGTGTTCTATGATAAAGTAATCCAGACAGGTAGATATATAGGATACAAATACTATTTATAAAGAAATCAAGTGTTTGCCCCAGGACAGGGGCCCCTTGACTTCTAGAAATTACCAGGACCTTAAGAATGACCTGAAAAACAGCTTGTCATTAAAAGAAATTTGTATTTTACTAGTTATTGTTGGAGAAACTGGGTTGGTCTAGCAAAACATAAAAATACATCCATGAACAACATGAAAATGTAACAATTCATTTTTATTTTTTACCATTACCAACAATCTGACCATGATGAAACAAGGTTAGAACAGTATAATATAAATATTGTGTATGCTATAGGGATTTCTTGGGCAAGAAATTAGAGAAGTTTTAAAGACTGGCTATTATGTTATTTAGGGACATAAATAGATAGAGTCTATGCTTTAATTTTTAATGGACCCAACTTTATTTTGGAGTTCTCATAGTATGCTTTCATAGAAATTAGAGAAATTTTAAGGACTGGCTATTATGTTATTTAGAGACTCAAATAGATAGAGTCTATGCTTATGGCTTGATTTTCAATGGACCCAACTTTATTTTGGAGTTCTCATAGTATGCTTTCATAGAAATTAGAGAAATTTTAAGGACTGGCTATTATGTTATTTAGAGACTCAAATAGATAGAGTCTATGCTTATGGCTTGATTTTTAATGGACCCAACTTTATTTTGGAGTTCTCATAGTATGCTTTCATAGAAATTAGAGAAATATTAAGGACTGGCTATTATGTTATTTAGGGACATAAATAGATAGAGTCTATGCTTTAATTTTTAATGGACCCAACTTTATTTTGGAGTTCTCATAGTATGCTTCATTTTTTCCATCTGTGATTCAGCCATTGATCTGGATTGATAAGATGAAAGATAAATTTTCTTTAATGTGGTAAAAAATGACTGTTTCTTTTGTTTCAATTGTTTCTTGTAATGATTAAGTGGCTTGGCCCGAGAAAAACAGAACTAAATTACACAACCTCTGTTCTTATATGTGACTGCTACTACGAAAGTGATTCCTATAGAAATGTATTTTATATTAATTGCTAGTGAAGTTTCAGTAATATAGATTGATCTTGCTGTAAAATTACTTTCATAAATATCATACAAAATATTTTTGATCCTGTGCATGCTATGGAAAAATAAAAGGACAATTGTTGGGGAAAATAATGGTATATATTATCCTGATGGACACATGTGTAAGTCACATTAAAATAAGTTGCTATGGAGTACAAATAGCAGCTTAAAAAAGATCAATCTCAATCCTACAAAGAGCCATAATGATATATGTACAATACATAGAGATATCAAGTGTTAGTCCCTGAAAGGGGCCTCATGGTTTCTAAAATAAGAGAAGAGCATTTTTCAAAAAAGAGAGAAACCTTTTTTAATGAGTTATGATTAAAAACACTGACACTCTAAATGTTTTGTAAAATAGAAACTTTAACTTTAAAATGTTTTTTTTTAACTACACTTTATTGCCAATATCCACTTGACAATGGCAGTTTTGAAAAAATATAAAAGTTCATCTTTTTCTCCATTTAGAAATAAATCTATTTTCTTTTGTCCACTCAAATTTGTCTTTCTTTTTGGAATTTATTTATAAGTTTGAAATAGACCTTATAATGGTAGACTAATTTTCTCGGAGAAGTTGTCGCCCTTTTCCTAGTAACTTACCTTACCTTATATTATATTATTCCCCTTTGCGGCCCTGACCTCTCTGGGAACTTTTTCCCAATGCACCATCTAAACCAGCCTTCCAGAGCAAGGCGCGCCTTTCACTCTTTTCAAACTCACTCTCTTGAGAACATGTGAATTAGCTCCTCTCCTCAAACTTATTTTGAGAACCTAGTAACTTCCCTTACCTTATATTATATTATTCCCCTTTGCGGCCCTGACCTCACTGGGAACTTTTCCCAATGCACCATCTAAACCAGCCTTCCAGAGCAAGGCGCGCCTTTCACTCTTTTCAAACTCACTCTCTTGAGAACATGTGAATTAGCTCCTCTCCTCAAACTTATTTTGAGAACCAGGTAAGAAAAAAAAAATTCTCTTCCACCCTTCCCTCTTAGCATGTTAATCTACTGAGCCTATTTATTGTCTTTTTCCGTACTAAGCCATATCCTTTTCATCGACGTTTATACACTTGAATATTGTTTAATTGTGATATACCGTATAGGATGCACTTTTTTCAAAAGTTTGGCTCAAAAAATTGCCCTGCGTCTTATACATCATAGGTAAAGTTTAAGTTCTCCTGTAGGCCTAGGCTAATCTTCTCTATGATGCTCACTAACTCAGCTCAGTACTTTTACCTACCCTAAATTGCCAAATTACTTTTATACAGCTATGTTTCTGCTTGTGTAATGAACAGCTAAACATTTTCCAACAATATATACTTAAATACCCTTAAAACTTTTTTTTTCTGAATCTGACCTGCTGAAATGGGGTGCGTCTTATATGCCCATGCATCTTATACACTGTCAAATACGGTACTTTCCCCGGTCTGTAAGCCTTGATATTTCATCTCCACGTAAGGTACATTTGTCTTTCACTGCCTGTAATTACGTAACTCTTATTCCCTTTGTCTCATATTTGGCTGTTAAGACATGACTGTCAGACATTTTGCTAACTCCACTCCTTTACCTATAAATTCAAGGCTTGTTTGCCACAGCCTTTAACTTAAATACCGGCATTGCCTTTTGTGTAACTGTTACTTACTAATTTATTTGTTCAATCCACCTTTCTCTTTTTTTTTCATATCTTGTCATTTACGTAAGGTTTAAATTTCATATAAATCAAAGGTGGAAAAATTATCAGTGGGGATCTGTGCACCCCTACCTGCCCCGGAACCCTCTTTGATTAAAATGAAATATACTTATCCAAGTACCCTGAGTAATGTAGTTTCAGAATATATATGGTTATGGGGGCCTATTTCCAAATTCATGAACAAACAAACAGACAAGAACTACAACTATATAGGGAGGTTTAACTTCTATTAGGGTGTTTATTATTATTGAAATTTGCTGAAATTTTGGGAATAGGATAACCTGATCTGTGTGTTAAAGTGGGGAGGTGGCAGTAGGTGTGGTGCCTTACCTCAGTAAAACAATCTAGCGCTAGCTAAAAGGGGATAGACTCCTACTTGGCTGATACCGACAATAGGCCACTCTGCCAACTTCCAGTCATTTAGTTTGTTGTAACTTATGTGGCAATAAACAGAATTCATTTCTTTTGGAGCACTAGTTTCACTCAACTTTTGGTTCAGATAATGCTTCTACAGACGGCATACTTAACAGATGAAATTAAAGAAAACTCATCCAAGTTTATTTTTTTCTTGTTTTGTTTTAATTCTAGTGATAATTGTGGAAATACCAAAATATACTTGTATCTTTCATATACTGTCATTCATGTACCAGGTAGAACCCTAGAATATTCGTTGCATTGTTTTGTTGTGACTGTCAATCTGTTCTTCTCATGTTTGAGTATTTTACACTTTTGTGTAATGGAATAAAAACCTGTATTCTCTACCTACGTTTTTTTGGTTTTTTTGCTTGAAAGAGTTTTGCTACACATATAAAACATGGTCACTACTACATTAGTAGTGACATTATAGGCCTAGTGACAAAAGCTCAATTACTCTCTCCTGTGACATTTTGAAATAATTTTAATTATAAAAATAAAAATGTTTTTGTTTTTCCTTTGTCCATTCACCTTTGTCTTCTTTGTGAATTTAAATAGGCCTAGTGACAAAAACTCAATTACTCTCCTTGTGACATTTGAAATAATTTTAATTATAAAAATAAAAATGTTTTTGTTTTTCCTTTGTCCATTCACCTTTGTCTTTCTTTGTGGATTTAAATAGGCCTAGTGACAAAAACTCAATTACTCTCTCTTGTGACATTTGAAATAATTTTAATTATAAAAATAAAATGTTTTTGTTTTTCCTTTGTCCATTCACCTTTGTCGTTCTTGTGAATTTAAATAGGCCTAGTGACAAAACTCAATTACTCTCTCTTGTGACATTTGAAATAATTTTAATTAAAAAAATAAAAATGTTTTTGTTTTTCCTTGTCCATTCACCTTTGTCTTTCTGTGTGGATTTAAATAGGCCTAGTGACAAAAACTCAATTACTCTCTCCTGTGACATTTGAAATAATTTTAATTATAAAAATAAAAATGTTTTTTGTTTTTCCTTTGTCCATTCACCTTTGTCTTTCTTTGTGAATTTAAATAGGCCTAGTGACAAAAACTCAATTACTCTCTCTGTGACATTTGAAATAATTTTAATTATAAAAATAAAAATGTTTTTGTTTTCCTTTGTCCATTCACCTTTGTCTTTCTTTGTGAATTTAAAGAGGCCTAGTGACAAAAACTCAATTACTCTCTCTTGTGACATTTGAAATAATTTTAATTATAAAAAAAAATGTTTTTGTTTTTCCTTTGTCCATTCACCTTTGTCTTTCTTTGTGGATTTAAATAGGCCTAGTGACAAAAACTCAATTACTCTCTCTTGTGACATTTGAAATAATTTTAATTATAAAAATGAAAATGTTTTTGTTTTTCCTTTGTCCATTCACCTTTGTCTTTCTTTGTGAATTTAAATAGGCCTAGGGACAAAAACTCAATTACTCTCTCCTGTGACATTTGAAATAATTTTAATTATAAAAATTAAAATGTTTTGTTTTTCCTTTGTCCATTCACCTTTGTCTTTTCTTGTGAATTTAAATAGGCCTAGTGACAAAAACTCAATTACTCTCTCTTGTGACATTTGAAATAATTTTAATTATAAAAATAAAATGTTTTTGTTTTTCCTTTGTCCATTCACCTTTGTCTTTCTTTGTGAATTTAAAATAGCCTAGTGACAAAAACTCAATTACTCTCTCCTGTGACATTTGAAATAATTTTAATTATAAAAAAAAAATGTTTTGTTTTTCCTTTGTCCATTCACCTTTGTCTTTCTTTGTGAATTTAAATAGGCCTAGTGACAAAAACTCAATTACTCTCTCTTGTGACATTTGAAATAATTTTAATTATAAAAATAAAAATGTTTTTGTTTTTCCTTTGTCCATTCACCTTTGTCTTTTCTTGTGAATTTAAATAGCCTAGTGACAAAAAACTCAATTACTCTCTCTTGTGACATTTGAAATAATTTTAATTATAAAAATAAAAATGTTTTGTTTTTCCTTTGTCCATTCACCTTTGTCTTTTTTTGTGAATTTAAATAGGCCTAGTGACAAAAACTCAATTACTCTCTCTTGTGACATTTGAAATAATTTTAATTATAAAAATAAAATGTTTTGTTTTTCCTTTGTCCATTCACCTTTGTCTTTCTTTGTGAATTTAAATAGGCCTAGTGACAAAAACTCAATTACTCTCTCTTGTGACATTTGAAATAATTTTAATTATAAAAATTAAAATGTTTTTGTTTTTCCTTTGTCCATTCACCTTTGTCTTTTCTTGTGAATTTAAATAGGCCTAGTGACAAAAACTCAATTACTCTCTCTTGTGACATTTGAAATAATTTTAATTATAAAAATAAAAATGTTTTTGTTTTTCCTTTGTCCATTCACCTTTGTCGTTCTTTGTGAATTTAAATAGGCCTAGTGACAAAACTCAATTACTCTCCTGTGACATTTGAAATAATTTTAATTATAAAAATAAAAATGTTTTTGTTTTTCCTTTGTCCATTCACCTTTGTCTTTCTTTGTGAATTTAAATAGGCCTAGTGACAAAAACTCAATTACTCTCTCTTGTGACATTTGAAATAATTTTAATTATAAAAATAAAAATGTTTTTGTTTTTCCTTTGTCCATTCACCTTTGTCTTTCTTGTGAATTTAAATAGCCTAGTGACAAAAACTCAATTACTCTCTCTTGTGACATTTGAAATAATTTTAATTATAAAAATAAAAATGTTTTTGTTTTTCCTTTGTCCATTCACCTTTGTCTTTTCTTGTGAATTTAAATAGGCCTAGTGACAAAAACTCAATTACTCTCTCTTGTGACATTTGAAATAATTTTAATTATAAAAATAAAAATGTTTTGTTTTTCCTTTGTCCATTCACCTTTGTCTTTCTTTGTGAATTTAAATAGGCCTAGTGACAAAAACTCAATTACTCTCTCTTGTGACATTTGAAATAATTTTAATTATAAAAATAAAAATGTTTTGTTTTTCCTTTGTCCATTCACCTTTGTCTTTCTTGTGAATTTAAATAGGCCTAGTGACAAAAACTCAATTACTCTCTCTTGTGACATTTGAAATAATTTTAATTATAAAAAAAAAATGTTTTTGTTTTTCCTTTGTCCATTCACCTTTGTCTTTTCTTGTGAATTTAAATAGGCCTAGTGACAAAAACTCAATTACTCTCTCTTGTGACATTTGAAATAATTTTAATTATAAAAATAAAATGTTTTTGTTTTTCCTTTGTCCATTCACCTTTGTCTTTCTTTGTGAATTTAAATAGGCCTAGTGACAAAACTCAATTACTCTCTCTTGTGACATTTGAAATAATTTTAATTATAAAAATAAAAATGTTTTTGTTTTTCCTTTGTCCATTCACCTTTGTCTTTCTTTGTGAATTTAAATAGGCCTAGTGACAAAACTCAATTACTCTCTCTGTGACATTTGAAATAATTTTAATTATAAAAATAAAAATGTTTTTGTTTTTCCTTTGTCCATTCACCTTTGTCTTTCTTTGTGAATTTAAATAGGCCTAGTGACAAAAACTCAATTACTCTCTCTTGTGACATTTGAAATAATTTTAATTATAAAAATAAAAATGTTTTTTTTCCTTTGTCCATTCACCTTTGTCTTTTCTTGTGAATTTAAATAGCCTAGTGACAAAAACTCAATTACTCTCTCTTGTGACATTTGAAATAATTTTAATTATAAAAATAAAAATGTTTTTGTTTTTCCTTTGTCCATTCACCTTTGTCTTTTCTTGTGAATTTAAATAGGCCTAGTGACAAAAACTCAATTACTCTCTCTTGTGACATTTGAAATAATTTTAATTATAAAAATAAAAATGTTTTTGTTTTTCCTTTGTCCATTCACCTTTGTCTTTTCTTGTGAATTTAAATAGGCCTAGTGACAAAAACTCAAACTCTCTCTTGTGACATTTGAAATAATTTTAATTATAAAAAAAAAATGTTTTTGTTTTTCCTTTGTCCATTCACCTTTGTCTTTTCTTGTGAATTTAAATAGGCCTAGTGACAAAAACTCAATTACTCTCTCTTGTGACATTTGAAATAATTTTAATTATAAAAATAAAAATGTTTTTGTTTTTCCTTTGTCCATTCACCTTTGTCTTTTCTTGTGAATTTAAATAGGCCTAGTGACAAAAAATCAATTACTCTCTCTTGTGACATTTGAAATAATTTTAATTATAAAAATAAAAATGTTTTTGTTTTTCCTTTGTCCATTCACCTTTGTCTTTCTTTGTGAATTTAAATAGGCCTAGTGACAAAAACTCAATTACTCTCTTGTGACATTTGAAATAATTTTAATTATAAAAATAAAAATGTTTTTGTTTTTCCTTTGTCCATTCACCTTTGTCTTTCTTTGTGAATTTAAATAGGCCTAGTGACAAAAACTCAATTACTCTCTCTTGTGACATTTGAAATAATTTTAATTATAAAAATAAAAATGTTTTTGTTTTTCCTTTGTCCATTCACCTTTGTCTTTCTTTGTGAATTTAAATAGGCCTAGTGACAAAAACTCAATTACTCTCTCTTGTGACATTTGAAATAATTTTAATTATAAAAATAAAAATGTTTTTGTTTTTCCTTTGTCCATTCACCTTTGTCTTTCTTTGTGAATTTAAATAGCCTAGTGACAAAAACTCAATTACTCTCTCTTGTGACATTTGAAATAATTTTAATTATAAAAATAAAAATGTTTTTGTTTTTCCTTTGTCCATTCACCTTTGTCTTTTCTTGTGAATTTAAATAGGCCTAGTGACAAAAACTCAATTACTCTCTCTTGTGACATTTGAAATAATTTTAATTATAAAAATAAAAATGTTTTTGTTTTTCCTTTGTCCATTCACCTTTGTTTTCTTGTGAATTTAAATAGGCCTAGTGACAAAAACTCAATTACTCTCTCTTGTGACATTTGAAATAATTTTAATTATAAAAATAAAAATGTTTTTGTTTTTCCTTTGTCCATTCACCTTTGTCTTTCTTTGTGAATTTAAATAGGCCTAGTGACAAAAACTCAATTACTCTCTCTTGTGACATTTGAAATAATTTTAATTATAAAAATAAAAATGTTTTTGTTTTTCCTTTGTCCATTCACCTTTGTCTTTTCTTTGTGAATTTAAATAGGCCTAGTGACAAAAACTCAATTACTCTCTCTTGTGACATTTGAAATAATTTTAATTATAAAAATAAAAATGTTTTTGTTTTTCCTTTGTCCATTCACCTTTGTCTTTCTTTGTGAATTTAAATAGGCCTAGTGACAAAAACTCAATTACTCTCTCTTGTGACATTTGAAATAATTTTAATTATAAAAATAAAAATGTTTTTGTTTTTCCTTTGTCCATTCACCTTTGTCTTTCTTTGTGAATTTAAATAGGCCTAGTGACAAAAACTCAATTACTCTCTCTTGTGACATTTGAAATAATTTTAATTATAAAAAATAAAATGTTTTTGTTTTTCCTTTGTCCATTCACCTTTGTCTTTCTTTGTGAATTTAAATAGGCCTAGTGACAAAAACTCAATTACTCTCTCTTGTGACATTTGAAATAATTTTAATTATAAAAATAAAAATGTTTTTTTTTTCCTTTGTCCATTCACCTTTGTCTTTCTTTGTGAATTTAAATAGCCTAGTGACAAAAACTCAATTACTCTCTCTTGTGACATTTGAAATAATTTTAATTATAAAAATTAAAATGTTTTTGTTTTTCCTTTGTCCATTCACCTTTGTCTTTTTGTGAATTTAAATAGGCCTAGTGACAAAAACTCAATTACTCTCTCTTGTGACATTTGAAATAATTTTAATTATAAAAATTAAAATGTTTTTGTTTTTCCTTTGTCCATTCACCTTTGTCTTTCTTTGTGAATATAAATAGGCCTAGTGACAATAACTCAATTACTCTCTCTTGTGACATTTGAAATAATTTTAATTATAAAAATAAAAATGTTTTTGTTTTTCCTTTGTCCATTCACCTTTGTCTTTCTTTGTGAATTTAAATAGACCTAGTGACAAAAACTCAATTACTCTCTCCTGTGACATTTGAAATAATTTTAATTATAAAAATAAAAATGTTTTTGTTTTTCCTTTGTCCATTCACCTTTGTCTTTTCTTGTGAATTTAAATAGGCCTAGTGACAAAAACTCAATTACTCTCTCCTGTGACATTTGAAATAATTTTAATTATAAAATAAAAATGTTTTTGTTTTTCCTTTGTCCATTCACCTTTGTCTTTTCTTGTGAATTTAAATAGCCTAGTGACAAAAACTCAATTACTCTCTCCTGTGACATTTGAAATAATTTTAATTATAAAAATTAAAATGTTTTTGTTTTTCCTTTGTCCATTCACCTTTGTCTTTCTTTGTGAATTTAAATAGACCTAGTGACAAAAACTCAATTACTCTCTCCTGTGACATTTGAAATAATTTTAATTATAAAAATTAAAATGTTTTTGTTTTTCCTTTGTCCATTCACCTTTGTCTTTTCTTGTGAATTTAAATAGACCTAGTGACAAAAACTCAATTACTCTCTCCTGTGACATTTGAAATAATTTTAATTACAAAAATAAAAATGTTTTTGTTTTTCCCTTGTCCATTCACCTTTGTCTTTCTTTGTGAATTTAAATAGGCCTAGTGACAAAAACTCAATTACTCTCTCTTGTGACATTTGAAATAATTTTAATTATAAAAATAAAAATGTTTTTGTTTTTCCTTTGTCCATTCACCTTTGTCTTTCTTTGTGAATTTAAATAGGCCTAGGGACAAAAACTCAATTACTCTCTCTTGTGACATTTGAAATAAATTTAATTATAAAAAAAAATTTTGTTTTCCTTTGTCCATTCACCTTTGTCTTTCTTTGTGAATTTAAATAGGCCTAGTGACAAAAACTCAATTACTCTCTCCTGTGACATTTGAAATAATTTTAATTATAAAAATTAAAATGTTTTTGTTTTTCCTTTGTCCATTCACCTTTGTCTTTCTTGTGAATTTAAATAGGCCTAGTGACAAAAACTCAATTACTCTCTCCTGTGACATTTGAAATAATTTTAATTATAAAAAATTAAAATGTTTTGTTTTTCCTTTGTCCATTCACCTTTGTCTTTCTTGTGAATTTAAATAGGCCTAGTGACAAAAACTCAATTACTCTCTTGTGACATTTGAAATAATTTTAATTATAAAAATTAAAATGTTTTTGTTTTTCCTTTGTCCATTCACCTTTGTCTTTTCTTGTGAATTTAAATAGGCCTAGTGACAAAAACTCAATTACTCTCTCTTGTGACATTTGAAATAATTTTAATTATAAAAATTAAAATGTTTTTGTTTTTCCTTTGTCCATTCACCTTTGTCTTTCTTTGTGAATTTAAATAGGCCTAGTGACAAAAACTCAATTACTCTCTCTTGTGACATTTGAAATAATTTTAATTATAAAAATAAAAATGTTTTTGTTTTTCCTTTGTCCATTCACCTTTGTCTTTCTTTGTGAATTTAAATAGACCTAGTGACAAAAACTCAATTACTCTCTCTTGTGACATTTGAAATAATTTTAATTATAAAAATTAAAATGTTTTTGTTTTTCCTTTGTCCATTCACCTTTGTCTTTTCTTGTGAATTTAAATAGGCCTAGTGACAAAAACTTAATTACTCTCTTCTGTGTCATTTGAAATAATTTTAATTATAAAAATGAAAAAGATTTTTTTGTCCATTCCCTGTTGTCTTTCTGTATGGATTTAAATAGGCCTAATCACAAATAATTATTAGTCTAATGGTGAAGTGAAGTTATCAACAAAGTGAATTTCAATTGTGGTTGATGTCATTAAGAAAAGTATGTTTACTTTTATTTTCACTTGGTTAAACTATTACTGTGGCAATATTCACTTATCTACTACGAATACTAATTAACTTGCAAACAAGTGAATACTGCCACAATAATATTTTTTTCTAAATTTCCTGGTGTAATAAATTCATGACCAGAAATGTAATGGTACTTATTAATATTTATAGGAAATTGGAATTTTACATTCTTGCTGAGTTAACTGGTAAGATTCAATTTGATGTTCTAAGTATTTTTTGTGTACATTTTTGTGTGAATGTGTTTGTTGGTTTTAACTATGATTTTGTTCAAAATTTTTGTTGTACTTATGAAATAAAAAGGAGAATAACTCATATTTGTATTTATCACGTTAAGTCTTCCATAAACGAAAAAGAACATTCGTCAGTAATAATTTTCAAATATATAAAAATCTCAGAAAATATGTTTTACAAGATTGTGCATTTTTAAACACACTTTTTGATAAATTAAATAAATCTTGATTCATGGCAAAAATATTGAATACAATATGGCTCCATCCAGACGTTTAAAATTTAATATTGAAAATAGACCAATTGAATCAAAAAAATCTTTTTTTTTTCATCAATTCAAAGAAAAATATGGTTTTAAAACTAAAAAAAAAAAACAACAACAACAAAAAAAACAAAAAAAAAAAAAACAAAGAAAAAAAGAAAAAAGTATATATAAAGTATCATATATTTTCAGATAATAACTTTTGAATTTTCAAATCACTTTTTAAAAAAAAATGAATGAATAATAAAAATTCACTATCTGAGATATTGAATTTTTATTATTTATTCTTTTTTTATTATATGTTCTTCAGAACGAATTGATGAAATATTTTTAAAAAAAAATTTTAATAAAATAATCTATTCTTTATAAGATTAAACCAGCAATGAATTAAGTAGCGAAAATTCCATTAAAATCGGACAATTCCCTGATTTTTGGAAATTGTTTTAGTATTAAGAAATTTAAAAATATATCCATTTGCCCATCCCGCTGTGTGTGTGTGTGTGTGTGTGTTGTTGTTGTTATTATTGGAGCCTCTTTCTGTTTAATCACCCAGAGTAATCTCCCCTTGGTAGTAGTCTTTGATTTCAGTAAGAAAGGAGACTCGTGCGTTGTTTACTTTTTCGAACACTATAATCACAATACTTTTCTATAAAGAAAAAAGAAGAAAACAGTTTGCACATTCTCTCCCGATGAGCCCATTTGTAAACGTCCTTTGTTTTTTCAATATATCATATTCACAGGAATAAGTAAGTATGATAATTTAATTGATTATTTCTTTACAAATAAAAATGCCTACATAGTTGTATGTGCCACACCTTGTGTGGATTAGATATTTCCCCGTTAAATTTAACTTTTAAAATCCCATGTACACGACGTACCACCAATTTTCTCTGTGAAATTTACCCTACCCCCTATATTTAACACAATGAAACTTGCATAAAGGTTAATATTATCTGGAACTTTTTTTGTCCGTTCGAAAGAAGAAACATTAAACAAACTCCTGATGATTAAAAAAAAAAAAAACAGGTCATGGAAATAATGAAAATTATGATTGAAAAACAATGTTTTCATTTTTGCACCGTTAAATCAACTGAAATTTAACGTAGCCAAAAACAAGTTACAAAAGGATTTAAAAAAAAAATATGAAAAATCAATTAATGGTCAGATGTTTTCTTTGTAACAACTCTGTATGATCGTTACTTTTTTTTGCGAGATTTAAAAAAAGAAGTTTTAAAATATTTACTTTCGTTTATTCAATATGGTCTAAACTGATCCCGTGACCCGATTTTGGAGATACCGAGCAATCCAGCAGAAAAAAAGTCCTATTAAGAGTATATTAATATTTTCATTTGTATCTAACTAGGCATGGGCATTTTCTCGCTGGCTCTAAAAAAAGGTGATCACATGAAATTCTTCTAAAAATCATATAAAATAAACTAACTATCCGATTTTAATAAAACTTTCGGTATATGAAGTAATAAAAGACAAACTTTTATTGTAAATAAATGCTTACTAATTTAGTAAAGGATAACCATTTTATTGTAAATAAATGCTTACTAATTTAGTAAAGGATAACCATTTCTTTCGTTAGTTTTTGTTTCGCGCATTGATCCCCCGTACAAAGATCTTAGTAATTTTCTTCTTTTTTTGGGGGGGGGGGATATAAATAAATTTTACATTTTTGGAAAGATAATTTAATGACAGAACATATGTAAAAAAAAAAAAAAAAAAATCGCTACTAATTCGGTTTTGGTAATAGGGCATTTTAAACATTGAAACTTAAATAAGAAAAAATATGTATCTTTTTTTTTTCTTTTTTTTTCTTTTTTTTTTCTGAATTGTTAAATTATTTTCTAAAGAATTTTATATTAAAAGTGCCTATTGTCTACTTGTTTATTTTTTTTTTTCAGGGATTTTAAATAATTTATAAAATGTAAAATAAATACTGTTGTTTAGCGGATATCAAAATCGTATTTATTAATCAAAGAAAATGTTGTATAAAAAATATCTTGCTGAAAATAATGACATAATAGAATTCGGTTTTTATTTTTTTAAATTTTGAAAATAATGTTTGAATTACAAATTGTCATTCTTATTAATGGATGGATCTAATGGAAATAACATCCGCTTTGGTTTTGAGGAAAACTCTTGTAGTTGTTGTTATTATTGTAGTTGTTGCAGCGCTGGGTCGTTGTGGTACATAAGTTAAATCGCGAGACATCAAGGAAATGCTAAATTAGTAATTTGTTTTTGCTTCAGAAAATTATTATCCTCCATATAAAAAAATAGTGCACATGTCAAGATGTGATAACTATGTCAACAAAGATTAAGAATTTACCGGAATTTACGGGAATTTACTTTAAAATGCAAAAATTTAGGTTTTATGTAAGAGAAATTTGTTTTTTCTCTTTTATAACACATAAACTTGGATTTGTTCTTTATATTAAACGTAAAAGAAAAAATTAAAAAAGTTAATTTTCAATTTTTTATTGACGTTTTAAAATATTTTTAACAATCCTCGTGCGTATTAAAAGAGTGTGTTTTGTCCATAGCTATATCTAACCAAACGCATCGGTATTTATTGATTCCCCGCCTAAAAATTATTTTGTGAAAATTGGACCATTAATTGATTTTTAAAAAGCCTATGGCCAATAACTTGTCTTTGTCTACGTTAAATTTCAATTGATTTGACGGTGCAAAAATGAAAACATTGTTTTTCATTTATAATTTTCTTTATTTGCATAAGCTTAAAAAAATTTTTTTAAATCATCATGAGTTTTTTTAATGTTTCTTCTTTCAAATGGACAAAAAAATTGAAAGATAATATTAACCATTATGCATGTTTCATTGTGTTAAATGTAGGGTTGGGTTAATTTCAGAGGGAAAATTGGTGGTACCTAATAAAGGAAAACAAAGGAAATCTAGATTGGAGTGGATGGGAAATTTTAAAGTAGGGACGTCTAATCAATTTTGCGTGATAAATGTACACGTGATGGGAAAAGTTATAAAAATTTTCTATAAGTTATTATATCGTAAAAATCTTTGTATAATTTGAAAAAAATGTGATTAAAGAAAACTTTTTATAGAATTCCTGAAATTGTGTTTTAAATTAATAATTACGTTAAATTGTGACCCCCCCCCCAAAAAAAAGAGGACCTAAGAATTACCATTAAAAATTTGAAAATCGAATTTTCATCCATTTGGATGAAATGAACTAGCTGTTGGCACATTAACAACTAGTACATTTCAATAAAAAGGAACATCAATTAGGTTAATAACAGAGGCAAGTGAAAGGTCTTCTCGATGGTTGTGTATCAAATGAACTAGCTGTTCGCACATTAACAACAAGTACATTTCAATAAAAAGGGACATCAATTAGGTTAATAACAGAGGCAAGTGAAAGGTCTTCTTGATGGTTGTGTATCAAATGAACTAGCTGTTGGCACACTAACAACAAGTACATTTCAATAAAAAGGGACATCAATTAGGTTAATAACAGAGGCAAGTGAAAGGTCTTCTTGATGGTTGTGTATCAAATGAACTAGCTGTTGGCACACTAACAACAAGTACATTTCAATAAAAAGGGACATCAATTAGGTTAATAACAGAGGCAAGTGAAAGGTCTTCTGATGGTTGTGTATCAAATGAACTAGCTGTTGGCACATTAACAACAAGTACATTTCAATAAAAAGGGACATCAATTAGGTTAATAACAGAGGCAAGTGAAAGGTCTTCTTGATGGTTGTGTATCAAATGAACTAGCTGTTGGCACATTAACAACAAGTACATTTCAATAAAAAGGAACATCAATTAGGTTAATAACAGAGGCAAGTGAAAGGTCTTCTCGATGGTTGTGTATCAAATGAACTAGCTGTTGGCACATTAACAACAACTACATTTCAATAAAAAGGGACATCAATTAGGTTAATAACAGAGGCAAGTGAAAGGTCTTCTTGATGGTTGTGTATCAAATGAACTAGCTGTTGGCACACTAACAACAAGTACATTTCAATAAAAAGGACATCAATTAGGTTAATAACAGAGGCAAGTGAAAGGTCTTCTTGATGGTTGTGTATCAAATGAACTAGCTGTTGGCACATTAACAACAAGTACATTTCAATAAAAAGGGACATCAATTAGGTTAATAACAGAGGCAAGTGAAAGGTCTTCTTGATGGTTGTGTATCAAATGAACTAGCTGTTGGCACACTAACAACAAGTACATTTCAATAAAAAGGAACATCAATTAGGTTAATAACAGAGGCAAGTGAAAGGTCTTCTTGATGGTTGTGTATCAAATGAACTAGCTGTTGGCACATTAACAACTAGTACATTTCAATAAAAAGGAACATCAATTAGGTTAATAACAGAGGCAAGTGAAAGGTCTTCTCGATGGTTGTGTATCAAATGAACTAGCTGTTCGCACATTAACAACAAGTACATTTCAATAAAAAGGACATCAATTAGGTTAATAACAGAGGCAAGTGAAAGGTCTTCTTGATGGTTGTGTATCAAATGAACTAGCTGTTGGCACACTAACAACAAGTACATTTCAATAAAAAGGACATCAATTAGGTTAATAACAGAGGCAAGTGAAAGGTCTTCTTGATGGTTGTGTATCAAATGAACTAGCTGTTGGCACATTAACAACAAGTACATTTCAATAAAAAGGGACATCAATTAGGTTAATAACAGAGGCAAGTGAAAGGTCTTCTTGATGGTTGTGTATCAAATGAACTAGCTGTTGGCACATTAACAACAAGTACATTTCAATAAAAAGGAACATCAATTAGGTTAATAACAGAGGCAAGTGAAAGGTCTTCTCGATGGTTGTGTATCAAATGAACTAGCTGTTGGCACATTAACAACAACTACATTTCAATAAAAAGGGACATCAATTAGGTTAATAACAGAGGCAAGTGAAAGGTCTTCTTGATGGTTGTGTATCAAATGAACTAGCTGTTGGCACACTAACAACAAGTACATTTCAATAAAAAGGGACATCAATTAGGTTTAATAACAGAGGCAAGTGAAAGGTCTTCTTGATGGTTGTGTATCAAATGAACTAGCTGTTGGCACATTAACAACAAGTACATTTCAATAAAAAGGGACATCAATTAGGTTAATAACAGAGGCAAGTGAAAGGTCTTCTTGATGGTTGTGTATCAAATGAACTAGCTGTTGGCACACTAACAACAAGTACATTTCAATAAAAAGGAACATCAATTAGGTTAATAACAGAGGCAAGTGAAAGGTCTTCTTGATGGTTGTGTATCAAATGAACTAGCTGTTGGCACACTAACAACAAGTACATTTCAATAAAAAGGAACATCAATTAGGTTAATAACAGAGGCAAGTGAAAGGTCTTCTTGATGGTTGTGTATCAAATGAACTAGCTGTTGGCACATTAACAACAAGTACATTTCAATAAAAAGGGACATCAATTAGGTTAATAACAGAGGCAAGTGAAAGGTCTTCTCGATGGTTGTGTATCAAATGAACTAGCTGTTGGCACATTAACAACAACTACATTTCAATAAAAAGGGACATCAATTAGGTTAATAACAGAGGCAAGTGAAAGGTCTTCTGATGGTTGTGTATCAAATGAACTAGCTGTTGGCACACTAACAACAAGTACATTTCAATAAAAAGGGACATCAATTAGGTTAATAACAGAGGCAAGTGAAAGGTCTTCTCGATGGTTGTGTATCAAATGAACTAGCTGTTGGCACACTAACAACAAGTACATTTCAATAAAAAGGGACATCAATTAGGTTAATAACAGAGGCAAGTGAAAGGTCTTCTTGATGGTTGTGTATCAAATGAACTAGCTGTTGGCACACTAACAACAAGTACATTTCAATAAAAAGGGACATCAATTAGGTTAATAACAGAGGCAAGTGAAAGGTCTTCTTGATGGTTGTGTATCAAATGAACTAGCTGTTGGCACACTAACAACAAGTACATTTCAATAAAAAGGAACATCAATTAGGTTAATAACAGTGGCAAGTGAAAGGTCTTCTTGATGGTTGTGTATCAAATGAACTAGCTGTTGGCACACTAACAACAAGTACATTTCAATAAAAAGGAACATCAATTAGGTTAATAACAGAGGCAAGTGAAAGGTCTTCTTGATGGTTGTGTATCAAATGAACTAGCTGTTGGCACACTAACAACAAGTACATTTCAATAAAAAGGGACATCAATTAGGTTAATAACAGTGGCAAGTGAAAGGTCTTCTTGATGGTTGTGTATCAAATGAACTAGCTGTTGGCACACTAACAACAAGTACATTTCAATAAAAAGGGACATCAATTAGGTTAATAACAGAGGCAAGTGAAAGGTCTTCTCGATGGTTGTGTATCAAATGAACTAGCTGTTGGCACACTAACAACAAGTACATTTCAATAAAAAGGGACATCAATTAGGTTAATAACAGAGGCAAGTGAAAGGTCTTCTTGATGGTTGTGTATCAAATGAACTAGCTGTTGGCACACTAACAACAAGTACATTTCAATAAAAAGGGACATCAATTAGGTTAATAACAGTGGCAAGTGAAAGGTCTTCTTGATGGTTGTGTATCAAATGAACTAGCTGTTGGCACATTAACAACAAGTACATTTCAATAAAAAGGGACATCAATTAGGTTAATAACAGTGGCAAGTGAAAGGTCTTCTTGATGGTTGTGTATCAAATGAACTAGCTGTTGGCACACTAACAACAAGTACATTTCAATAAAAAGGGACATCAATTAGGTTAATAACAGGCAAGTGAAAGGTCTTCTTGATGGTTGTGTATCAAATGAACTAGCTGTTGGCACACTAACAACAAGTACATTTCAATAAAAAGGGACATCAATTAGGTTAATAACAGTGGCAAGTGAAAGGTCTTCTTGATGGTTGTGTATCAAATGAACTAGCTGTTGGCACACTAACAACAAGTACATTTCAATAAAAAGGGACATCAATTAGGTTAATAACAGTGGCAAGTGAAAGGTCTTCTTGATGGTTGTGTATCAAATGAACTAGCTGTTGGCACATTAACAACAAGTACATTTCAATAAAAAGGGACATCAATTAGGTTAATAACAGAGGCAAGTGAAAGGTCTTCTCGATGGTTGTGTATCAAATGAACTAGCTGTTGGCACATTAACAACAACTACATTTCAATAAAAAGGGACATCAATTAGGTTAATAACAGAGGCAAGTGAAAGGTCTTCTTGATGGTTGTGTATCAAATGAACTAGCTGTTGGCACACTAACAACAAGTACATTTCAATAAAAAGGGACATCAATTAGGTTAATAACAGAGGCAAGTGAAAGGTCTTCTTGATGGTTGTGTATCAAATGAACTAGCTGTTGGCACACTAACAACAAGTACATTTCAATAAAAAGGGACATCAATTAGGTTAATAACAGAGGCAAGTGAAAGGTCTTCTTGATGGTTGTGTATCAAATGAACTAGCTGTTGGCACACTAACAACAAGTACATTTCAATAAAAAGGAACATCAATTAGGTTAATAACAGAGGCAAGTGAAAGGTCTTCTTGATGGTTGTGTATCAAATGAACTAGCTGTTGGCACACTAACAACAAGTACATTTCAATAAAAAGGAACATCATTAGGTTAATAACAGAGGCAAGTGAAAGGTCTTCTTGATGGTTGTGTATCAAATGAACTAGCTGTTGCACACTAACAACAAGTACATTTCAATAAAAAGGAACATCAATTAGGTTAATAACAGTGGCAAGTGAAAGGTCTTCTTGATGGTTGTGTATCAAATGAACTAGCTGTTGGCACACTAACAACAAGTACATTTCAATAAAAAGGGACATCAATTAGGTTAATAACAGAGGCAAGTGAAAGGTCTTCTTGATGGTTGTGTATCAAATGAACTAGCTGTTGGCACACTAACAACAAGTACATTTCAATAAAAAGGGACATCAATTAGGTTAATAACAGAGGCAAGTGAAAGGTCTTCTTGATGGTTGTGTATCAAATGAACTAGCTGTTGGCACACTAACAACAAGTACATTTCAATAAAAAGGGACATCAATTAGGTTAATAACAGAGGCAAGTGAAAGGTCTTCTTGATGGTTGTGTATCAAATGAACTAGCTGTTGGCACACTAACAACAAGTACATTCAATAAAAAGGGACATCAATTAGGTTAATAACAGAGGCAAGTGAAAGGTCTTCTTGATGGTTGTGTATCAAATGAACTAGCTGTTGGCACATTAACAACAACTACATTTCAATAAAAAGGAACATCAATTAGGTTAATAACAGAGGCAAGTGAAAGGTCTTCTTGATGGTTGTGTATCAAATGAACTAGCTGTTGGCACATTAACAACAAGTACATTTCAATAAAAGGGACATCAATTAGGTTAATAACAGAGGCAAGTGAAAGGTCTTCTTGATGGTTGTGTATCAAATGAACTAGCTGTTGGCACACTAACAACAAGTACATTTCAATAAAAAGGGACATCAATTAGGTTAATAACAGAGGCAAGTGAAAGGTCTTCTTGATGGTTGTGTATCAAATGAACTAGCTGTTGGCACACTAACAACAAGTACATTTCAATAAAAAGGACATCAATTAGGTTAATAACAGAGGCAAGTGAAAGGTCTTCTGATGGTTGTGTATCAAATGAACTAGCTGTTGGCACACTAACAACAAGTACATTTCAATAAAAAGGGACATCAATTAGGTTAATAACAGAGGCAAGTGAAAGGTCTTCTTGATGGTTGTGTATCAAATGAACTAGCTGTTGGCACACTAACAACAAGTACATTTCAATAAAAAGGGACATCAATTAGGTTAATAACAGAGGCAAGTGAAAGGTCTTCTTGATGGTTGTGTATCAAATGAACTAGCTGTTGGCACACTAACAACAAGTACATTTCAATAAAAAGGAACATCAATTAGGTTAATAACAGTGGCAAGTGAAAAGGTCTTCTTGATGGTTGTGTATCAAATGAACTAGCTGTTGGCACACTAACAACAAGTACATTTCAATAAAAAGGACATCAATTAGGTTAATAACAGAGGCAAGTGAAAGGTCTTCTTGATGGTTGTGTATCAAATGAACTAGCTGTTGGCACACTAACAACAAGTACATTTCAATAAAAGGAACATCAATTAGGTTAATAACAGTGGCAAGTGAAAGGTCTTCTTGATGGTTGTGTATCAAATGAACTAGCTGTTGGCTAACACAAGTACATTTCAATAAAAAGGAACATCAATTAGGTTAATAACAGAGGCAAGTGAAAGGTCTTTCTGATGGTTGTGTATCAAATGAACTAGCTGTTGGCACACTAACAACAAGTACATTTCAATAAAAAGGAACATCAATTAGGTTAATAACAGAGGCAAGTGAAAGGTCTTCTTGATGGTTGTGTATCAAATGAACTAGCTGTTGGCACACTAACAACAAGTACATTTCAATAAAAAGGACATCAATTAGGTTAATAAGAGGCAAGTGAAAGGTCTTCTTGATGGTTGTGTATCAAATGAACTAGCTGTTGGCACACTAACAACAAGTACATTTCAATAAAAAGGAACATCAATTAGGTTAATAACAGTGGCAAGTGAAAGGTCTTCTGATGGTTGTGTATCAAATGAACTAGCTGTTGGCACACTAACAACAAGTACATTTCAATAAAAAGGGACATCAATTAGGTTAATAACAGAGGCAAGTGAAAGGTCTTCTGATGGTTGTGTATCAAATGAACTAGCTGTTGGCACACTAACAACAAGTACATTTCAATAAAAAGGGACATCAATTAGGTTAATAACAGAGGCAGTGAAAGGTCTTCTTGATGGTTGTGTATCAAATGAACTAGCTGTTGGCACACTAACAACAAGTACATTTCAATAAAAAGGACATCAATTAGGTTAATAACAGAGGCAAGTGAAAGGTCTTCTTGATGGTTGTGTATCAAATGAACTAGCTGTTGGCACACTAACAACAAGTACATTTCAATAAAAAGGAACATCAATTAGGTTAATAACAGAGGCAAGTGAAAGGTCTTCTTGATGGTTGTGTATCAAATGAACTAGCTGTTGGCACACTAACAACAAGTACATTTCAATAAAAAGGAACATCAATTAGGTTAATAACAGAGGCAAGTGAAAGGTCTTCTGATGGTTGTGTATCAAATGAACTAGCTGTTGGCACACTAACAACAAGTACATTTCAATAAAAAGGAACATCAATTAGGTTAATAACAGTGGCAAGTGAAAGGTCTTCTTGATGGTTGTGTATCAAATGAACTAGCTGTTGGCACACTAACAACAAGTACATTTCAATAAAAAGGACATCAATTAGGTTAATAACAGAGGCAAGTGAAAGGTCTTCTTGATGGTTGTGTATCAAATGAACTAGCTGTTGGCACACTAAAACAAGTACATTTCAATAAAAAAGGACATCAATTAGGTTAATAACAGAGGCAAGTGAAAGGTCTTCTTGATGGTTGTGTATCAAATGAACTAGCTGTTGGCACACTAACAACAAGTACATTTCAATAAAAAGGAACATCAATTAGGTTAATAACAGTGGCAAGTGAAAGGTCTTCTTGATGGTTGTGTATCAAATGAACTAGCTGTTGGCACACTAACAACAAGTACATTTCAATAAAAAAACATCAATTAGGTTAATAACAGAGGCAAGTGAAAGGTCTTCTTGATGGTTGTGTATCAAATGAACTAGCTGTTGGCACACTAACAACAAGTACATTTCAATAAAAAGGGAACATCAATTAGGTTAATAACAGTGGCAAGTGAAAGGTCTTCTTGATGGTTGTGTATCAAATGAACTAGCTGTTGGCACACTAACAACAAGTACATTTCAATAAAAAGGAACATCAATTAGGTTAATAACAGAGGCAAGTGAAAGGTCTTCTTGATGGTTGTGTATCAAATGAACTAGCTGTTGGCACACTAACAACAAGTACATTTCAATAAAAAGGGACATCAATTAGGTTAATAACAGAGGCAAGTGAAAGGTCTTCTTGATGGTTGTGTATCAAATGAACTAGCTGTTGGCACACTAACAACAAGTACATTTCAATAAAAGGGACATCAATTAGGTTAATAACAGAGGCAAGTGAAAGGTCTTCTTGATGGTTGTGTATCAAATGAACTAGCTGTTGGCACACTAACAACAAGTACATTTCAATAAAAAGGAACATCAATTAGGTTAATAACAGAGGCAAGTGAAAGGTCTTCTGATGGTTGTGTATCAAATGAACTAGCTGTTGGCACACTAACAACAAGTACATTTCAATAAAAAGGACATCATTAGGTTAATAACAGAGGCAAGTGAAAGTCTTCTTGATGGTTGTGTATCAAATGAACTAGCTGTTGGCACACTAACAACAAGTACATTTCAATAAAAAGGGACATCAATTAGGTTAATAACAGAGGCAAGTGAAAGGTCTTCTTGATGGTTGTGTATCAAATGAACTAGCTGTTGGCACACTAACAACAAGTACATTTCAATAAAAGGACATCAATTAGGTTAATAACAGAGGCAAGTGAAAGGTCTTCTTGATGGTTGTGTATCAAATGAACTAGCTGTTGGCACACTAACAACAAGTACATTTCAATAAAAAGGGACATCAATTAGGTTAATAACAGAGGCAAGTGAAAGGTCTTCTTGATGGTGTGTATCAAATGAACTAGCTGTTGGCACACTAACAACAAGTACATTTCAATAAAAAGGAACATCAATTAGGTTAATAACAGAGGCAAGTGAAAGGTCTTCTTGATGGTTGTGTATCAAATGAACTAGCTGTTGGCACACTAACAACAAGTACATTTCAATAAAAAGGAACATCAATTAGGTTAATAACAGAGGCAAGTGAAAGGTCTTCTTGATGGTTGTGTATCAAATGAACTAGCTGTTGGCACACTAACAACAAGTACATTTCAATAAAAAGGACATCAATTAGGTTAATAACAGAGGCAAGTGAAAGGTCTTCTTGATGGTTGTGTATCAAATGAACTAGCTGTTGGCACACTAACAACAAGTACATTTCAATAAAAAGGGACATCAATTAGGTTAATAACAGTGGCAAGTGAAAGGTCTTCTTGATGTTGTGTATCAAATGAACTAGCTGTTGGCACACTAACAACAAGTACATTTCAATAAAAAGGAACATCAATTAGGTTAATAACAGTGGCAAGTGAAAGTCTTCTTGATGGTTGTGTATCAAATGAACTAGCTGTTGGCACACTAACAACAAGTACATTTCATAAAAAAGGACATCAATTAGGTTAATAACAGAGGCAAGTGAAAGGTCTTCTTGATGGTTGTGTATCAAATGAACTAGCTGTTGGCACACTAACAACAAGTACATTTCAATAAAAAGGAACATCAATTAGGTTAATAACAGAGCAAGTGAAAGGTCTTCTTGATGGTTGTGTATCAAATGAACTAGCTGTTGGCACACTAACAACAAGTACATTTCAATAAAAAGGAACATCAATTAGGTTAATAACAGTGGCAAGTGAAAGGTCTTCTTGATGGTTGTGTATCAAATGAACTAGCTTTGCACACTAAACAACAAGTACATTTCAATAAAAAGGGACATCAATTAGGTTAATAACAGAGGCAAGTGAAAGGTCTTCTTGATGGTTGTGTATCAAATGAACTAGCTGTTGGCACACAACAACAAGTACATTTCAATAAAAAGGACATCAATTAGGTTAATAACAGAGGCAAGTGAAAGGTCTTCTTGATGGTTGTGTATCAAATGAACTAGCTGTTGGCACACTAACAACAAGTACATTTCAATAAAAGGACATCAATTAGGTTAATAACGAGGCAAGTGAAAGGTCTTCTTGATGGTTGTGTATCAAATGAACTAGCTGTTGGCACACTAACAACAAGTACATTTCAATAAAAAGGAACATCAATTAGGTAATAACAGGGCAAGTGAAAGGTCTTCTTGATGGTTGTGTATCAAATGAACTAGCTGTTGGCACACTAACAACAAGTACATTTCAATAAAAAGGACATCAATTAGGTTAATAACAGAGGCAAGTGAAAGGTCTTCTTGATGGTTGTGTATCAAATGAACTAGCTGTTGGCACACTAACAACAAGTACATTTCAATAAAAAGGAACATCAATTAGGTTAATAACAGAGGCAAGTGAAAGGTCTTCTTGATGGTTGTGTATCAAATGAACTAGCTGTTGGCACACTAACAACAAGTACATTTCAATAAAAAGGGACATCAATTAGGTTAATAACAGAGGCAAGTGAAAGGTCTTCTTGATGGTTGTGTATCAAATGAACTAGCTGTTGCACACTAACAACAAGTACATTTCAATAAAAAGGAACATCAATTAGGTTAATAACAGTGGCAAGTGAAAGGTCTTCTTGATGGTTGTGTATCAAATGAACTAGCTGTTGGCACACTAACAACAAGTACATTTCAATAAAAAGGCGACATCAATTAGGTTAATAACAGAGGCAAGTGAAAGGTCTTCTTGATGGTTGTGTATCAAATGAACTAGCTGTTGGCACACTAACAACAAGTACATTTCAATAAAAAGGAACATCAATTAGGTTAATAACAGTGGCAAGTGAAAAGTCTTCTTGATGGTTGTGTATCAAATGAACTAGCTGTGCACACTAACAACAAGTACATTTCACATCCTAATAACAGGGCAAGTGAAAGGTCTTCTTGTGGTTGTGTATCAAATGAACTAGCTGTTGGCACACTAACAACAAGTACATTTCAATAAAAAGGGACATCAATTAGGTTAATAACAGAGGCAAGTGAAAGGTCTTCTTGATGGTTGTGTATCAAATGAACTAGCTGTTGCACACTAACAACAAGTACATTTCAATAAAAAGGGACATCAATTAGGTTAATAACAGTGGCAAGTGAAAGGTCTTCTTGATGGTTGTGTATCAAATGAACTAGCTGTTGGCACACTAACAACAAGACATTTCAATAAAAAGGAACATCAATTAGGTTAATAACAGAGGCAAGTGAAAGGTCTTCTTGATGGTTGTGTATCAAATGAACTAGCTGTTGGCACACTAACAACAAGTACATTTCAATAAAAAGGACATCAATTAGGTTAATAACAGAGGCAAGTGAAAGGTCTTCTTGATGGTTGTGTATCAAATGAACTAGCTGTTGGCACACTAACAACAAGTACATTTCAATAAAAAGGAACATCAATTAGGTTAATAACAGTGGCAAGTGAAAGGTCTTCTTGATGGTTGTGTATCAAATGAACTAGCTGTGGCACACTACACAACAAGACATTTCAATAAAAAGGGACATCAATTAGGTTAAACAGAGGCAAGTGAAAGGTCTTCTTGATGGTTGTGTATCAATGAACTAGCTGTTGGCACCACTAACAACAAGTACATTCATTAAAAGGAACATCAATTAGGGTTAATAACAGTGGCAAGTGAAGGTCTTCTTGATGGTTGTGTATCAATGAAAACTAGGCTGTTGCCCACTAACAACAAGTACATTTCAATAAAAAGAGACATCAATTAGGTTAATAACAGTGGCAAGTGAAAGGTCTTCTGATGGTTGTGTATCAAATGAACTAGCTGTTGCACAACTAACAACAAGTACATTTCAATAAAAAGGGACATCAATTAGGTTATAACAGAGGCAAGTGAAAGGTCTTCTTTGGTGTGTGTAATCAATGAACTAGCTGTTGGCACATTAACAACAAGTACATTTCAATAAAAAGGAACATCAATTAGGTTATAACATGTGGCAAGTGAAAGGTCTTCTTGATGGTTGTGTATCAAATGCACATAGCTGTATGCACACTAACAACAAGTACTATTTCAATCAAAAGGACAGTCATTAGTCTAATAACAGGTGGGCAAGTGAAGGTCCTCTTGATTGGTTGTGTATCAAATGAACTAGCTGTTTGCACATTAACAAACAAGTACATTTCAATAAAAAGGGACATCAATTAGGTTAATAAACAGAGGCAAGTGAAAGGTCTTCTTGATGGTTGTGTATCAAATGAACTAGCTGTTGCACTAACACAAAGTACAATTTCAATAAAAAGGGACTCAATTAGGAATTAACAGAGGCAAGTGAAAGGTCTTCTTGATGGTTGTGTATCAATGAACTAGCTGTTGGCACACTAAAACAACAAGACATTTCAATAAAAAGGACATCAATTAGGTAATAACAGAGGCAAGTGAAAGGTCTTCTTGATGGTTGTGTATCAAATGAACTAGTGTTGCACAACTAACAACAAGTACATTTCCATAAAAGGAACATCAATTAGCCGTAATTACAGTGGCAGTGAAACTCTTCTTGAATGGTTGAATGTACAAATGAACCTGCTGCTTACGCACATTAAAACAAGTACATTTCAATAAAAAGAACATCAATTAGGTTAATATACAGAGGCAAGTGAAAGTCTTTGATGGTTGGTATCACGATGAACTAGCTTGTTGGCACGACTAACAACAAGTACCATTTCAATAAAAAGGGACATCGAATTTTAGCGTTAATAACACGAGCCAAGTGAAAGGTCTTCTTGATGGTTGTTATCCAAATGAACTAGCTGTTGGCACACTCAACAACAAGGTACATTTCAATAACAAAGGAACACATCAATTAGGTTAATAAAACAGTGGCAAGTGAATAGGTCGTTCTTGATGGTTGTGTATCAAATGCAACTAGCTGTTGGCACGACTTAACAACAAGTACACAATTTCAATAAAAAGGGCATACAATGAGGGTCTAATAACAGAGGCCAAGTGAAAGGTCTTCTGTATGCGTTGTGTATCAAATGCAAACTATCTGTTGGCACACTAAAACAACAAGAACATTTCAATAAAAAGGTTCATTCAATTAGGTAATAACGAGGCAAGTGAAAGGTGCTTTTGATGGTTGTGTATCAAATGAACTAGCTGTTGGCACACTAACAACAGTACCACTTTCAATAAAAAGGAAACCATCAATTAGGTATAATAACAGTGGCAAGTGATAAGTCTTCTATGGTTGTGTATCAAATAGAACTAGGCTGTTGGACACACTAACAACAATAAACTTTCAAATAAAAAGGACATCAATTAGGTTTAAAACAGAGGCAATGTTGAAGTCTGCTTGAATGGCTTGTGTTACTTCGAAATGAAACTAGCTGTTGCACCTAACAACAAAAGTACATTTTCAATAAAAAGACATCCAATTAGGTTAAAAACAGAGGAGCAAGTGAAAGGTCTTCTTGATGGTTGTGTATCAAATCGAACTAGCCTGTTGCACAACTAACAAACAGTACATTTCAATAAAAAGGACATCAATTTAGCTTAATAACCACGAGGCAAGGAAAGTCTTCTCTCATGGTTGTGTATCAAAATGAAACTAGTGTTGCCACACATAACAACAAAGTACATTTCAATAAAAGGGAACATCATATAGGGTTAATAACAGTGGCAGTAGAAAAGTCTTCTATGATGTTGGTGTATCAAATGGAACTAGCGGTTGCACACTAACAACAAGTACATTATCAAATAAAAAGGAGGACATCAATTAGTTAATAACAGTAGGCAAGTGAAAAGGCTACTTCTATGATGGTTGTTGTATCAAATATGAACTAGCTGCTTGGCCACCACTAACAACAAAGTACATATCAATAAAAAGGGACAATCAATTAGGTTAAATAACAGAGGCAAGTGAAAGGTCCTTCTTGATGGTGTGTATCACAATGAACTAGCTGTTGGCCACACTAACAACAATGTAACATTTCAATAAAAAGGACCATCAATTAGCGTATAATAACACGAGGCAAGTGAAGTCTTCTTGCCATGGTTGTTGTATCAAATGAACTAGCTGTATAAGCACACTAACACCAAGCTACAATTTCAATTAAAAACGCGGCACATTCCAAATTAGGTTAAGTAACAGAGGCAAGTGAAAGGTCTTCTTTGATAGGGTTGTGTATCAAATGGAACTAGCTTGTTGAGCCACCACTAAACAACAAGTTACATTTCACTTAAAAAGCGACATTCCAATTCAGTTATAAACAGAAGGCGCAAGTTGAAAGGTCTTACTTAGATGGTCTGTGCTATCAAATGAACTAGCTGTTGGGCCACACTAACACAAAACAATTACCAATCTTTCAACTAAAAAAGGAAAACATCAATTTAGGTAAATCAAACAGAGGCCAAAGTGCAAATGGTCTTTACCTATGATGCGGTTGTGTATCCACAAATGAAACTAGCTGTTTGGCCACAACTGTAACAAAACAAGTTTACAATTTTTCAATAAAAAAGGGACATTCCAATTTAGAAGGTTTAATAAAACAAGTGCAAAGTGAAAGCTCTTCTTGGATGAGTTGTGTATCAAAATTGCAAAAAAAAACTAAGCTGTCTGGCACCCACTAACAAACAGTTACATTTCAACTTTTAAAAGGGACATTCAAATTAGGTCATTAAATAAACAGATGGCAAAGTTGGGAAAGGTCTCTGATGGTTTGGTGTTATCAAATGCGAACTAGCTGTTGGCACACTAACAACAAGTAACATTTCCATAAAAGGGACCATCAATATAGGTTAATCTAACGAGGCAAGTAAAGTCTTCTTGAATGGTTGTCAATGTATCAATGAACTAGCTGTTGGCACACTACACAAGTACACTATCTCT
>CM042177.1:57378698-57406427 GCA_023376005.1 Doryteuthis pealeii
TCTTCTTTCGTGAATTTAAATAGCCTATGTTGACAAAACACTATAATTTCTCTGCTCACTGTGACAATTTGAAATAATCATTTAATTATAACATGAACAATCGTTTTGTTTTTCCTTTGTCCATTCACCTTTGTCTTCTTTGTGAATTTAAATAGGCCTAGTGACAAAACTCAATTACTCTCTCTTGTGACATTTGAAATAATTTTAATTATAAAAATAAAAATGTTTTTGTTTTTTCCCTTTGTCCATTCACCTTTGTCTTTCTTTGTGAATTTAAATAGGCTAGTGACAAAAACTCAATTACTCTCTCTTGTGACATTTGAAATAATTTTAATTATAAAAAATAAAATGTTTTGTTTTCCTTTGTCCATTCACCTTTGTCTTTCTTTGTGAATTTAAATAGGCCTAGTGACAAAAACTCAATTACTCTCTCTTGTGACATTTGAAATAATTTTAATTATAAAAATAAAAAATGTTTTTTGTTTTTCCTTTGTCCATTCACCTTTGTCTTTCTTTGTGAATTTAAATAGGCCTAGTGACAAAAACTCAATTACTCTCTCTTGTGACATTTGAAATAATTTTAATTATAAAAATAAAAATGTTTTTGTTTTTCCTTTGTCCATTCACCTTTGTCTTTCTTTGTGAATTTAAATAGGCCTAGTGACAAAAACTCAATTACTCTCTCTTGTGACATTTGAAAAATTTTAATTATAAAAATAAAAATGTTTTTGTTTTTCCTTTGTCCATTCACCTTTGTCTTTCTTTGTGAATTTAAATAGGCCTAGTGACAAAAACTCAATTACTCTCTCTGTGACATTTGAAATAATTTTAATTATAAAAATAAAAAATGTTTTTGTTTTTCCTTTGTCCATTCACCTTTGTCTTTCTTTGTGAATTTAAATAGGCCTAGTGACAAAAACTCAATTACTCTCTCTTGTGACATTTGAAATAATTTTAATTATAAAAATAAAAATGTTTTTGTTTTTCCTTTGTCCATTCACCTTTGTCTTTCTTTGTGAATTTAAATAGGCCTAGTGACAAAAACTCAATTACTCTCTCTTGTGACATTTGAAATAATTTTAATTATAAAAATAAAAATGTTTTTGTTTTTCCTTTGTCCATTCACCTTTGTCTTTCTTTGTGAATTTAAATAGGCCTAGTGACAAAAACTCAATTACTCTCTTTGTGACATTTGAAATAATTTTAATTATAAAAATAAAAATGTTTTTGTTTTTCCTTTGTCCATTCACCTTTGTCTTTCTTTGTGAATTTAAATAGGCCTAGTGACAAAACTCAATTACTCTCTCTTGTGACATTTGAAATAATTTTAATTATAAAAAAAAATGTTTTTGTTTTTCCTTTGTCCATTCACCTTTGTCTTTCTTTGTGATTTAAATAGGCCTAGTGACAAAAACTCAATTACTCTCTCTTGTGACATTTGAAATAATTTTAATTATAAAAATAAAATGTTTTTGTTTTTCCTTTGTCCATTCACCTTTGTCTTTCTTTGTGAATTTAAATAGGCCTAGTGACAAAAACTCAATTACTCTCTTTGTGACATTTGAAATAATTTTAATTATAAAAATAAAAATGTTTTGTTTTTCCTTTGTCCATTCACCTTTGTCTTTCTTTGTGAATTTAAATAGGCCTAGTGACAAAAACTCAATTACTCTCTCTTGTGACATTTGAAATAATTTTAATTATAAAAATAAAAATGTTTTTGTTTTTTCCTTTGTCCATTCACCTTTGTCTTTCTTTGTGAATTTAAATAGGCCTAGTGACAAAAACTCAATTACTCTCTCTTGTGACATTTGAAATAATTTTAATTATAAAAAAAAATGTTTTTGTTTTTCCTTTGTCCATTCACCTTTGTCTTTCTTTGTGAATTTAAATAGGCCTAGTGACAAAAACTCAATTACTCTCTCTTGTGACATTTGAAATAATTTTAATTATAAAAATAAAATGTTTTTGTTTTTCCTTTGTCCATTCACCTTTGTCTTTCTTTGTGATTTAAATAGGCCTAGTGACAAAAACTCAATTACTCTCTCTTGTGACATTTGAAATAATTTTAATTATAAAAATAAAATGTTTTTGTTTTTCCTTTGTCCATTCACCTTTGTCTTTCTTTGTGAATTTAAATAGGCCTAGTGACAAAAACTCAATTACTCTCTCTTGTGACATTTGAAATAATTTTAATTATAAAAATAAAAATGTTTTTGTTTTTCCTTTGTCCATTCACCTTTGTCTTTCTTTGTGAATTTAAATAGGCCTAGTGACAAAAACTCAATTACTCTCTCTTGTGACATTTGAAATAATTTTAATTATAAAAATAAAAATGTTTTTGTTTTTCCTTTGTCCATTCACCTTTGTCTTTCTTTGTGAATTTAAATAGGCCTAGTGACAAAAACTCAATTACTCTCTCTTGTGACATTTGAAATAATTTTAATTATAAAAATAAAATGTTTTTGTTTTTCCTTTGTCCATTCACCTTTGTCTTTCTTTGTGAATTTAAATAGGCCTAGTGACAAAAACTCAATTACTCTCTCTTGTGACATTTGAAATAATTTTAATTATAAAAATAAAAAATGTTTTTGTTTTTCCTTTGTCCATTCACCTTTGTCTTTCTTTGTGAATTTAAATAGGCCTAGTGACAAAAACTCAATTACTCTCTCTTGTGACATTTGAAATAATTTTAATTATAAAAATAAAATGTTTTTGTTTTTCCTTTGTCCATTCACCTTTGTCTTTCTTTGTGAATTTAAATAGGCCTAGTGACAAAAACTCAATTACTCTCTCTTGTGACATTTGAAATAATTTTAATTATAAAAATAAAAATGTTTTTGTTTTTCCTTTGTCCATTCACCTTTGTCTTTCTTTGTGAATTTAAATAGGCCTAGTGACAAAAACTCAATTACTCTCTTTGTGACATTTGAAATAATTTTAATTATAAAAATAAAAATGTTTTTGTTTTTCCTTTGTCCATTCACCTTTGTCTTTCTTTGTGAATTTAAATAGGCCTAGTGACAAAAACTCAATTACTCTCTCTTGTGACATTTGAAATAATTTTAATTATAAAAATAAAATGTTTTTGTTTTTCCTTTGTCCATTCACCTTTGTCTTTCTTTGTGAATTTAAAATAGGCCTAGTGACAAAAACTCAATTACTCTCTCTTGTGACATTTGAAATAATTTTAATTATAAAAATAAAAAATGTTTTTGTTTTTTCCTTTGTCCATTCACCTTTGTCTTTCTTTGTGAATTTAAATAGGCCTAGTGACAAAAACTCAATTACTCTCTCTTGTGACATTTGAAATAATTTTAATTATAAAAATAAAAATGTTTTGTTTTTCCTTTGTCCATTCACCTTTGTCTTTCTTGTGAATTTAAATAGGCCTAGTGACAAAAACTCAATTACTCTCTCTTGTGACATTTGAAATAATTTTAATTATAAAAATAAAAATGTTTTTGTTTTTCCTTTGTCCATTCACCTTTGTCTTTCTTTGTGAATTTAAATAGGCCTAGTGACAAAAACTCAATTACTCTCTCTTGTGACATTTGAAATAATTTTAATTATAAAAATAAAAATGTTTTTGTTTTTCCTTTGTCCATTCACCTTTGTCTTTCTTTGTGAATTTAAAAGAGGCCTAGTGACAAAAACTCAATTACTCTCTCTTGTGACATTTGAAATAATTTTAATTATAAAAATAAAATGTTTTTGTTTTTCCTTTGTCCATTCACCTTTGTCTTTCTTTGTGAATTTAAATAGGCCTAGTGACAAAAACTCAATTACTCTCTCTTGTGACATTTGAAATAATTTTAATTATAAAAATAAAATGTTTTTGTTTTTCCTTTGTCCATTCACCTTTGTCTTTCTTTGTGAATTTAAATAGGCCTAGTGACAAAAACTCAATTACTCTCTCTTGTGACATTTGAAATAATTTTAATTATAAAAATAAAAATGTTTTTGTTTTTCCTTTGTCCATTCACCTTTGTCTTTCTTTGTGAATTTAAATAGGCCTAGTGACAAAAACTCAATTACTCTCTCTTGTGACATTTGAAATAATTTTAATTATAAAAATAAAATGTTTTTGTTTTCCTTTGTCCATTCACCTTTGTCTTTCTTTGTGAATTTAAATAGGCCTAGTGACAAAACTCAATTACTCTCTCTGTGACATTTGAAATAATTTTAATTATAAAAATAAAAATGTTTTTGTTTTTCCTTTGTCCATTCACCTTTGTCTTTCTTTGTGAATTTAAATAGGCCTAGTGACAAAAACTCAATTACTCTCTCTTGTGACATTTGAAATAATTTTAATTATAAAAATAAAAATGTTTTTGTTTTTCCTTTGTCCATTCACCTTTGTCTTTCTTTGTGAATTTAAATAGGCCTAGTGACAAAAACTTAATTACTCTCTTCTGTGTCATTTGAATAATTTTTATTATAAAAATGAAAAAAAGATTTTTTTGTCCATTCCCTGTTGTCTTTCTGTATGGATTTAAATAGGTCTAATCAACAAATATATATTAGTCTAATGGTGAATGTGAAGTTATTCAAAAAAGTGAATTTCACCCTTGTGTTGATGTCATTAAGAAAAGTATTTTACTTTTATTTTCACTTGGTTAAATATTAATACTGTGGCCAATATTACTTTATCTTACTTACGATACTAAATTAACTTGCAACACAGTGAATACTTGCCACATAATGTTTTTTCTAAATTTCCTGGTGTAATAAATTCATGACAGATGTAATGTACTTATTATATTTATAGGAAATTGAATTTTACATTCTTGCTGGTTAACTGGTAAGATTCAATTTTGAATGTTCTTAAGTATTGTTTTGTGTACATTTTTGTGTGAATTGTGTTGTTGGTTTTAACTAATGATTTTGTTCAAATTTTTGTTGTAGTTATGAAATTATAATAGGTAGATAAACCATATTTGTATTTATCCAGTTAAGTTCTTCCATAAACGAAAAAAGAACATTCGTAGTAATTAATTTCAAATATAATAAAATCTCAGAAAATAATGTTTTACAAGATTGTGCATTTTTAAAGCACACTTTTTTGATTAATTTTTAATAAATCTTGATTCATGGCAAAATATTGAAATCATATGGCTCCATCCAGACGTTTTATAAATTTAATATTGAAAATAGACCAATGATCAGAAAAATCTTCTTTTTTTTTCCAATCAAATTCAAGAAAAATATGGTTTTAAACACTAAAAAAACAAAACAACAAAAAAAAAAAAAAAAAAAAAAAAAAAAGAAAAAGAAAAAAGTATATATAAGTATCATATATTTTCAGATCCATAACTTTTGAATTTCAAAATCAACTTTTTAAAAAAAATTGAATAATAATAAAGAATTCACTATCTGAGTATTGAATTTTTATTATTTATTTTTTTTTATTATATGTTCTTCAAGACGCTTGATGAAAGATTTTAAAAAAAAAATTTTTTAAATAAATAATCTATTCTTTATAAGATTTAAACCAGCTAATGAACTTAAGTGCGAAAATTCATTAAAATCGACATCCCTGATTTTTTGGAAATTGTTTTAGTATTAAGCAAATTTTAAAAAATATATCCATTTGCCCATCCACATTGTTGTGGGTGTGTGTGTGGTGTGTTGTGTGTGTGTGTTGTTATTATTGGAGCCTCTTTTCTGTTTAATCACCCAGAGTAATCTCCCCTTGGTAGTAGTCTTTGATTTTCAGTAAGAAAGGAGACTCGTGCGTTGTTTTACTTTTTCGAACACTATAATCACAATCTTTTCTATAAAGAAGAAAGAAGAAAACAGTTTGCACATTCTCTTCCCGATGAGCCCATTTGTTAAACGTCCTTTGTTTTTTCAATATATCATATTCACAGGAATAAGTAAGTATGATAATTTAATTGAATTATTTTCTTTACAAATAAAAATGCCTGCATAGTTGTATGTGCTACACCTTGTGTGGATTAGATATTTCCCCGTTTAAATTTAACTTTTAAAAATCCCATGTACACGACGTACCACCAATTTTCTCTGTGAAATTTACCCTACCCCCTATATTTACACAATGAAACTTGTATAAAGGTTAATATTATCTGGAACTTTTTTTGTCCATTCGAAAGAAGAAACATTAAACAAACTCCTGATGATTAAAAAAAAAACCAAGTCACGGAAATAGTGAAAATTAGATTTGAAAAACAATGTTTTCATTTTTGCACCATTAAACAACTGAAATTTAACGTAGCCAAAAACAAGTTACAAAAGGATTAAAAAAAAAAATAGAAAATCAATTAATGGTCAGATGTTTTCTTTGTAACAACTCTGTATGATCGTTAACTTTTTTTTTTGCGAGATTTAAAAAAAGAAGTTTTAAAATATTTACTTTCGTTTATCATATGGGGTCTAAACTGATCACGTGACCCGATTTTGGAGATACCGAGCAATCCCGCCAGAAAAAAGTCCTATTAAGAGTATATTAATATTTTCATTTGTATCTAACTAGGCATGGGCATTTTTCTCGCTGGCTCTAAAAAAAGGTGAAACATGAAATTCTTCTTAAAAATCATATAAAATTAAACTAACTATCCGATTTAAATAAAACTTTTGGTATATGAAATAATAAAAGACAAACTTTTATTGTAAATAAATGTTTACTAAATTGAAAAGGATAATCATTTCTTTCGTTAGTTTTGTTTCGCCCGCATTGATCCCCCGTACAAAGATCTTAGAATTTTCTTCTTTTTTTTTTTTTTTTTGGATATAAATAAATTTTACATTTTTGGAAGATAATTTAATGACAGAACATATGTAAAAAAAAAAAAAAACGCTACTAATTCGGTTTTTGGTTAATAGGGCATGTTAAACATTGAAACTTAAATAAAAAAAAAATATGTTCTTTTTTTTTCTTTTTTTTTTTTTTTTTTCTTGAATTGTTAATTATTTCTAAAGAATTTTATATTAAAAGTGCCTATTGTCTACTTGTTTATTTTTTATTTCAAGGGATTTTAAATAATTTATAAAATGTAAAATAAAAATATTTGTTGTTATAGCGGATATCACAAATCGTATTTATTAATCAAAGAAAATGTTGTATAAAAAATATCTTGCTGAAAATAATGACATAATAGAATTCGGTTTTTATTTTTTTAAATTTTGAAAATAATATTTTGAATACAAATTGTCATTCTTATTAATGGATGGATCTAACGGAAATAATATCCGCTTTGGTTTTTGAGGAAAACTCTTGTACGTTGTTGTTATTATTGTAGTTGTGCAGCGCTTGGGTCGTTGTGGTACATAAGTTAAAATCGTGAAGACATCAAGGAAATGCTAAATTAGTAATTTGTTTTTTGCTTCAGAAAATTATTAATACTTACGAATCATCCATATAAAAAATAGTGCACATGTCAAGATGTGATAACTATGTCAACAACAGATTAAGAATTTACCGGAAATTTTACGGGAATTTTTTTAAAAATGCAAATTTAGGTTTTATGTAAGAGAAATTTGTTTTTTCTTTTTTTATAACACATAAACTTGGATTTGTTCTTTATATTAAACGTAAAAGAAAAACATTAAAAAGTTAATTTTCAATTTTTTATTGACGTTTTAAAATATTTTTTAACAATCCTCATGCATATTAAAAGAGTGTGTTATGCGCATAGCTATATCTAACCAAATGTATCGGTATTTATTGATTCCCCGCCTAAAAATTATTTTGTGAAAATCGGACCATTAATTGGCCTATGGCTAATAACTTGTTTAACAATTTTGCCCCCACCCCAACCAAAAAAAGAGGACCTAAGAATTAACATTAAAAAATTGAAAATCAAATTTTCGTCCATGAACTAGCTGTTGGCACACTAACAACAAGTACATTTCAATAAAAAGGAACATCAATTAGGTTAATAACAGAGGCGAGTGAAAGGTCTTCTTGATGGTTGTGTATCAAATGAACTAGCTGTTGGCACACTAACAACAACTACATTTCAATAAAAAGGGACATCAATTAGGTTAATAACAGAGGCAAGTGAAAGGTCTTCACGATGGTTGTGTATCAAATGAACTAGCTGTTGGCACACTAACAACAAGTACATTTCAATAAAAAGGACATCAATTAGGTTAATAACAGAGGCAAGTGAAAGGTCTTCTCGATGGTTGTGTATCAAATGAACTAGCTGTTGGCACACTAACAACAAGTACATTTCAATAAAAAGGACATCAATTAGGTTAATAACAGAGGCAAGTGAAAGGTCTTCTGATGGTTGTGTATCAAATGAACTAGCTGTTGGCACATAACAACAAGTACATTTCAATAAAAAGGAACATCAATTAGGTTAATAACAGAGGCAAGTGAAAGGTCTTCACGATGGTTGTGTATCAAATGAACTAGCTGTTGGCACACTAACAACAAGTACATTTCAATAAAAAGGAACATCAATTAGGTTAATAACAGAGGCAAGTGAAAGGTCTTCTCGATGGTTGTGTATCAAATGAACTAGCTGTTGGCACACTAACAACAAGTACATTTCAATAAAAAGGACATCAATTAGGTTAATAACAGAGGCAAGTGAAAGGTCTTCTTGATGGTTGTGTATCAATGAACTAGCTGTTGGCACATTAACAAGTACATTTCAATAAAAAGGAACATCAATTAGGTTAATAACAGAGGCAAGTGAAAGGTCTTCTCGATGGTTGTGTATCAAATGAACTAGCTGTTGGCACATAACAACAACTACATTTCAATAAAAAGGAACATCAATTAGGTTAATAACAGAGGCAAGTGAAAGGTCTTCTCGATGGTTGTGTATCAAATGAACTAGCTGTTGGCACATAACAACAAGTACATTTCAATAAAAAGGACATCAATTAGGTTAATAACAGAGGCAAGTGAAAGGTCTTCTCGATGGTTGTGTATCAAATGAACTAGCTGTTGGCACATAACAACAAGTACATTCAATAAAAAAGGGACATCAATTAGGTTAATAACAGAGGCAAGTGAAAGGTCTTCTCGATGGTTGTGTATCAAATGAACTAGCTGTTGGCACAATTAACAACAAGTACATTTCAATAAAAAGGACATCAATTAGGTTAATAACAGAGGCAAGTGAAAGGTCTTCTCGATGGTTGTGTATCAAATGAACTAGCTGTTGGCACATTAACAACAAGTACATTTCAATAAAAAGGACATCAATTAGGTTAATAACAGAGGCAAGTGAAAGGTCTTCTCGATGGTTGTGTATCAAATGAACTAGCTGTTGGCACATTAACAACAACATTTCAATAAAAAGGAACATCAATTAGGTTAATAACAGAGGCAAGTGAAAGGTCTTCTCGATGGTTGTGTATCAAATGAACTAGCTGTTGGCACATTAACAACAAGTACATTTCAATAAAAAGGAACATCAATTAGGTTAATAACAGAGGCAAGTGAAAGGTCTTCTCGATGGTTGTGTATCAAATGAACTAGCTGTTGGCACATAACAACAAGTACATTTCAATAAAAAGGGACATCAATTAGGTTAATAACAGAGGCAAGTGAAAGGTCTTCTTGATGGTTGTGTATCAAATGAACTAGCTGTTGGCACATTAAAACAACTACATTTCAATAAAAAGGACATCAATTAGGTTAATAACAGAGGCAAGTGAAAGGTCTTCTCGATGGTTGTGTATCAAATGAACTAGCTGTTGGCACATTAACAACAAGTACATTTCAATAAAAAGGAACATCAATTAGGTTAATAACAGAGGCAAGTGAAAGGTCTTCTCGATGGTTGTGTATCAAATGAACTAGCTGTTGGCACATAACAACAACTACATTTCAATAAAAAGGGACATCAATTAGGTTAATAACAGAGGCAAGTGAAAGGTCTTCTCGATGGTTGTGTATCAAATGAACTAGCTGTTGGCACATAAACAACAAGTACATTTCAATAAAAAGGAACATCAATTAGGTTAATAACAGAGGCAAGTGAAAGGTCTTCTCGATGGTTGTGTATCAAATGAACTAGCTGTTGGCACACTAACAACAACTACATTTCAATAAAAGGAACATCAATTAGGTTAATAACAGAGGCAAGTGAAAGGTCTTCTCGATGGTTGTGTATCAAATGAACTAGCTGTTGGCACATAACAACAAGTACATTTCAATAAAAAGGACATCAATTAGGTTAATAACAGAGGCAAGTGAAAGGTCTTCTCGATGGTTGTGTATCAAATGAACTAGCTGTTGGCACACTAACAACAAGTACATTTCAATAAAAAGGAACATCAATTAGGTTAATAACAGAGGCAAGTGAAAGGTCTTCTCGATGGTTGTGTATCAAATGAACTAGCTGTTGGCACATTAACAACAACTACATTTCAATAAAAAGGAACATCAATTAGGTTAATAACAGAGGCAAGTGAAAGGTCTTCTCGATGGTTGTGTATCAAATGAACTAGCTGTTGGCACACTAACAACAACTACATTTCAATAAAAAGGGACATCAATTAGGTTAATAACAGAGGCAAGTGAAAGGTCTTCTTGATGGTTGTGTATCAAATGAACTAGCTGTTGGCACACTAACAACAAGTACATTTCAATAAAAAGGAACATCAATTAGGTTAATAACAGAGGCAAGTGAAAGGTCTTCTCGATGGTTGTGTATCAAATGAACTAGCTGTTGGCACATAACAACAACTACATTTCAATAAAAAGGACATCAATTAGGTTAATAACAGAGGCAAGTGAAAGGTCTTCTCGATGGTTGTGTATCAAATGAACTAGCTGTTGGCACACTAACAACAAGTACATTTCAATAAAAAGGACATCAATTAGGTTAATAACAGAGGCAAGTGAAAGGTCTTCTCGATGGTTGTGTATCAAATGAACTAGCTGTTGGCACACTAACAACAAGTACATTTCAATAAAAAGGAACATCAATTAGGTTAATAACAGAGGCAAGTGAAAGGTCTTCTCGATGGTTGTGTATCAAATGAACTAGCTGTTGGCACACTAACAACAAGTACATTTCAATAAAAAGGAACATCAATTAGGTTAATAACAGAGGCAAGTGAAAGGTCTTCTCGATGGTTGTGTATCAAATGAACTAGCTGTTGGCACATTAACAACAAGTACATTTCAATAAAAAGGAACATCAATTAGGTTAATAACAGAGGCAAGTGAAAGGTCTTCTCGATGGTTGTGTATCAAATGAACTAGCTGTTGGCACATTAACAACAACTACATTTCAATAAAAAGGAACATCAATTAGGTTAATAACAGAGGCAAGTGAAAGGTCTTCTCGATGGTTGTGTATCAAATGAACTAGCTGTTGGCACATTAACAACAAGTACATTTCAATAAAAGGAACATCAATTAGGTTAATAACAGAGGCAAGTGAAAGGTCTTCTCGATGGTTGTGTATCAAATGAACTAGCTGTTGGCACATTAACAACAACTACATTTCAATAAAAAGGGAACATCAATTAGGTTAATAACAGAGGCAAGTGAAAGGTCTTCTCGATGGTTGTGTATCAAATGAACTAGCTGTTGGCACATTAACAACAAGTACATTTCAATAAAAAGGAACATCAATTAGGTTAATAACAGAGGCAAGTGAAAGGTCTTCACGATGGTTGTGTATCAAATGAACTAGCTGTTGGCACATTAACAACAAGTACATTTCAATAAAAAGGGACATCAATTAGGTTAATAACAGAGGCAAGTGAAAGGTCTTCTCGATGGTTGTGTATCAAATGAACTAGCTGTTGGCACATTAACAACAACTACATTTCAATAAAAAGGAACATCAATTAGGTTAATAACAGAGGCAAGTGAAAGGTCTTCTCGATGGTTGTGTATCAAATGAACTAGCTGTTGGCACATTAACAACAAGTACATTTCAATAAAAAGGAACATCAATTAGGTTAATAACAGAGGCAAGTGAAAGGTCTTCTCGATGGTTGTGTATCAAATGAACTAGCTGTTGGCACATTAACAACAACTACATTTCAATAAAAAGGAACATCAATTAGGTTAATAACAGAGGCAAGTGAAAGGTCTTCTCGATGGTTGTGTATCAAATGAACTAGCTGTTGGCACATTAACAACAAGTACATTTCAATAAAAAGGAACATCAATTAGGTTAATAACAGAGGCAAGTGAAAGGTCTTCTCGATGGTTGTGTATCAAATGAACTAGCTGTTGGCACACTACAACAACTACATTTCAATAAAAAGGAACATCAATTAGGTTAATAACAGAGGCAAGTGAAAGGTCTTCTCGATGGTTGTGTATCAAATGAACTAGCTGTTGGCACATTAACAACAACTACATTTCAATAAAAAGGAACATCAATTAGGTTAATAACAGAGGCAAGTGAAAGGTCTTCTCGATGGTTGTGTATCAAATGAACTAGCTGTTGGCACATTAACAACAACTACATTTCAATAAAAAGGAACATCAATTAGGTTAATAACAGAGGCAAGTGAAAGGTCTTCTCGATGGTTGTGTATCAAATGAACTAGCTGTTGGCACATTAACAACAACTACATTTCAATAAAAAGGAACATCAATTAGGTTAATAACAGAGGCAAGTGAAAGGTCTTCTCGATGGTTGTGTATCAAATGAACTAGCTGTTGGCACATTAACAACAACTACATTTCAATAAAAAGGAACATCAATTAGGTTAATAACAGAGGCAAGTGAAAGGTCTTCTCGATGGTTGTGTATCAAATGAACTAGCTGTTGGCACACTAACAACAACTACATTTCAATAAAAAGGGACATCAATTAGGTTAATAACAGAGGCAAGTGAAAGGTCTTCTCGATGGTTGTGTATCAAATGAACTAGCTGTTGGCACATTAACAACAACTACATTTCAATAAAAAGGAACATCAATTAGGTTAATAACAGAGGCAAGTGAAAGGTCTTCTCGATGGTTGTGTATCAAATGAACTAGCTGTTGGCACATTAACAACAAGTACATTTCAATAAAAAGGAACATCAATTAGGTTAATAACAGAGGCAAGTGAAAGGTCTTCACGATGGTTGTGGATGAAATGAACTAGCTGTTGGCACACTAACAACAACTACATTTCAATAAAAAGGACATCAATTAGGTTAATAACAGAGGCAAGTGAAAGGTCTTCTCGATGGTTGTGTATCAAATGAACTAGCTGTTGGCACATTAACAACAACTACATTTCAATAAAAAGGAACATCAATTAGGTAATAACAGAGGCAAGTGAAAGGTCTTCTCGATGGTTGTGTATCAAATGAACTAGCTGTTGGCACACTAACAACAAGTACATTTCAATAAAAAGGAACATCAATTAGGTTAATAACAGAGGCAAGTGAAAGGTCTTCTCGATGGTTGTGTATCAAATGAACTAGCTGTTGGCACACTAACAACAACTACATTTCAATAAAAAGGAACATCAATTAGGTTAATAACAGAGGCAAGTGAAAGGTCTTCTCGATGGTTGTGTATCAAATGAACTAGCTGTTGGAACTCTAACATTTAAACTGAATGAACAGTGACCTTTTTTTAAACTTCTTGTTACTTTCTTCTTCTCTAAGTTTTGTCTCAGTTAAAAAAATGTTTTGTTTTTATCAAATTGTCTCCATTAATCTAATGTGGCATTGTCATTTGCTATAAAATCTATTTGAGAACCCTCATCATCATTTTCACTGTTAAATTCATGCTCATGATGTCTCCACTAATCCAATGCAGTGTTATCATTTGTAGCAGAGTCATAAAAAGTTTTCATTTAAAATTAACCTTTTTAGGATCAAAATTCTAATGAATTCAACTCCAGAAAATATTATATTATTGGTTTCTCAAAAGTGTTAGTTAAATTGATTTAGAATAAGAATAGCCAGTAATATAAGTAAGTCCATCCTTTTGTAATTATTGTAACAATGTGACTTTTCTCATTGGAAATGTTGAAAAGGAATATCAGAAAAATATTAAAAATTAAAAAAAAAGTTTCTATAAAGTGTAGATAATTAATTGTTCCTACCTTTTTCAATCCACAGCTTGAAGTAAAGTTCAAATTGTAATATTCAGTCTCATGAATATCTACATAATTATCTTAGAATTGAATAAATTGTTATCAGAATATAAAGACTGTGCACAAAGAGACTTTATTGAACTATTGATATCCACCTTGTAATATTCAGTCTCATAAACATCTACATAATTATCTTAGAATTGAATAAATTGTTATCAGAATATAAAGAATGTGCACAAAGAGACTTTATTGAACTGTTGACAACAGAATATTTGTAAGACATTTTGTTTGTATTTGTGGGGCAGAAAATAATTCCCTAAATAAAAAATGTTATAATGTTTATTTTCACAAAAGGGAATATCTGTTTTTAAATGTTGTACAATTTTGCCTGGCGAAATGTGCTGGTTTTAACAAGGATTAATCCAGCACACAAAAAGGACAGAATGTTGGATTCTCCATAGAAAGCAATAATAGCTTCTGTCATGTCCTAATTCAAGAGAGTCATGCAAATCACCAAGACTTTATCTCTATCTTACAATGAAGTAAATAAAATATATTAATAATTTTTATCTCCTTCAATATTTCTTCTTTCTAACACCACAATAATTTTGATAGCATTAACATTCATGCAATATTTTTTCCTTCTTTATTTAAGGGTAATTTCATGACACGTTCCAAAAATCCAATCAGTGCAGTTGTTTATCAAAAAATATTTCTACTAAGTAATATTTTTATGTATCTTCTAATCAATGAACAAATAAGTAAAGGTTTTCTTACATAAAATCCTGTATATTCTAAGACAATCTTTGTTATTTTACTTTTATGAATATAATCTTCAGTATATCAGAATATATTGAAGTATATGATTTTTTATGAACTGTATTTTTTATTATTTTAATTTCCCTAATAGTTTTTTCTTTTTTTTATTACAGATTTTTAACCCAGACGAAATAATTCCCTGAATTTGGATACTGTATTTTCTTGGTGACCTGAGTCACATTTTAAAAGAACACATACTCGCAAAAGTTCAGAGTAGTTTTGTTTCATGGAAATAAGATTGGTGGAGTATATATAAGGAGAGAAATACTTTTGTGAAATCTCTGATCCTTTCATTTCTGGCGTTCATCTTTTAAAATTAAGCTAATGCACAAAGGAGATAAACCATATTGGTGTGAATACTGTGACTCCTCTTTTTCATGGAAATCACATTTGGTGCGGCATATGAGATCACATACAGGAGAGAAGCCACATTTTTGTGAAGTATGTGGCACTTCTTTTTCACGCAAGTCACATTTATGGATGCATATGCGGACACACACAGGAGAGAAGCCACATTCTTGTGAAGTGTGTGGCTCTTCTTTTTCCCGAAAATCAGATTTAGTGATACATATGAGAACACACACAGGAGAGAAGCCATATTCCTGTGAAGTGTGTGGCTCTTCATTTTCATGCAAATCACAATTGGTGATGCATATGCGGACACACACAGGAGAGAAGCCACATTCTTGTGAAGTCTGTGGCTTTTCCTTTTCCTTAAAATCAGATTTAGGGGTACATATGAGAACACACACAGGAGAGAAGCCATATTCTTGTGAAGTGTGTGGCTCTTCTTTTTCCCGAAAATCATATTTGGGTGTGCATATGAGAACTCACACAGGAGAGAAGCCGTATTCTTGTGAAGTGTGTGGCTCTTCCTTTTCAGTAGAATCAAATTTGGTGAAACATATGCATACACATACAAAAAAGAAGCCATTTACCTGTGAAGTGTGTGGTGTTTCCTTTTCACGAAAATCAGATTTGGGGTTACATGTGAGAACACATACTGGAGAGAAGCCATATTCTTGTGAAGTGTGTGGCTCTTCCTTTTCACGAAAATCAGAATTGGGGATACATATGAGAATACACACAGGAGAGAAACCATATTCTTGTGAAGTGTGTGTCTCTTCCTTTTCACAAAAGTCGAATTTGGTGAGGCACATGCGGAAGCACAGAGGAGAGAAGCCATATTCTTGTGATGTGTGTGGCTCTTCCTTTTCACAAAAGTCAAATTTGGTGAAGCATATGCGGACACACAGAGGCGACAAGCCACATTATGCTATTAGTAAAAGCATCTAAAAAAAGTTTATTTTCCCTTTTCACTCCTCTAATATCACTTTACTTTCCATGGAAACTTGTTTCCATATTTCAATTCATATTTTCCAAGCAGGTTCTAATAAAATACTCATAATTGAGACTTTTATCTTCTCACCCATTGTGATAATTCAGAAATTAGTTTTAAGAGCCTTGAACTTAATATTATTTTTGTGCATGAATATTGAGAAAAAGGCGTGTGTATATGAAACAACTGTAAGAGAGAAAAAAAGAAGAAGAGAAAATCATAAGCATGAAAAGAAAGAGAGAAAGGAAGAAAGAGGGAAATAGAGAGAGAGAAAGAGAGAGAAAGGGAAAAAGAAAGAGAGAAAGGAAGAAAGAGAAAGAAAGAAAGAGAGAGGGGGAGAAAAAAGAAAGAGAGGAATAGAGAAGGAGAAAAAGAGGGAGAGAATGAAAGAAAGAGAGAAAGAAGGAGAAAAAGAGAGAGAAAGAGCAAGATAGAGAGAAAGAAAGAGAGAAAGAGAGAACGATTTAAATAAAGAAAAAGAAAAAGAAAGAAAGGGAGAAAGATAGAAAGAAAACAGAAAGAGAAAGGGAGAAAGAAAGAAAGGGAGAAAGAGAGGAAGAAAGAAAAGAAAGAAAGAGAGAAAGAAAGAAAAAAAGAAAGAAAAAAGAGAAAAAAAGAAAGAAATTAATTCAAAATTCTTCAATATGAAAATATTTCTCATAAGGTCAGATTTGAAGAACACATAACATTTTGTATTTCATTATCATATTGATGAATGTAGTTACATTTGATATTGGTTGTATTTAATTTACATATGAAGGTGCACCAGTGTCTAATCAATGTGTTTCATTAAATCTAAAAATAGAATTACCATGTCCTGGTGTGACCTGATTCAGGTTTTGAAATTAGAAAAAGAAAGAAAGAAAAAATCGGAAGTTAAAATCTTCCGATCGTTTGGGTCAGAATAGAATCAAAACAGATGGTGCGATTATAAGGCCGCGATTGAAATGTCCTTGTCGGGGGTAGAATCTCAAGTAGGTCAGAAGACCCCTGGGGTGAATCCACTCAAGTAGCTGGAAGAGATAGCACTTGGATTAGTCAGCGGTAGTTATCCTCTGATATGCGAGACAGTTCTTTGATATAACCAGACTAAAAATCGCACGGAAAAAGATAAACCCTGTTTTATAAATGACCGGAAAATGAAAAACCGGAATTAAAGAGAATCTTTTTATTGTTTTCCTTTTCCACTTAAGAAAAGAGATAAACTCTTTGTTGAAAATCGGAATTAAAGAAAATCAAATGTAATTAAAAACACTCCAGTAGCCGGAAGAACCAAAGCCCCTGTCGATTTGGCGGAAGTGAATTAGATTGGCTGGTTAGAACTAAAGGAGGGCGGTTACACTGCCAAAGATGGAGATGCAGAGAAAATTCCTAATACCTCCACGTCAGCCGGAAATTCGAATGTTCCGATTGAAATATTATTTAACTGAGACGTTGCTGACAAAAAATCAGATGAAGCCAAACCAGGCTTGAGAGCAGATGAAGTTGTGATTGCTTGAGAATCACATGAGCTGATTGGGCTAGCTGAGAAGATTAATGCAAATACTGAAAGCCGAGAGAAACTGACTTCAGCTAAGACCATTGAAAACTTAGTCAATTTTACAAACTGTTTTGCACAATACTTTGCAGAAGACCAGAAGTTATTAATTACGGTTCCATCACTCCCACAGTCTTGAGAAATAATTGCTTGTATTCTTTTGTTATTTGAATATAAATTTTGTTAAGTTTGAAGAAAAAAAAGAGTTGTTGTTTTTTATGTGACTACTAGGCCGCCATAAACCTTGGAAATCAATTTCTTTAGCAGATTTCTAGTCGTTTGAGATCTGAACACAACGTGGGCATTCGGCTAGACTTTCGGCAAATATAGTGACCCTGCAATCCTTGGTTGATGCAGAAAATCCGATCTTGATGGCCAATTTTGGAAATTCTGTGAGCTCTTTAGCTCAGTAGCGACCAACGGGTTATACTGGGGAAAAAATGTCATCATTTCCAAAAATATCTAACATTCAATCAAATCAAGGGGTTTATTCTAAAGAATATTAGACCCCAAAAGTTGCTAAATCAACTAAATTCATGGCAAGGGGACATAACTCTTGCAAAAGTGTGGCAGTATTTGTAAGAGAGATATTGCATCAAACTCTGTATTTTTGTTGAGGTTACCTGCTTCTCCGCTACAAATAATTTGCCCTACATCAGACAATCGAAGATTTAGCAAAAAAAAAATTGGTTCTTGTATCCTATAACAGACAAAGCCAATGAAATATATTTTCATTCTCCAATTAAATGTTCTGATCATTAATCTCTTTCTTACAAAGGTCAGGTCTATGAACACCAACCAAATGTCACTTGGCAAGTGGGACAATTTTTTCTCTTTAAATGTCATTTAGAATATCTAGTTTACTTATTAATTTGTTGTTTGAATAAAAAAAATGAAAAATAGTTTTTTGTTTTTAATTAAAAGAAATGTTGATAAAAATCACCTACATTGAAATAGGGTTTGTTCATTCTACACAATCTACTGAAGGAAAAATGAATTTTAGTTACTTACCATTTAGAGTTTAACACAAAAGATGTTTGAATTATTTCACCTTTTATTTTTTAATCATATATGTGAGATGACAGAAAATCTAGCCTATCTTTAACTTTGAGTAATAGTGGTTGGGATATTTTACTTTTATGAAGCTTAACTTTTTAAAGAGAATTGGAAATTCCATCTTGGAATTTGACACACATTCTATACTGTCTACCTTGGAATCTGGAGTGAATTGCTCATTTGGTTATGGTATTGTTGGTTACTCAAATACAGCAGCAATTATGAATTAGGGAAGAAAAACAATAATTAAATAAACAAATGAATTTTTAAAAAATAAATAAATAAAGAATTAAATAATAAATTAAAGATAGTTTTATTTTGTTTTTGATTAAAAGAAACAACACATTGAATTTTCTTTGATTGGTGAGCCACTCAACAATATGTATCCCCATATAAATGGACTTCTGCCAATCTCAATTGGAATTTTCCTTTAGTTTATGCCACAACCCGAAATCAATTATTGTTTTATTTATCAAATATTGCTCAAATTCCATAGTTTTAAGAATCTGCCAAATTTTGACAACCCGAGGTCAATTGTTTTATTTATCAAATATTGCTCAAATTCCATAGTTTTAAGAATCTGCCAAATTTTGACAACCCGAGGTCAATTGTTTTATTTATCAAATATTGCTCAAATTCCATAGTTTTAAGAATCTGCCAAATTTTGACAACCCGAGGTCAATTATTGTTTTATTTATCAAATATTGCTCAAATTCCATAGCACATATTTAGCCTATGTGACACAAATCCTTATTTTTCACAAATTGAAATTTTTGACATTATCCTTTTCATTATGTGGGTTTTTCTTATTTTTACACTTCCTACCAAAGATCAACTTCAACTTTTAACAAACCATCCTAATTATTCTCTAGTAATTAATTCAATATCGCCAGTGAACCCTGTAACACTATTGTAGTGTTATAGTATGCTCAGGTTTAAAACTGATAGCATTTTAACTTTTTCATTCAAACACTTGACATATCAAGATATACTGATCTCCACAAAGTTACTATTACTGACCAAACTTTGCTTCAAGATTATCAGTTTAGAATTTGTCAGGTAATATTTGATCAATTCAAAATTTGTCAGGTATATGTGTGTATGTGAGTCTAAATAAATTTGATGGTAATTTGTTGTACAGTAAGAGAAATTCAGTCTCTAAAAAATATTAGAATTTAGTATAAAAATTATCAGATGAAATTCTTATGTATAGAAATATAATTATTACAAGGGTGATAACTATAGAATATTTATTATTAGTTACTTCTGTTTTTACAGAAGAAACCATCAAATTTGTTGGCATAATGACACATTGTATTTTTCTCTGTCAAAAATTAAGACCAGGTAAGTATATGCGATACATGCGTTGTAAGTGCCTTCAAGTAAAAAAAATTTGATATATACTTTATTCAGCAACGTTTCTAAAATAAACAAACATCCAAAAATCTTATTCACTTCGCCGAAGGGCATACGATCTGTTTGTTGTTATTATTCTCTCAAAAACGCCCCCCTTACCTATTATGGTAGAGGCGTGTAGTATCATTTGACAAGCTTAATTTCGCTGGGATGGTCAGCTGTGTACTGTGGCCGAGGCGATATAGTGTTTCACTAGTGTTTCACTGTGTCTACTGAAGTCCCGGTTTCGATTTCTGTTGGAGGGAAATCATTAGTATATATCGCTGATGAGACTTAATAAAGTCGAAACAGTCTCTACGATATTCTACACACCAAGCGATCCTTTGCTGGGATTACACTTGTCAAGTTCATTTTCTATAAGAAAAAGTATCGAATTTTATGCGGTACATGCGTTGTAAGTACCTTCAAGTAAAAAAAAAATATATATATTATATATATATATATATATATATATATATATATATATAAAGGATCTTCAGGGTTAATTGTAAGGAATTGTGCACAATTCAGGTTATCTGCTTGTGTTTCACTATATGCAAAAACTATATTTTTAACTTTGCCAGAAAAAACCAATAGCACAATTTAAGTCTTCTGATGTTCCACCATATACAACAACTAGAGCATCTTCACTAAATGCAATGATGTTTTTATGCATCAGTCTGACAGAAGTTTTGTGTTATCTTTTGAGAAAAACCAACAATAGCACAATTTAAATTATCTCCTGATGTTCCACCATATACAACAACTAGAGCATCTTCATTAGCTGCAATGATGCTATTTCATGCACAAGTCTAAATGAAGATCTCAGCATAATTCTGTAAGTCACTGTATTTATTTAATAACAACTGCTTTGTCTTCATTGAATAAATGTGATGATGTTTCACATCCAAAAATTCTCATTGGAATATTTTTGCCTGTTTGAAAGTTGCTACTAAACTGGTTGGGAAAGACTGAATCCTTATCATGTTGGTCTTTTGCAGAGGATAACCTTTTCAACTCTGCATCACTCCATTCATCATTCTGAAATGTACATATATTCTCTGTAGTGTTCCCAAAAGTGAATGTACTTACAGGATGATAATCATGACTCTCTTGGTATGTGGCTGGTGTACAAGAGAAGACAGTCATTCTGGAAATTAAAATTTGACATTCAATATTGCAACCTACAATCAAGTGTTGATATATCCTTATGTCTATTTGCTTTTATGCATTTATTGCATTTTTAGGGTTGCATCACCATTTTCTACATATAAACTTATAAACACATTGCTTTTATGCATTTAGGGTTGCATCACCGTTTTCTAATAAACACACATTGCTTTTATGCATTTAGGGTTGCATCACCGTTTTCTACATATAAACACTTATAAACACAATTGCTTTTATGCATTTAGGGTTGCATCACCGTTTTTTCTACATATAAACACTTATAAACACATTGCTTTTATGCATTTAGGGTTGCATCACCGTTTTCTACATATAACACTTATAAACACATTGCTTTTATGCATTTAGGGTTGCATCACCGTTTTCTACATAAACACTTATAAACACATTGCTTTTATGCATTTAGGGTTGCATCACCATTTTCTACATATAAACACTTATAAACACATTGCTTTTATGCATTTAGGGTTGCATCACATTTTCTACATTAAAACTTATAAACACATTGCTTTTATGCATTTAGGGTTGCATCACCATTTTCTACATATAAACACTTATAAACACATTGCTTTTATGCATTTAGGGTTGCATCACCATTTTCTACATTATAACACTTATAAACACATTGCTTTTATGGCATTTAGGGTTGCATCACCATTTTCTACATATAAACACTTATAAACACATTGCTTTTATGCATTTAGGGTTGCATCACCATTTTCTACATATAAACACTTATAAACACATTGCTTTTTATGCATTAGGGTTGCATCACCATTTTCTACATATAAACACTTATAAACACATTGCTTTTATGCATGCATTTAGGGTTGCATCACATTTTCTACATATAAACACTTATAAACACATTGCTTTTATGCATTTAGGGTTGCATCACCATTTTCTACATATAAACACTTATAAACACATTGCTTTTATGCATTTAGGGTTGCATCACCATTTTCTACATATAAACACTTATAAACACATTGCTTTTATGCATTTAGGGTTGCATCACCATTTTCTACATATAAACACTTATAAACACATTGCCTTGTACTTGTATGAATTCTACTTTCACATTCCTTGTTTTGTTGATGTCATCACTTCCTTTCTTGGTAATAGTCACACGATGACCATCATCCCCAGACTTGCCCTAAAAAGCATTCAGATGACTCTTAAACTTGCATCAGACATCATTTAATCTGGACAACAAGAAACTTCTGTGAGTCTTAAAGCTTTATAGCATATTGTGTAATATTAGGAGTTTATTTGAGAAACCTTCTACAGTTTATATCATCTATTATGTTTTTTAGTCCCATGTTGGATTAAACAAGCAATTTCATTAATCTATTAAAATCCACATCAGATCAAATAAATTTCAAGTTATTCCTGACAAATAATATGCATTTATTCAGAATATCATCTCTGCATTTAGAATGAAATAAATAGATTCTACTCTATATTTTCTAATGAACAAGTATTTTGTGCCCAAAATAAGGAAATTATTGCAATTTTTAAAATTCAAATTAACAAACCTTAAATAACATAGAACTCAACTTTATGTTCAAATTAACAAAACGCCAAAATGAGATTGGATATAAGGCTTTCCATCTTTTTCCCCCAGGATTTTTATGTATAATTATAAAAATGGAATTGTTTGAATATTTGTTTAATTTCTGAAAACCTAGTCTAATAAATTATCACTGATATTGAATTAATGCATTTTTCAAGAAAGACAAAAAGAGTGTAATTATTTTGGCAGAGGTGGATAATTGTGACACCTATGCCCTAAACATTTTATTAGATTTATTACACGCCATAACTGATTTTGACACTAGTGTGTCCACATAGGATAACATTGCTTATGTGTTCGTTCTTACTTAACCAGTAGTGCCTAGTATGTTTGTTTGGATGATATGTGAGATGGGATGTAAGTGGCCATGCAGCTGTTGATTTGCAAACAGCATACAGCAATTTTTTAGTTTCCATCTACCTTTTTCTCCAAGCATTTTATTAGGGTTCAAATTGTGCAAACACAGTAAATTTAAAAATAAATAATGAACATTCAACAAAATTTAAAAAAAACATAATACAATAAAAGACACTTTGCAAAGTTCAAATTTAATTTAAGTATTACTGACCTCAAAGGACAATATGTATTTTTCAAAATACAAAAGAATTAATAATATGCAAATTTAAAGTGTCTAAGCTTTTCATTGTCTATGTAAAATGAACTAGAATATTAAACAAGAATAAAACTAATACATTACAAAAAGGTTTTTTATTCAGAGGGAATTTGAATATACAAGAGCAAAATGTGATTTTCTTGAAAATGGACAGCAACTCATTTCACAAGAATAGACTTTTTCTTATGTGTGTGTTTGCATATGCTTCACCAAACTTGATTTTTATGAAAACGAAAAGCCACACACTTCACAAGAGTATGGCTTCTCTCCAGAGTGTTTTCACATATGCATAACCTAAACTGAATTTTGTGAAACAGAAGAATCACAATCTTCACAAGAATGTGACTTGTCTCCAGTGTGTGTCTGCATATGATTCACCAGCTTTGATTTTTGTAAAAAGGAAGAATTATAAACCTCACAATAATAGGACAAATCTCCTTTGTGTGTTCACATATAAAGCACCAAATGTGACTTTTGTCAAAAGCAAGAGCCACTCATTTTACAACAAAATGCATTAGAAATGAATTCTACTATAAAAATGCATTAGAAATGAATTCTATTATAAAAATGCATTGGATAAGGATTTTTACTATAAAAATGCATTAGAAATGAATTTTACTATAAAAATGTATTAGAAATGAATTCTATTATAAAAATGCATTGGATAATGATTTTTACTATAAAAATGCATTAGAAATGAATTCTATTATAAAAATGCATTAGAAATGAATTCTATTATAAAAATGCATTGGATAATGATTTTTACTATAAAAATGCATTAGAAATGAATTCTATTATAAAAATGCTAGAAAATGAATTCTACTATAAAAATGCATTAGAAATGAATTCTATTATAAAAATGCATTGGATAAGGATTTTTACTATAAAAATGCATTAGAAATGAATTTTACTATAAAAATGCATTGGATCATGAATTTTACTATAAAAATGCATTAGAAATGATTTTACTATAAAAATGCATTAGAAATGAATTCTACTATAAAAATCCATTAGAAATGAATTCTACTATAAAAATGCATTAGAAATGAATTCTATTATAAAAATGCATTGGATAATGATTTTTATTATAAAAATGCATTAGAAACGAATTTTACTATAAAAATGCATTTGGAATGAATTCTACTATAAAAATGCATTAGAAATGAATTCTACTATAAAAATCCATTAGAAATGAATTCTATTATAAATGCATTGGATATGATTTTTACTATAAAAAATGATTGGATCATGAATTTTACTATAAAAATGCATTAGAAATTTTTTACTATAAAAAAATGGCATTAGAAATGAATTCTACTATAAAAATCCATTAGAAATGAATTCTATTATAAAATGCATTAGAAATGAATTCTACTATAAAAATGCATTAGAAATGAATTCTATTATAAAATGCATTGGATAATGATTTTTATTATAAAAATGCATTAGAAACGAATTTTTACTTATAAAATGCATTTGGAATGAATTCTACTATAAAAAATGGCATTAGAAATGAATTCTACTATAAAAATGCCTTAGAAATGAATTCTACTATAAAAATGCATTGGATAATGATTTTTGTTATAAAAAGGAATTTAAAATAGTTTTTACAATGAAATGCATTAGAAATTAATTTTACTATAAAAATGTATTTAAAATGATTTTTGCTTGTTCCCTTGGCAAAAAATTATGGACTCAAAGCATAGCTTAGTTAGTTAAGTGGGAGACTTCCTGGTAAAGATGGACACCGCTTCACTCATGCATGTGGTTAAGGATCCTAGGTTGAGAAAGTTTTGGTTCTGAATAAAGATGTGATCATGAAATTTGCCTTGGTTCCCTCTATGAATTAAATGGCAGGTTTTGGCAAACTATCTTCTTGAGAACCAGACTCGTCAAAAGAAATTAGAAAAAGATGGCTTCTATCATCTGTGTGTATTCCCATATGTCTCATCAAACCTGATTTTACTGAAAAGAAAGAGATCATGATTCACAAGAATGTGTCTTGTTTCTTGTGTGTTCGCATATGCATCTTTAAACTTGGTTTTGTGAAAAGGAAGAACCACACACTTCACAGGAATGTGGTTTCTCTCCTGCATGTGTTCGCATATGCAAAACCATATTTGACTTTTGTGAAAAGGAAGAGCCACACACTTCACAAGAATATGGCTTCTCTCCTGTGTGTGTTCGCATATGAAGTGTTAAAGCTAATTTGGTTGACATGGAAGAGCCACACACTTCACAAGTATGTGGCTTCTTTCCAGTGTGTTTTTGCATATGCAACTCTAAAGAAGAGTTATGAGAAAACGAAGAGCCACAGATGTCACAGGAATATGGCTTCTCTCCTGTATGCGTTCGCAATTATGCCGTACCAAATTTGATCTTTCTGCATAGGAAGTGCCACACACTTCACAAGAATATGGCTTCTCTCCTGTGTGTATTCGCATATGCCTTGACAAATATGAACTTTGTGTAAGGAAGAGCCACAATCTTCACAAGAATATGGCTTCTCTCCTGTGTGAGTTGCGCATATGTCTCACCAAGCTCGATTTTTGTGAAAATGTACAGCCACCACTTCACATGAATATGGTTTATTTACTACATGTGTTCGCTTATGTACCTCCAAATTAGATTTTTGTGAGAAAGAAGAGTGCACACACTTCACAAGCATACGGCTTCTCTCCAGTGTGCATTCGCATATGCCTCACAATTTTGATGGAATTATTAAAGGAAGACCGCCACACTTCACACGAACATGGTTTTATTTCCTTTGTGCATCTGCATTATTTCAAAAATATTGATGTCTCTCACGTGTGTTGATATATATTTTACCAGCTAATTTCTGTGAAAGAAAAAAACTTTGTGCTTCATAAAAAATATGTCTTTCTCCAGTTATATGTCCACCTAGGTCACTTCAAATATGACTTCTTTGAAATCCAGGTTCACAAGAAAATGCTGTATTCAATTTTCATCCGGGTTACAAATCTGTAAATCAACAAAAGAAAAAAAATGATTTAAAAAAGAAAGAAGAGGAATGAATTAATTCTGTTCATGATAAAATTATATATTTAAATATCTTCAGATGTATTCACAAATGTAAAATGAAAACGATTTTCTAAGATTATACAGTATTTTATATAAGAAAAACCTTATTATTTATTCATTGATTACAGATATGAAGTATGACTTAGTGGTAAGCATTTTTAATAAGAAATTTCAATTCTTGAATTTCATGAAATTGTCAGGAATTTTTCCCTTGAATAGTTTTTTGTAGAATATTGTAATTTTAAAAAAAAATCTCTTCATTGAGTTTTTTTTTAAATTCTGTATTTCATCATTAAATGTTACAGATAAAATTTAGCTTTGAAGGTTTGAAGTTTTTTTTTTGTGGGGTGGGTACTATTCGCAGACTCCTGACTTGAAAATACTAGAGGATGATAGCTGAAAAAAAACCAACCCTCCCTAAGATGAATATTGAATTTGTAATTGATTGTTGGAAATAAATATATTAGATATATTAAAATAAAATAAAAATACCAGTTAGTATTAGTTAATTGTTAGATAAAGATATAAGGCTTACTTTAATAGGGACCTAATGTTACATAATTATTAGATACCTAATATTATGTGCAATAGTGTAGAAAACAAGATGGCGTTTTAAGTGGCAGCTGATGGCCTTGAAGATTGGTGGACAAGCTTGACCTCTGTCCTAAACCTATCTCCGGGGATAGCCGATGAGAACTGGTAGAGAGGACCCTCTTCTTCCTTTTAGATAGTAAGTTTCAGTCAGTTAGAAGGTAGGAGCCGAGCTCGTAGGTTGTAAGTTGCGTATTTACGTGCCGCCGTTCTCATCTGCGCAGATTGTCTGGTTGGGGATTTAATAATAAAATAAGATCAAGTAAATCAAAGTCTTGTGTTTATTATCTAAAAAACTAACAATGACACGGGCTTCTGATAAAGAGAAATCCCCAAATAGAAGACCAGACCCAAAGTCCCAAGAAAGTCCAGACCTTAGAAGATTCTAGACCAAGACAAGATCTTAGAAGATTCCCAAAGATGGCCAGAAGAATAGAGTAAGTAAAAGAGTAATAAAGAGGGTATGCAACACTAATAAATAGACCAATTTTTACTTTTTGAAGGGAACCAAATCTTTCCAGCCTTGTACAGACAAACCCTAGTATTGTTACATTAATGAAGACCAACACTTTCGTCTCT
>CM042177.1:57406527-57424027 GCA_023376005.1 Doryteuthis pealeii
CAATTAGGTAATACAGTGGCAATAAAGTCTCTTAGATGGTTGTGTTATTTTCAGATATAGCTGTGCGCACACGAACACAAGTACATTCTCAATAAAAAGGAACCATCATATTAGATTAACTAACAGTGGCAAGTAGAAGGTCTCTTCTGACTCGGTATGTTGTATCAAATGCAACTAGCTGTGGGCACCACTAACAACAAGATGTACATTTCAATAAAAAGGAACACTCAGATTAGGTTACATAACAGAGGCAAGTGAAGGTCGTCTTGGATGTTGTAGTATCAAATGAACTAGCTTTGCACACTTAACAACAAGTACATTTCAATAAATGACATCCAATTAGGTTATAACAAGATTGCAAGTGATTAAGGTCTTCGTTTGATTGGTTGGTGTTATTCAAATGAACATACGCTGTTGGCACATAACCACTTATATCTCTCTATATATCTATAGCTTCAATAGGTTATATTAACAGTGGCAAGTAAGATAAGGTCTTGTGTGTATCCAACTATGAGACTAGCTGTGTTGGCACACTAACAGTCCAAGTCCGCATTGCACTTTCAATAAAAAGGGAACATCAATCTAGGTTAATAACAGAAGGAGCAAGTTGACATGCTTGCGCGATGATGATGTGTTGATGTGATCTAGCATCTGATAATGACACTAGCTGTCTGGCATCCACTACTATCAACATAGACTCATCATTTCTCACAGTTAAAGAAGGTGAGTTCATCAATTTAGGTTAATACAGAGGCTCAAGTGATATGGTATCTTCCTGTAATGGTGATTATCTCAAAATGAACCTTTAAGCTCGTGTATTGCACACGTTCAAAGTTGTCATCATCAAGGCTTACATTCTTTCATATAGAATCAACTGGACCATCTATTAGGTAAGTTAACAGATGGTGCAATGCTGACAAGGTCTTCATTGATGGTTGTGCTCTATCTAACACTGAACACTACGCTGTTTGCACACTACACAAGCTAATACTCCATTTCAATAAAGTAAGGACATGCAATAGGTTATATAACAGTTGGCCGGTCTAAGTGAATAGGCTTCTTGATGGTTGGTTATCAAAGATGATACTCAGGCTTCTGGGCTTTTTACAGCTTCAAAGAGAACAAGTACATTCTAATAATGTCGAGGTCACAATCGCATGGCAAAGTGTAATCTAACCAGTTCGTGCTAAGTCGATAGGTGCTTTAAATGACTGCGATGGTGATGTATCATAGAACTAGCTGTTACCGGCACTATATAACACAAGGCTATCATTCCAATAAATAAGTATAACATTTCATCTAGGTTCACTAACAGAGTGCAAGGATAAGGTCTCGATGGTTGGTATCAATATAATCATCATGGCACACTACACAACAAGTACATTCAATAAAAAAGGAGACATCACTTAGGTTAAATAACTCAGAGGCAAGTTGAAAGGTCTTCTTGCATGGTTGTGTGATCATTGAAACTAGCTGTGGGCTTACACTAATCAACAAGTCACATTTCATACAAAATATCCTATCATCAATTAGGCAGTTATATCAACAGTGCAGTGACATACAGGTCTTCTTGATGGTTGGGTCTATCATATGATACTTAGCTGGTCCACACTAACAACACAGTACATTTCAATAAAAAGGACATCAGATATAGGTTAATAACAGAGGCAAGTCTTGAAACGGCATCTTCTGTGGATGCGTTATGCGTGTATCAAACTGAACTAAGTCTGTTGCACCTAACAACAAGCTACATTTCAATAATCCAAAGAACATCTTCTGTAGGTAATAGAACCGTCGCAAGTGACAGGTCTTCTTGCATGGTTGTCTCTGTATTCCAAAATGACTAGAGCTGTTGGCCGACACTATACATACAGTTATATTTCAACATAACAATAAGGGACATCAATTGAGGTTAATAACAGCAGGCAGTGGAAAGGTCGTTCTTGATGGTTAGTGTATCGAAAGAACTAGCGATTGGCACGCTTAAACAACAAGTACATTTCAATATAAAAGGAACATCAATTAGGTTAAAACAGAGGCAAGTGAAAGGCGTCTTGATGGTTGGTGTATCAAATTGAACTAGTGTTGGCATCCACTGAACACAAGTATCCATTTCAATAAAAAGGAACATGCAATCATAGGTTAATACACAGGGCACAGTGAAAGGTCTTTCTTGATGAGGTTGTGTATCAATGAAACTAGCTGTTGGCACACTAACACGACAAGTACATTTTCCAATAAAAAGGAACATACACATAGGTAATAACAGAGCAAGTGAAAGGTCTTCTTGATGGTTGTGTATCAAATGAACTAGCTGTGGCCACACTAACAACAATACTATTCAAAAAAAGGGCAACATCATAGGTAATACAGAGTGCTAGTGTAATGGTTCTTCTTGATGTGTGTGTATTCAAATGAAGACAGCTGTTGGCACACTAACAACACAGTACATCTTCAATTAAAAAGGAACATTCAATTATGGTTAATAACCAAGTGGCAATGTGAATAAGGCTCTTCCTTGATGGTTCGTTATATCAAATGACTAGCTGTTGGCACACTAACACATAAGCCCCACCATTATTCCAAACTATAAAAGGACGATCAATATACGAGTAATACAGAGCGCACAGTCGACTAAGGTCTGTCTGACACATGGTATTCTGGTGTATCTGTCATCAATGACCCTAGCTGTTTGGCACATAACAACAAGTACATTTCAATAAAAGGTACATACAAAAAACGTCAAAGCTATAAGCAAAACTAGGTTTAAAACTGCAGTCCAGCAAGTGAAAGTCTTCTGACTGGTTGTGTCTCACATGAACTCAGTCTGTTGGCACCACTAAACAACATAGCTACAGTCTTCAATGAAAAGAAGATACAATTAGTTAATCAACTTGTGGCAAGTGAACTCGTTGACACTCTTTGCTTGTTTGATGATCAAATGGAACTAAGTGCGCCTATCCGGTAGTTCCCGTATATCAACATCACAAAATTCGCAGGCGATATTGTCTACGTGTAGAAAATGGAGTATACCTCCACATTAGGCTAAGCTCAGACGAGACCGCAAGTGCATTAAGCGTAGCTCTGATGGTGGTGCTCATATGAGTGCGAGATCGGATGCTCAACTGATGTCTTAGCGGCTGCTTGTGAGGCTCAGCAGTGTCAGGTGTCGCAACGCGTCCGCGCGCTAGACGGTAGCCCCTTGCTCACGATCGACGTATATCTGGGGTAGGTGGCAGTTCTCCACATTAGTCTCTATCAGCACGCATCGCTCCTCTGCTGGTGCAACATGACAGTAGAAAGTCTTCTTCGATGGCTCTGTGTACAAATGATATGGAAGCTGTGGTGGAACACGACCTATGAACAACACCAGCGCGACTGATCATATTATCAATCATTAACAGGACTCCAATTAGTCTCTCGAATTCACATAAGGAGCTCCGCGATGCGTGCGTGTAGTCATACAGGCTGATAACCAAAGGATGTAGAGCCTCTGGCGTATAGATTGTTTCCCTCGTGTGCCTCGATCACAATACGATTAAGCTATGCTGGTTTGCACATTGAACAACCAAGCACATTTCAATAAAACAGGACATCGATTTAATCTGGTCACTAACAGAGCAAACGCGTGTGAAATATGGTCTCTTGAGCTGGTGTTTACATCAAGGTGCGTACAGTAGATATCCATACGTCCATCGATTGAGGCATCCTCTGCGCTCAAACCCACTGGTCGCCTAGCGTATACTATGGATCTATCAGTTGCGTATAAATAGTGGACATATCAAGCGAGTCCGCGACCGCGACTGTCTACGAGTTTCAGCACTCACGAGTGGTGCGCATAGGTGCTGATGCATACTAGCTATGTGTGGTTACGAAAGTGACTGATGCGTCGCTCTTGGCTCTGTTCAGTGTTATCTTTTTGTGGTCAGTCTAAGTTTGGTTTCAGAATATCCTCAGGGAGTCAACATCCAGGATGTGTCACAATCCGTGAAGATGGAATTCTTGCGCTTCTCAGCTGCAATCGCTGTGCGTGTGCTGCCCTCCAAGTCCTGATCAGACTAGCTGGTGGCCCGACGACTGTGCGGAGGCCGTAGCAATAGCTCAATACATCCTCTTCTCTGAAATATGACGCATCCATCGATCTATATAGCGTACTCAGTACGGCATATAGCGTCTGAGTAGGCCGCTCAAGTGCGGTGCTAAGGTCTTCTTGTGTTGTGGTATCGAATAATGAACTAGCTGTTTGCGCACATTATAACAACAAGGTACATTTCACTATAGAGAATGGGACATCAATTAGTTAATATACAGTAGGCAAGTAAAGGTCTTCTTGCATGGTCTGTGTATCAAATGTAACTTAGGCTGTTGGGCAGCACTAACAACAAGACATTTCAATAAAACGAGACATCAATTAGGTTACCTCAGACAGCAGGCGAGTGACAAACGTCCTTGCTCTCGGATGGTTGCATGCTATCCTATAGATGATCACTGCAGCTCTGTGTCCGCGTGCCTACGACAACAGCCGACTAGATCACCCATATATCTCTACGATAAATGACTACCAGGCAAGGTGTAGTAGTACAAGGGATGAGCAGATCAGAAGGCAAGATGACTCCGAGTCAAGAGTTCGTTCTTCCTGGCATAGGTGTGTATCTATCGACCGACGCGCTATACGAATACCTCAGTCGTGTATCGACTACTGGTCGCAGACCATACATCTACGGGTACCGTATTATTGCAAAAAACGAGCGTCATCAACTTGGTTGTGTTAATAACAGAGGCAACGTGAAAGGTCTATCTTTGATGGTTGTGGTTCCAAAATATTAAGACTATGCTGTTGGCACATCTAACAACACAGTACATTTTCTCATAGAAAGGGACATCGAATGTACAGTTAATAACAGAGGAAGTTGCAAAGGTCTTCTTGATGTTGGCGTGTATCAACATGAACAGCTGTTGGCACACTAACAACAAGACATTCAATAAAAAGGAACACTCAATTAGGTTAATAACAGTGGCAGTGAAAGGTCTTTCTTGGATGGTTGTGTTTCGAAATGAACTAGCTGTTGGCACACGTATATCAACCAAGTAACATTCATAAAAAGGGACATTCAATTAGGTAATAACAGAGGCAAGTGAAGGTCCTTCTCTATGGTTGTGTACTCACAATGAACTTAGCTGTGGCACACTAACAACACGTACATTTCAATTAAAAAGGGACATCAATTAGGTTTATAACATAGGCAAGGGAATAAGGTCTTCTTGATGGTTGTGTATCAAATAGAACCTACGCTTGTTTGGCACACTAAACAACTAATGTACATCTTCAATAAAAAGGACATCAATTAGGTTAAAACAAGGCAAGGTGAAAGGTCGTTTCCTTGATGTTGTGTCTCAAATTGAACTAGCTGTTGAAGCCACACGTAACAGACAATGTACCATTTCAATAAAAAGGAACATCAATTTTAGGCTTAATAACATAGGTGGTGCAAGTGAAAGGTCTTCCAGTCTGCTTCTTGGACAGTTCATACGCAGTAACTCACCACCTATCGATACCGTGTGCAGAGACCTACTCATCACATAGCTTGATATGCACATCTTCCATCATCGCGTACAACAGTACACATTCAATTTCAATTGCTGATACTAATCTTATACTAACGCGCGTTAGTCACCTGCCCTACCTACTGATAGGTTAATAACAGTGGTGCATTAGCGATCAGAAGCAGTACTCCATTCCCTTCCCTGAATATAACTGGTCGGCTCGTATCCATAAATGCAGCGTCAACCAAGTAGTCTGGAGTTCGTTAAGAACGCGAGTCTGCGCGTAACCTAACCTCCATACCAAGTATACACTGTTCCATACGATATATAAATCACTGCGTGGATCATTCAATTTCAGGTTAATCTAACATAGTGAGAGCATAGTCGTATCGTTCATAAGGCGCTCTCTTGCGTTGATGGTTGTGTAGCACCAGAGTGAACTAGTCGTGGTTGGCCATACACATACACCGAGTACATTTCAATAGCAAACAGGAATCATTTGAGGTTCAGCAATAACAGAGGCAAGGGTGAAGAGGATCTTTTCTTGATGGTTGATGTATCAATATGACCTAGCTGTCTGGCACACTTAACAACACAGTACACTTTCAATGCAAAAAAGCTGACGCTGACATTGCAATTAGCTATAATAACAGCGAAGGCAAGTGAAGCTTCGTCTTGATGGTTGTGTGGTATCATAATGCAACTAGCTTCGCTTGGCACACTAACAACAAGTACATTTCAATTCAAAGAATGGCCGACATCAACTGCACTAGTGTTAAGCTAACGAGAGAACAGTGACACCGGTCTTCTTTGATGGTTGGTGTATTGCCAAAGAAGGCTAGTACTGTTGGCCACGCGACTACATCAACAAGTACGTTTCGAATCACACAGAGGCTAACATACAGAATTCTTACGTTAATTAACAGCGGCAAGTGAAGTCTTCTTGATGGGTTGTGTTATAACATGACTAGCTGTTGCACATAAGACAACACAGTACATTAACTAAAAAGGGAATCAATTAGGTTAATGAACAGTTGGCAAGTGAAAAGGTCTTCTTGATGGATTGATGCTATCACCCCCCCCCCCCCACCCCCCCCCCCCCCCCCCCCACCCCCGGCTCGTCCCCCTCCCCCCCCCCCCCGCCCCCCCCCCCCCCCCCCCCCCCCCCCCCCCCCCCCCCCGCCCCCCCCCCCCCCCCCCCCCCCCCCGCCCCCCCCGCCCTAATGAACGTAGCTGTTGGCTACACTAACAACAATCGTACATTTCAAATACAAAAGGGACATCCAATTTAGGTTAATAAAGGCAGTCGAGATACGTCTTTCTTTGATGGTTGTGTTCAGAAGAACTAGCTGTTGGCCACACTAACAACAATGTACGCATTTCAATTAAAAAGGAGACAGCAATGTAGGTAATAACAGAGGCAAGTGAAAGGTCTTTCTATGCTATGGTTGTGTATCTAAATGAAACTAGCTGTGGGCACACTAACAAACAAAGTAATTCAAGAACAGCTAACGGACATCAATTAGGTTAATAACAGAGGCAGTGAAAGGTCTTCTCTTGATGGATTGTGTGATCAAATGAACGAGCTGTGGCACTAACTAACGAACAGCAGTCTACATTTTCATAACAATAAGGGACATTCAATTAGGTTAATACAGAGGCAAGATTGAAGGTCCTCTTGATGGTTGTTGTATCAAATGGAACTAGCTGTTAGGCACACTACACAGTACATTTCAATAAAAAGGGACATGCAATTAGGTTTAAGTAACAGAGGCAATGAAATTGGTCTTGCTTGAATGGTTGTGTATCAAAGGAACATAGCTGTGGCCACTAACAACAAGTACATTTAATGAATAAGAAGGAACATTCAATTTAGGTTAATAACAGTGGCAAGTGAAAGGTCTTCTTCATGGTGTGTTCAAATGAACTAAGTGTTGCGTTTACACTAACAACAGACATTTCAATAAGAAAGGGACATCATCTGGTTAATTAACAGTGGCAAGTGAAAGGTCTCTTGATGTTGTGTATCAATGAACTAGCTGTTGGCACACTAACAAACAAGCTACATTTCATAAAAGTACATCAATCTAGGTTAATAACGTAGTGGCAAGTGGGAAAGTCTTCGTTGATGGTTGTGTATCACAGATGAACTAGCTGTTGGCAACAGCTACAAACAAGTACATTTCAAAAAAAAGGGACACTAATTCTAGAGTTAATTGACAGAGGCGCAAGTGAAAGGTCTTCTTGATGGTTGTGTATCAAATGAACTAGCTCGTTGGCACACTAACATACAAGTACATTTCATAAAAAGGGGACATTCAATTAGACGTTTTAATAAAGAGGCAAGTTGAAAGTCTTCTTTGATGGTTGTGTATCACAATTGAAACTAGAATATATAACAAGGCATGTTGGCACACTAACAACAAAGTACATTTCAACTAACAAAAAGGGAACATCATCATAGGTTGAATAACGAGTCGGCAAGATGAAAGGCTCTTCTTGATGGTGTGGTATCAATATGAACTATCGCTGTTCGGCACACTAATCCAAGCAATGATACCTATTTCATAAAAAAGGGACATCAATTGGTTAATAACAGAGGCAATGGAAAGGTCTTTCTCGATGGTTGATGTATCAGATGAACTAGCTGTTGGCACACTAACAACAACTAAAAACATTTCACATAAAAAGGGCACATCATTAGGTAATAACAGAGGCAAGTGAAACGTCTTCTTGATGTTGTGCTATCAACATGAACTAGCTGTGGCACTACCACAGAGTACATTTCAATGAAAGGGAACATCAATTTAGGTTAATACAGTGGCAAGTGAAAGGTCTTCTTGATGGTTGCTAGTAGCAAATGAACTAGCTGTTGCTCACTAACAACAAGTTACATTTCAATAAAAAGCGGACACTCAATAGGTTAATAAAAAGAGGGCAAGGTGAAAGGTCTTCTCGATGGTTGCTGTATCAACATTGAATAAGCTGTTGTCACACTAACAACACTAGCATTTCAATAAAAGGGACATCAATTAGGTTAATTAACAGAGGCAAGTGAAAGTCTTCTCGATGGTTGTGTATCAAATGAACTAAGCTGTTGCACACTAACAACAAGTACATTTCAATAAAAAGGGACATCAATTAGGTTAATAACAGTGGCAAGACTGAAAGGCTTCTCGTAGGTGTGGATGAAATGAACTACTTGTTGTTGGAACTCTACATTTAAACTGAATGAACAGTGACCTTTTTTTAAACTTCTTGTTACTTCTTCTTCTCTAAGTTTTGTCTCAGTTAAAAAATTGTTTTGTTTTTATCAAATTGTCTCCATTAATCTAATGTGGTATTGTCATTTGCTATAAAATCTATTTGAGAACCCTCATCATCATTTTCACTGTTTAAATTCATGCTCATGATGTCTCCACTAATCCAATGCAGTGTTATCATTTGTAGCAGAGTCATAAAAGTTTTCATTTAAAATTAACCTTTTTAGGGATCAAAATTCTAATGAATTCAACTCCAGAAATATTATATTATTGGTTTCTCAAAAGTGTTAGTTAAATTGATTTAGAATAAGAATAGCCGTATATAAGTAAGTCCATCCTTTTGCAATTATTGTACAAATGTGACTTTTCTCATTGGAAATGTTGAAAAGGAATATCAGAAAAATATTAAAAATTAAAAAAAAAGTTTCTATAAATGTAGATAATTAATTGTTCCTATCTTTTTCAATCCACAGCTTTAAAGTAAATTCAAATTGTAATATTCAGTCTCATGAATTATTTTAGAATTGAATAAATTGTTATCAGAATATAAAGAATGTGCACAAAGAGACTTTATTGAACTATTGATATCCACCTTGTAATATTCAGTCTCATGAATATCTACATGATTATTTTAGAATTGAATATATTGTTATCAGAATATAAAGACTGTGCACAAAGAGACTTTATTGAACTGTTGACAACAGAATATTTGTAAGACACTTTTTTTGTATTTGTGGGACAGAAAATAATTCCCTAAATAAAAAATGTTATAATGTTTATTTTTCACAAAGGGAATTCTGTTTTTAAATGTTGTACAATTTTGCCTGGCGAAATGTGCTGGTTTTAACAAGGATTAATCCAGCACACAAAAGGACAGAATGTTGGATTCTCCATAGAAAGCAATAATAGCTTCTGTCATGTCCTAATTCAAGAAGTCATGCAAATCACCAAGACTTTATCTCTATCTACAATGAAGTAAATAAAATAGATATTAATAATTTTTTACTCCCTTCAATATTTCTTCTTTCTAACACCACAATAATTTTGATAGCATTAACATTCATGCAATATTTTTTTCCTTCTTATTTAAGGGTAATTTCATGACACGTTCCAAAAAATCCAATCAGTGCAGTTGTTTATCAAAAAATATTTCTACTAAGTAATATTTTTATGTATCTTCTAATCAATGAACAAATAAGTAAAGGTTTTTCTTACATAAAATCCTGTATATTCTAGACAATCTTTGTTATTTTACTTTTATGAATATAATCTTCAGTATATCAGAATATATTGAAGTAATATGATTTTTTATGAACTGTATTTTTTATTATTTTAATTTCCTAATAGTTTTTTCTTTTTTTTATTACAGATTTTTAACCCAGACGAAATAATTCCCTGAATTTGGATACTGTATTTTCTTGGTGACCTGAGTCACATTTTAAAGAACACATACTCGCAAAAGTTCAGAGTAGTTTTGTTTCATGGAAATAAGATTGGTGGAGTATATATAAGGAGAGAAATACTTTTGTGAAATCTCTGATCCTTTCATTCTGGCGTTCATCTTTTAAAATTAAGCTAATGCACAAAGGAGATAAACCATATTGGTGTGAATACTGTGACTCCTCTTTTTCATGGAAATCACATTTGGTGCGGCATATGAGATCACATACAGGAGAGAAGCCACATTTTTGTGAAGTATGTGGCACTTCTTTTTTCACGCAAGTCACATTTATGGATGCATATGCGGACACACACAGGAGAGAAGCCACATTCTCTGTGAAGTGTGTGGCTCTTCTTTTTCCCGAAAATCAGATTTAGTGATACATATGAGAACACACACAGGAGAGAAGCCATATTCTGTGAAGTGTGTGGCTCTTCATTTTCATGCAAATCACAATTGGTGATGCATATGCGGACACACACAGGAGAGAAGCCACATTCTTGTGAAGTCTGTGGCTTTTTCCTTTTCCTTAAAATCAGATTTAGGGGTACATATGAGAACACACACAGGAGAGAAGCCATATCTTTGTGAAGTGTGTGGCTCTTCTTTTCCCGAAAATCATATTTGGGTGTGCATATGAGAACTCACACAGGAGAGAAGCCATATTCTTGTGAAGTGTGTGGCTCTTCCTTTTCAGTAGAATCAAATTTGGTGAAACATATGCATACACATACAAAAAAGAAGCCATTACCTGTGAAGTGTGTGGTGTTTCCTTTTCACCGAAAATCAGATTTGGGGTTACATGTGAGAACACATACTGGAGAGAAGCCATATTCTTGTGAGTGTGTGGCTCTTCCTTTTCACGAAAATCAGAATTGGGGATACATATGAGAATACAGACAGGAGAGAAGCCATATTCTTGTGAAGTGTGTGTCTCTTCCTTTTCACAAAAGTCGAATTTGGTGAGGCACATGCGGAAGCACAGAGGAGAGAAGCCATATTCTTGTGATGTGTGTGGCTCTTCCTTTTCACAAAAGTCAAATTTGGTGAAGCATATGCGGACACACAGAGGCGACAAGCCACATTATGCTATTAGTAAAAGCATCTAAAAAAAGTTTATTTTCCCTTTTCACTCCTCTAATATCACTTTACTTTCCATGGAAACTCGTTTCCATATTTCAACTCATATTTTCCAAGCAGGTTCAAATAAAATACTCATAATTGAGACTTTTATCTTCTCACCATTGTGATAATTCAGAAATTAGTTTTAAGAGCCTTGAACTTAATATTATTTTTGTGCAAAATTATATTATTCTTAAATCTTCAATATGAAAATATTTCTCATAAGGTCAGATTTGAAGAACACATAAAATTTTGTATTTCATTATCATATTGATGAATGTAGTTACATTTGATATTGGTTGTATTTAATTTACATATGAAGGTGCACCAGTGTCTAATCAATGTGTTTCATTAAATCTAAAAATAGAATTACCATGTCCTGGTGTGACCTGATTCAGGTTTTGAAATTAGAAAAAGAAAGAAAGAAAAATCGGAAGTTAAAATCTTCCGATCGTTTGGGTCAGAATAGAATCAAAACAGATGGTGCGATTATAAGGCCGCGATTGAAATGTCCTTGTCGGGGGTAGAATCTCAAGTAGGTCAGAAGACCCCTGGGGTGAATCCACTCAAGTAGCTGGAAGAGATAGCACTTGGATTAGTCAGCGGTAGTTATCCTCTGATATGCGAGACAGTTCTTTGATATAACCAGACTAAAAATCGCACGGAAAAAGATAAACCCTGTTTTATAAATGACCGGAAAATGAAAAACCGGAATTAAAGAGAATCTTTTTATTGTTTTCCTTTTCCACTTAAGAAAAGAGATAAACTCTTTGTTGAAAATCGGAATTAAAGAAAATCAAATGTAATTAAAAACACTCCAGTAGCCGGAAGAACCAAGCCCCTGTCGATTTGGCGGAAGTGAATTAGATTGGCTGGTTAGAACTAAAGGAGGGCGGTTACACTGCCAAGATGGAGATGCAGAGAAAATTCCTAATACCTCCACGTCAGCCGGAAATTCGAATGTTCCGATTGAAATATTATTTAACTGAGACGTTGCTGACAAAAAATCAGATGAAGCCAAACCAGGCTTGAGAGCAGATGAAGTTGTGATTGCTTGAGAATCACATGAGCTGATTGGGCTAGCTGAGAAGATTAATGCAAATACTGAAAGCCGAGAGAAACTGACTTCAGCTAAGACCATTGAAAACTTAGTCAATTTTACAAACTGTTTTGCACAATACTTTGCAGAAGACCAGAAGTTATTAATTACGGTTCCATCACTCCCACAGTCTTGAGAAATAATTGCTTGTATTCTTTTGTTATTTGAATATAAATTTTGTTAAGTTTGAAGAAAAAAAAAGAGTTGTTTTTTATGTGACTACTAGGCCGCCATAAACCTTGGAAATCAGTTTCTATAGCAGATTTCTAGTCGTTTGAGATCTGAACACAACGTGGGCATTCGGCTAGACTTTCGGCAAATATAGTGACCCTGCATCCTTGGTTGATGCAGAAAATCCGATCTTGATGGCCAATTTCGGAAATTCTGTGAGCCCTTTAGCTCAGTAGCGACCAAACGGGTTATACTGGGGGAAAAAATGTCATCATTTCCAAAAATATCTAACATTCAATCAAATCAAGGGGTTTATTCTAAAGAATATTAGACCCCAAAAGTTGCTAAATAAACTAAATTCATGGCAAGGGGACATAACTCTTGCAAAAGTGTGGCAGTATTTGTAAGAGAGATATTGCATCAAACTCTGTATTTTTGTTGAGGTTACCCTGCTTCTCCGCTACAAATAATTTGCCCTACATCAGACAATCGAAGATTTAGCAAAAAAAAAAAAAAAGATAACAGACAAAGCCAATGAAATATGTTTTCATTCTCCAATTAAATGTTCTGATCATTAATCTCTTTCTCACAAAGGTTGGGTCTGTGCTCTCCAACCAAATGTCACTTGGCAAGTGTGACAATTTTTTTTCTTTAAATGTCATTTAGAATATCTAGTTTACTTATTAATTTGTTGTTTGAATAAAAAAAATGAAAAATAGTTTTTTGTTTTTAATTAAAAGAAATGTTGATAAAAATCACCTACATTGAAATAGGGTTTGTTCTTTCTACACAATCTACTGAAGGAAAAATGAATTTTAGTTATTTACTATTTAGAGTATAGCTTGAAAGATGTTCGAATTATTTCACCTTTTATTTTTTTAATCATATATGTGAGATGACAGAAAATCTAGCCTATCTTTAACTTTGATTAATAGTGGTTGGGGTATTTTACTTTTATGAAGTCTAACTTTTTAAAGAGAATTGGAAATTCCATCTTGGAATTTGACACACATTCCATACTGTCTACCTTGGAATCTGGAGTGAATTGCTCATTTGGTTATGGTGTTGTTGGTTACTCAAATACAGCAGCAATTATGAATTAGGGAAGAAAAACAATAATTGAATAAACAAATGAATTTAAAAAAAAAATTAAATAAAGAATTAAATAAAAAATTAAAGATAGTTTTATTTTTGTTTTTCATTAAAAGAAACAACACATTGACAAAAAGTGTTGTGCTCTCTACACGATCTGCCGAAGGAAAAAGAATTTTAATTACTTACCATTTTGAGTATAGCCTGAAAAATGTTCAAATTATTTCATTTTTTATTTTTTATTAATGTATGTGAGATGACATCCAGAAAGACAATAAAATATAACCTGTCTTCAACTTTGAGCTATTTTACTTTCATGAAGTCTAGCTTTTTGAAGAGAATTGGAAATTCCAGCTTGGAATTTGGCACACTTTCCATACTGTCTACCTTGGAATTTGGTGTGAATAGCTCATGTGGTTATTGTTAGGAAAGAAAAACAATAATAAACATATGATAAAACATAAACAAATAAATTAAATACCATCAAATGAATTAGATACAAACTATAAATAGATTTAAAAATCAAATAATACTTTTAAAAGATACAGAATAAGATTTAGCTGAATGTTTGAAGTTTTCTTTATTTGCTTCTTGCTAATAATATTTTCCTTAAAATAAAATTTATTCAAAAGAGAATCTCTAGACAAATATTCTTTCTATTTTTCTATACCGCAATGCTAATCACAAGGGTCAATTTTAAAAAGAAGCTCATTATCTACCAAAACATTCAGTGTTATTTGCATAACTAATTTCCTTTTATTTACTCAATAAAGAAAACAATGTTTTTTAACAGCTTATCAATGACTATATAATTAATAGAACAAATTTATAGTTGCACCAGATAGATTACTGAGAGTAGCTCCTATATAATTATTACACAACTCACACATAATATACTAGACACTATTTGATAGTTGGAACAAGATAGATATGAGAGTAGCTTCTATATAATATAACACACACTCACACATAATTATATAGAAAACTAAATTTATAGTTGCACCAGATAGATATGAGAGTAGCTCTATATAAATATACACACACTCACACATATATATAGAACTTAAATTATAGGTTGCACCAGATAGATATGAGAGTAGCTTTATATAATTACACACACTCCACATAATTATATAGACTAAATTATAGTTGCACAGATAGATATGAGAGTAAGCTCTATATAATATACACACACTCACACATAATTATATTAAATTTAGTTGATAATATGAGAGCGGATTGCATACCGATATGAAGAGTCAAATATAAATATACACAACACTCACACATAATTATATAGAACTAAATAGTCTGCTCTATATATAAAATATATGCACCAGATAGATATATACACACACTCACACATATTTATACACTAAAAGTTCACCAGATAGATATCGAGAGTAGTATAGAACTAAATTATATGGTCACAGATAGATATGAGAGTACTCTATATAATATACACACACTCACACATAATTATATAGAACTAAATTTATAGTTGCACCAGATAATATGAGAGTAGCTCTATATAATATACACACACTCACACATAATTATATAGAACTAAATTTATAGTTGCACCATAGATATGAGAGTAACTCTATATAATATACACACACTCACACATAATTATATAGAACTAAATTTATAGTTGCACCAGATAGATATGAGAGTAGCTCTATATAATATACACACACTCACACATAATTATATAGAACTAAATTTATAGTTGCACCAGATAGATATGAGAGTAACTCTATATAATATACACACACTCACACATAATTATATAGAACTAAATTTATAGTTGCACCAGATAGATATGAGAGTAGCTCTATATAATATACACACACTCACACATAATTATATAGAACTAAATTTATAGTTGCACCAGATAGATATGAGAGTAACTCTATATAATATACACACACTCACACATATTATATAGAACTAAATTTATAGTTGCACCAGATAGATATGAAGTAGCTCTATAATATACACACACTCACACATAATTATATAGAACTAAATTTATAGTTGCACCAGATAGATATGAGAGTAGCTCTATATAATATACACACACTCACACATAATTATATAGAACTAAATTTATAGTTGCACCAGATAGATATGAGAGTAGCTCTATATAAATATACACACACTCACACATAATTATATAGAACTAAATTTATAGTTGCACCAGATAGATATGAGAGTAACTCTTATAATATACACACACTCACACATAATTATTATAGAACTAAATTTATAGTTGCACCAGATAGATATGAGAGTAGCTCTATATAATATACACACACTCACACATAATTATATAGAACTAAATTTATAGTTGCACCAGATAGATATGAGAGTAACTCTATATAATATACACACACTCACACATAATTATATAGAACTAAATTTATAGTTGCACCAGATAGATATGAGAGTAGCTCTATATAATATACACACACTCACACATAATTATATAGAACTAAATTTATAGTTGCACCAGATAGATATGAGAGTAGCTCTATATAATATACACACACTCACACATAATTATATAGAACTAAATTTATAGTTGCACCAGATAGATATGAGAGTAGCTCTATATAATATACACACACTCACACATAATTATATAGAACTAAATTTATAGTTGCACCAGATAGATATGAGAGTAGCTCTATATAATATACACACACTCACACATAATTATATAGAACTAAATTTATAGTTGCACCAGATAGATATGAGAGTAGCTCTATATAATATACACACACTCACACATAATTATATAGAACTAAATTTATAGTTGCACCAGATAGATATGAGAGTACTCTATATAATATACACACACTCACACATAATTATATAGAACTAAATTATAGTTGCACCAGATAGATATGAGAGTAGCTCTATATAATATACACACACTCACACATAATTATATAGAACTAAATTTATAGTTGCACCAGATAGATATGAGAGTAGCTCTATATAATATACACACTCACACATAATTATATAGAAACTAAATTTATAGTTGCACCAGATAGATATGAGAGTAGCTCTATATTATACACACACTCACACATAATTATATAGAACTAAATTTATAGTTGCACCAGATAGATATGAGAGTAGTCAGAATAGATTATATATAATATACACACCACTCACACATAATTATATAGAACTAAATTTATAGTTGCACCAGATAGATATGAGAGTAGCTCTATATAATATACACACACTCACACATAATTATATAGAACTAAATTTATAGTTGCACCAGATAGATATGAGAGTAACTCTATATAAATATACACAACTCACACATAATTATATTAGAACTAAATTTATAGTTGCACCAGATAGATATGAGAGTAGCTCTATATAATATACACACACTCACACATAATTATATAGAACTAAATTTATAGTTGCACCAGATAGATATGAGAGTAGCTCTATATAATAATACACACACTCACACATAATTATATAGAACTAAATTTATAGTTGCACCAGATAGATATGAGAGTAGCTCTAAATTATATACACACACTCACACATAATTATATAGAACTAAATTTATAGTTGCACCAGATAGATATGAGAGTAGCTCTATATAATATACACACACTCACACATAATTATATAGAACTAAATTTATAGTTGCACCAGATAGATATGAGAGTAGCTCTATATAATATACACACACTCACACATAATTATATAGAACTAAATTTATAGTTG